>JBBPFV010000011.1:600000-945291 GCA_037974285.1 Rhodotorula glutinis | reverse complement strand
ACCCTAAGCACCGAGCTGCATCAAGAGAGCAGCGTCAGCAAAGCAAGGAGTCTGGAACAGAGCAAGCTGTTGACAAAGACGGCGAGCATGCGGGCGGAGGTTCGAGGGACGGCGACTGAGGAAGACCCGCAGCGATGCCATCCAAGCTGCGAGACGTGCGAGACCCAAAGCCTCGCTTCGCTCGGGCTCGCTGCGCTCGCAAACTTGCCCGTCTCCCCCCCCCTGCCACATACCGGGCTCGCTGCGCTCGCCAGCAAACCGGACGGAGCAGACCGCGATTCCGAGGACGGTATTTCGCATTCGAGTGACGCACATCTACTGGAAGACTGCACGAGCGCGACGAGTCAGCTCACGGCAGAGCAAACGACAGACGGAAAGCCGCACCTCTCTCTATAAATCAGCCCCGGTATCACTGCGCCTGCGGCTTTTCCCTCGGTCTTGACGGGTCTTCCCCGGCCGGCAGCGGTTCGAGGTCGGTCGGTTTCGAGAAGAAGGTGTCCCGAGAAAACGTCGAATAGGCGGGCCGCTGCACCGACGTCGCGGCGACGACCTTGTCGTGGTTGATGTCCTTGATCAGGGCGTCTGTAACGGGCGTGAACGGGTCAGCACTGCGCGCATCCCCGACTAGAACTCGCAACCCACCGAGGGAAGCATAGTTGTATTCGGGTCGAATGAAGCCGAGCATGACGACGCGGAGTTCCTTGCCGTAGAAATCGGACGGGTAGTCGTGCAGGACGTGGACCTCCTGCGGCGGCGTTTCGTCGAGGAGGTCAGCTCGCGGTACAGCACGCCGCAAAAGAACGGAAGCGCACCGCCGTCCTGGTGTCGTTATTGTAGAACGGGTTCCAGCCTATGCTCATGACCATCGGGTACACCTCGGCGTGACCGTCGCAACCGAGGACGCGGGCGTAGCCGAAATGGACTCCGGTCTCGACGGGGACGCCTTGGATGCTCGAATCGGGCAAGTTGGCGGTCGGGCAGCCCAAGTCTTTCGAGCCTCGACCGAAACCGCGCGTGACCCACCCTTGCAAGTAGATCGGGTACGGAGTCGCCGGACCGTCGTCGCTGCCGGCAATGTCGAGCCGTTCCTTCGACGGGTCGTGTTGAATCGCGGGTGGTCGTGTGCTGGGCATTTCTCCAGCTGGCAGTGCTACTGGAGAGTGCGTCGTGAGTGTGCGAGTTGAGAGCGTCGGACCCGGCTGAGGTGATCGTTCGCCGGGACTTGGGTCAGGACGTGGGTGGAGGCGCACCCGGCTGACGTGGCAACACGCAGAATATTGCACCGCCTCACATTTGCGCGCGAGTTGAAGCAGAAATTCCAGCCGTCGAGCATTGCCCACTGACCCGGACGAACACACGCCTAGACTATACACACCCAAACCACACCTAACACCCACTCGAGATGCAAGCGACTTTGGACAAGGTCCGGTCGCAACTGAACGCCCAAGTGGATGCGACCAAGCGCGCCGCTCAGCTCCTCGTCGCCGTCGAAGAGACGCTCGGCGACGACCAACGCCACGAGCAAGCGTACTGGGCCGCGTTGACCCAGACCCTGACCCAACTCGCCCAAGATCCCGACGCGGCGAAACCGCAAACCGAAAAGCGGAAACTCCTCGAGGCGACGCTGTACTTGACCGCCTTGATCGCGCTCCACCTCGACCCCGTCACGCTCAGGCAAGGCGACCACCGTACCGCGTTACCGTCCCTCTTGCAGTCGTTTGCCAGTCAGGCGCCGACTCTCAAGTCGCTGATCGCGATCGCCGAGGCGACCTTGTCGTCCCTGTCGGCGACGACGCTCGAAAAGGACCGCGAAGGGGCTCGCGCCGTGTATGCGACGATCCTCAGCCTCTCTGCCGACGCGCGACCCAAAGTCCGACGACGAGCGCAAGAAGCCGTCGCGGCGATCCTGTCGAGTCCGCCTCCGCCCGCGTCGATCCACCCGTACGCGATCGAGTCGGCCGAATGGATTTGCTCGAAACTCGACGAGGCGCTCCGAGCAGCGAAACGCGGTGGCAAGCAGGCGGCCACCACCACCGCCACGACCGCCTCCGAAAACAGCCCCGACGAGTCGCGCGCGATCGCCCTGTTGACGTTCATCAAGAACCTCGGCCCGACGTGGCCTCAGGCGGTGCGTCTGCGTGATCAACTGACACTCGGTCGCAGGGCTGACGCACCCACGTTACGGACAGTGCACTGCAACGCTCCTCCCCCTCTTGCTGTCGACATTGACGCTCTCGTCGCAACACTTGACACTCGCCGCCCTGACGCTCCTGTCGCACTTGTTCTCGGCCTCGCACGCCGAAAGTTCGCTCTCGGACGACCACGTCAAGCAGACGCTCGAGGCGTTGATCGAGGCGCGGCCCAAGGTCGCCGAGGGCACGGAGCACGGCGAAAAGTTGCTCGCGGGATGGGTCGAGGGGGTCGGAGAGGGCATGGTGGCACTCGCCAGGTGAGTCGCGATCACATCCGAGCACACTCGTCGTCGAAAGCTGACCCTCGACCATCGTACAGAACGGATCGTACGCTGGCCGCCACCGAAGTCCCGCAACGGTTCGCCGACTGCTTGGCGATCCTGCCCTCGGCGCGGACGCCCGCCTTGCGACTCGCCGTCGAACAGGCCGCGTCGCTCATGATCCAGCACTGCATCACCGACGACATGATCCGTGCCGGCGAGCGTGACCTCGTCGCCCAAGTCGAAAAGGCGACGACGTCGCCCCGGTTCGCCGGACAGTCCCAGCCGCACGTCCTCGCCCTCGCCAAGGCGCTCTTCTTGCGGTACCGGACTCGCCTCGACGGTCAAGTCGCCGCCGCGACGCAACTCTCGAAACTCCTCGTCCTCGTCACCAAGGCTCGCGAGGACTCGCGATTCGAATGGAAAAAGGAGGCCGACTCGGTCCTCGACGCGGCGATCAAGGTCCTCGGCCCCGAAGTCGTCCTCCAACACATTCCGCTCAACTTGGGACCGGACGCGAACCCGTCCAAGGCACGGGCTTGGCTGCTCCCGCTCTTGAAGCCCGGCATCACCAACACGCGCCTCGGCCACTTCCGCGAGACATTCGTCCCGCTGTCGGCCCACTTTTTCAGCAAAGCCGAAGAGGCCAAGTCGGGGAACCGCGCGATGGAGGCCAAGGTCTGGGAGACGCTCGTCGGCCAGACATGGGCCCTCTTGCCCGGTTACTGCGAGTACCCGACCGACCTCGTCGAAGCGTTCGACGCCGAGTTCGTCTCGCTCCTCGCCAACGTCGTCTACACGCAGGCGACTCTTCGCCCCGCCGTCTTCAAGTCGCTCCAGACCCTCTTGTCGACCACGCTGGCACTCGCCAATTCGACTTCGCCGCCCGAGTTGCTCGCCGAGCAGTTCTCGCTGACGCCGCAAGACGGTCAACGGTCGCTCGACCATCTCCGCACGCTGGCACAGACGATTCTCTCGGTCGCGTTCAACGTCTACGGCAAGACGTCCCGCGGTGAAGGCGGCTTTGTTCTCGAGACGGTCGGTTCGTGGGTGGCGATCCTCCCCGGCGAAGAACTCGTTGGCACGTACGAACGGATCGAAGCACTCGTCGTCCAGGCCCTCGATTCGTACTCGGCTCCCGCTTCCAAGGACGACCCGACGTTGCCGCCATCGCACGCCCTCCTCGACATCATGATCTCGCTCGTTCCGCATTCGCAACCAGTCTCGCGACGGCTGTTCGACTTTGCGATGCAGGACAAGGTCCTCCAGAGTAACGACCAGGCGGTTCAGAAGAAGGCTTACCGAATTCTCGCCCGCCTGTGCGACGAACGCGGTCGCGAAGTGTTGCAAGGACGCGAAGGCGCCGTCATCGAAAAGGTCGTCGAGGGTGCACCCAAGGTTGCTAACGGTGCCAAGCGGGTGAGTCTCGCTTGTGGCAGCACAACTTTCTTAGAGATCCTGCATGCTGACCGCCCCCTTTTTGCACTGCGAGCAGGACCGCGTCAGCCTCCTCGCCGCTTTCGTCCCGTTGATCCCGGACGACCAACTCCACGTGTTGCCGTCCCTGATCCCCGAAGCCGTTTTGTCGACCAAGGAGTCGAACGGCGTCACGCGCGAGGCGGCGTACGATCTGCTCGTCTCGATGGGGCAGAAGCTCGCGTCGGGAGGTCGCGTCAAGCGGCACTTGATCAAGGGCATGGAGGACGCGATGAACGAGGACGAGGTTGAGGCGACTGCAGAAGAGTACATCACGATGCTCAGCGCTGGTCTCGCCGCAACGAGTCCGCACATGATTGCCGCGACGATTGGCGCCCTCGGTCGGTTGACTTGGGAGTTCCGAGGTGAGCGCGATGCCCGCACGGCCTACAAAGTCATCAAGGAAAACTGACACCCGCTTATCGCACGCAGCCACGCTCAAGGACGAATACCAGACCGAACTCCTCGAGACGATCGTCGTGTTCCTCGGCTCGGCGAACCGTGAGATCGTCAAGGCGAGTCTCGGTTTCGTCAAGGTTGCCGTCGTCTCCTTCGACCCGTCGCTCGTCACACCATCGCTCCCGTCCCTCGTTCCGGCTCTCGTCAACTGGTCGCACGAACACTCGAACCATTTCAAGGTCAAGATCCGCCACTTGCTCGAACGCATGATCCGCAAGTACGGCTACGACGCGATCGAGCGATACGTCCCCGAAGACGACAAGAAGCTCGTCACGAGCATCCGGAAACGCCAGAACCGCCTCAAGAAGAAGAAGGCCGCCGCCATGGACGTCGAGGGCGGATCCGATGATGACGAGGTGCGCATTCGCGGGCCACGATCAATCCCAGCAGCTGACCTTTGCCGCTTCTCGCAGGCCCCTCGACCGCAAGCCGGTCAACAATCGGCGTACGACCAGGTCTTGTACGGTTCCGACTCGGACGTCTCGGTCGATTCGGATGCCGAGCCTCAACAACAGCAAGCGGCCGAGACCAAGAACCGCAAGTCGCAAGCGAGGAAGAACAAGCGGGATCAGGACGGCGCGGCCTACATTCAAGAGGGCGAAGACGAAGTGTTTGACTTGCTCGACGATCGCATGATGAGCCGCATTTCAGGTGGGTCCGCCCGGTAATGAGGACGCTCGAAACGGGAACGCCAGCTGACTTTTTGAGACCCGCCCGCAGCCCGACCTGCCGCCGCCAACACAAAGGAGCGAAAACCGCTCGACTCGCACTTTAAAAAGGACTCGAGCGGTCGAATCCGCGTCGAAGAGTCGGACGACGACAGCGATGACGACACAACGCCAGCCGACCCTTCACGAGGACGACCAGCCGGCATGGGCGCCTATGTCGAGGCGATGGAAGGCGAAGACGGTCACACGCGCGACTCGAAGGGCCGGATCCGGTTCAACAAGACTCAGGGCAAGCGCGCGCGTGGCGGCGACGAGGACGGCGAGGGCGAGGGTGACGTCCCGGTGACCGAAGGACTCAAGGAGCTCGAAATCAAGAAGCGGTTCAAGAAGCAAAAGAAGGAGACGGTCCACGTCGGGAACGAGTTCAAGGCCAAGGTGCGCGACCATTGCAGACAAGGGAATGCCGTGCACCAGCTCACCTCTCCTGCTATGTTCGCAGCGCGCCGGTGGCGACGTCAAGAAGGACGGCATGCAGCCGTACGCGTTCGTCCCGTTGCAGCAGGTCGCCGGCAAAAAATCGAACCAGCGCGGTCCGAAGCTCGGCATCACCGGTCTCAAGCGGGCAGGCGGTCGCAAGTAGCACTTCGGATTCACAGCAACGCGCAATCTACTCGAAATCGGAGAGCCTGACAATGTCGGGCTTGAACTTGGAGTCTCCGCCCGGGGCCATCTCGGTCGCGCTCGCCCGCAAGAAGCTGCGCGGCGCTCTGAGTCAGCTCGGCTTCACCATCCCCTCGAAAAGGCAACAAGCTTACTCTCCGTTCCGCAAGAGGTGCCACGCATGGTCTTCTCCGCGCGTCATCGGTTCGCTGCCGACGACGACGTGCTCGGCGTGCTTCTCGCGCGGCAACTTGCCGTCGCGCTTTTCCGGGTGGTCCGGGTGGCCTTCGTATCGCCGATCAAGCGTCGCACCTGACGTCGTACTCCAGTACAAGCTCGGCGGGTCCTGCTGCTCGGGGCACGCGAACCGGAGCGCGTAAAAGTGCTCGCCGTTCGAGATGGCCAAATTGAGCGAGATGTGACTCGAGAGCGGACCGTCGTCTTTCGACGGGGCAGGCCAGCCTCCTGCGGGCGTACACATCTTGACGATGGTCGAGACGGCGCGAGCGAGGGCTTTCGTGACTTGATCCGGCGAGTACGAGCCCATCCAATCGCTGTCCGCGTCGAGATAAGTCAAAAAGAGCGCCACTGGGCGCAGTTCGGGGTGGTCAGTCGGTGCATGACCGCACGCACACACGAGCTCAAGATGAACGCACGGAAATGCTCGGCATCGGTCGTGCCCTTGATGATCTTGCGCGCGTTTTGCGACAGGATCGGCAAGAGCTGCGGCAACGCCTCAAAGAAGCCTGGACCGCAAAAGGTAGCGAAGCATTAGTGCTCAGTGTCATTCATTGCTGCGCGCGGCTCGGAAGCGCCTCATTAAGCGCCGCATAGGACAGGGCGTGCTCACCTCCGACGGTGCCGTTGTGCATGAGCATGAACTTGCCGCCAATATACGGGTGGCAGTTGACAGTCGTGACGGGTGAGCCCTGCACGAGTCGACGAGGAGCAAAAGAGTCAGCTTCTACCTCTCATAAGCCGCGTCAAGCGGAACAGCGCCTGCGTACCATGCGGATGTGCCCAAACACGACGGGACTCTCGATCGCGCCGCACAGCTGGACCAAGTTGGCGTCGTGCAGCGGTGGCCTCGCACTCTTGTACGTGACGGGTTCCCACTCCTGCGGGTGGTCCTTTTCGTGGCCCGCTCGACTCGCCGCACCTGAACCGGTGTCGTCGTCTTTCGACAGGTGGCGGTAGTGTGACTGGACGGCGCTGAACCAGCCGATGCCGAAGCCGTCTACGTTGGTGAGCGAGTTGGGCGAGAAGCCCGTATCACTCGCGCGGTCTTTCGCATAGTGCTTCTTGAGTTCGGGGAGGTAGTGGTCGTCAACTGCGGGCGAAAGGAGGGGAGGATGTCAGCGAGTCTCTGCAACGAACGCATCCTCACCTTAGCTGCACTCACTCTGTTTGATGATAGAGTGCTTTGGACGCTCGATCTATTTCACAAGGGTACAGACTATATTTAGCGAGCGAAACGAGGATGACGGCACTGGAGAGAACTCACGACGTCGGACAAGAGGATGGGCTGCGGTGAGAAGTAGGCGACCCAGCGGCACATGGTGTTGTGCTCAGGTGTAGAGTTACAGTAAAGAAGAAGGAGCTGTAGCAGGCAAAGTGAAAGGGCAAAGCTGAAAGTGGGGCCGAAGAGAGTTGACCGAGACTGGCCGCAGCACGATCCAAAGCGAGCAACAACGTCAAAGGTCGGGCCCGAGCTGGGTGAAGCACCGAGACGCAGCAGTCCTATCGTGCAAAGCAGATTCGGCTTGGCCGAGTTGAGACCAAAAAGTCGAGAGCGAATTAGCAGTCGGGCGAGCGCCGACCGACGACGACGACGACGACGACGAGACTCGCAGCACTTCCTGACGCACGCACGCTATAGACATCCCGAGCAGACATGACAACAGCCTGAACTTACCCTACTGCACTCTGTCTCTGAGAATCGACCGGACGCTCGCTGTGCGCCTCTCCCGTCGTCATCGCTCCCCCCCCTCCGAGGGCAGTGATCGACATCGTCCGCGACGCCGCACGCGCACCGCCATGCTCGCCAGTGATACGGGTGGAGGCACGGGCGGCCACTTGCCGATGCCGGTCCTCGTCTCGGCGTCGATATCGGCCGGCTTGTCGACGATCCTCAGCCTCGCGACCGTCTGGCTCCAGCTGAAACACTACCACAAACCGAGGTTGCAACGACTCGTCGTCCGCATCCTCGTCATGTGCGTACCCCCCTGCTGCGAGCTCGATTGAAAGCGATTCGCTGACCCTGCACTCGAACAGGGTCCCGATCTACTCAATCTCGTCACTCATCTCGCTCTACTCTCTCGACCTCGCTTTTTTCCTCGACGCGTTTCGAGATGTCTACGAGGTGCGTCAAAGACGAGACTCGCCAAGGATAACGGTCGCAAAGACGAGACTCGCCTAGGCTAACGTCGCGTTCCACAACCAGGCGTTTGTCATCTAGTCAGTCGCTCGCCGACGTGCGGCGCTTGATCGGAGCTAATCAATCCCGAACGCACAGTTGCTTCTTCGAGCTGCTCGTCGAGTACCTGTGAGCATACGATCTGCTGCAACCGAAATACTCGCGCAACTGACGCCCCCGATTCGAACGCTTCGCACAGCGGCGGCGAACGGTCGCTCATTATCACGCTACACGGTCGCGACCCCGTGGCGCATCCGTTCCCGGTCAACCTGTTCCTGTCGCCGATGGACGCGAGTGACCCGTACACGTTCCTCGGCCTGAAGCGAGGCGTTCTCCGTGAGTGCCGAGTGTGACGCCGCGGAAACGGAAGCTCCAGCACACGCGCTGATACACACATGCGCGCACACGAGTAGAATACGTCCAGTTGAAGCCGCTCCTCGCGCTGATCACCGTCATCCTCAAGGCGACGGGGACGTATCGCGACGGGTCTCTAGCACGCGATTCTGGCTACACCTACGTCTCGATCGCATACAACTTGAGTGTCACGTTGAGCCTGTACTGCCTCGCCATGTTCTGGGTCGCGACACACGACGACTTGCAGCCGTTCAGGCCGATGCCCAAGGTCAGTCGAGATCCCGCGACTCCGGCAACGCGAAGCTGACTCTGTCGCGCCGGCAGTTCCTCTCGGTCAAGGGCATCATCTTCTTTTCGTTCGTGAGTGCCGTCAATCGATCTGAAGTCGCGACCGAAGCTAACGACTCACGATCCACCGCGCAGTGGCAAGGCTTTGGCGTCTCGATCCTCGTCGCCGCCGGCTGGCTCCGCTCGTGTGAGGACCGAGCCTGATTACGGACCTCGACGGGAGCTGACTCCGAGGGCTCGCCCACCTGCCTACAGCCCGCTACGAGACGGAAAAGCTCTCGGTCGCCGTCCAGGACACGCTCGTCTGCCTCGAGATGCCGCTGTTTGCGTTCCTGCACCTCTACGCCTTTTCTTGTGCGTCCTGTCCCGAGCCCGAGCGTGTCGCACCGTCAAACTGACCACCTGAACGCACGAACGCAGACACCGACTATGTCGACAAGAACCACCTCCTCTCGGGTCGGTTGCCGATCTGGTATGCGATCCGGGATTCGTTCGGGTGAGCTTCAATCGACGAACGAGATCGAGAACGAAGCTGACACGCGACGGACAGCTTCAAGGACCTGTTCCTCGATTCAGTAACGACTCTACGAGGCACCGGCTTCAGCTACCGGACGTACGAACCGGCAGCAGGAACGGTCCATGCGTCGGGCCTCGTCCGCGATCGCCGGATCCGCGCCGGCTTGCGGTACTCGGTCGACGGCCAGCGAAAGTACTGGCTGAACCAAACGGGCCTCGAGACCGACGCGTACGGCCGCAAAGGCGAAAACTTGCTCAAGCAAGGGTTGGCGGCTCGCCCGATCCACGAAGCGCGCCGGTTACTCGAGACCCGACTCGAGGCACGCGAGGGTTACGCGCCGCTGAGTCACGAGGATATGGAGGTCCACGTCGATCCGGATTGGGCGGCGGCGCAGCGGGCGCAGCGCGATTCAATGAACGGTGCCAGTCAAGGCGGCGTCGGGCTCGATGTCGGACTCGGGTGGTGGGAAGGCGGTCGGGCGTACGAGGCGATCGCCGAAGACGACGACGAGAACGCGAGCGACGTCGACAGCCTCGATTTCCACGACCCAAAGGACATGGACGAGAAGGAGGTCGAGCGGTTGTACCGCGAAGCGAGGGAGCTCGAGTATGGTGAGCCTGGGCGCAAGTCGCGACGTAATTCGAGGGGTCGTCACTGATTCGCAATCCTGCGCACATGCTGTAGGCGACTGGAGTTACCCGGTTCTCGATGCCTCGCGGGAAGCGCAGCGTCGGCGGATCCGGCAAGAAGAAGACGCGATCCTGCATGGTCACCGTCATGGCCGCCCGAACGCAGCTCATCGACCCCGTTCGTACGGCGCGATGGCCGAGCGCGAACCCGAGCACCCGCTTCCGGTCGGAACGAACGTGATGCACGCCGCGTCCGAAGTCGCGCACACGATTTTGCCCAAGATTCCCGACCCGAGCGAACGGCGCAAGATGCTGTCAATGTTCAAACGCCGGAAGAACGAGGAAGAGTCGCGGCTGCCTCCCGACGCGGTCGACCTCGTTGTCGCCGACATCGAGGCCGAAGAAGAGGAGCAGATCCGGCAACGTCGTCGCGGTGAACCGGGCGGCAAACGAACGCGCGTGTACCGGATTGCGTACGTCCCACCCGACGAGCGAGGCTCGCCGAATGAAGGGGACCCTTACCCTCACCGGCAACCGCACGACGAGCTCGAGAACCCGCTCGCCGACGAGCACACCCAAGTCAAGGACATTGTCGACCGAGACCAGGACCTCGACGGTCCCGTACCGCCATCGTCATTGTCCGAAGAGTCCGACGCCGCGGCGTCGTCTCCGGACTCGGAATCGCCTCGGCAGGTGGTCCGCGTCGAAGTGCACCGAGACGAGCAGATTGTCCGGCAAGCAGGTGCCGATGAGCAAACACCCTCGGCTACGAACGGAGTCCTTCAACACGAAGACAACCCTTGGGGCTAAAATCCTGTACGCCAGTTGTAGCACTCTTTCGTCTGTACTGTCTAGCGTACCACTCTCAACAGTTTCCGCAATTCTCCGAGGGTTGGGCGGTTCGGCCGGGAATCGGGGCTGCCCCACCTCGCCGGCACAAAGAACGCAGAGTCGCGCGCTCTTCTCCCGGCGACAGCTGCAGCTCGCTTGAACTCGAATCCGCACTCGAGCTCCATGCTACGGGCCTACACGGCGAGCAGCTCACGGACCGCTGCCAGCCGCCCCTTGCACTTGCGCCTCCTCTCTCAAAAGACTCGGCAATCAGCTCACACCCTCCCGAGCGACGAGATGCCGCCGATGCAGACTCCTCCGTGGCAAGAGTGGCGAATGCAAGTCCCGACAACGATCCCGACCGACTCGGTCATGTTCCGGAACCAACAAAAGTTGCCCCGGTTACCGGTGCCGAAACTCGAAGACACGCTCCCTCGCCTCGTCCGCTCGTGTGAAGCGATCGCCGCAGACTCAAACGAGGCTCACCAAGTCGCAAACAAGGTCGAGGCGTTCCGACAATCCGAAACGAGTCGGAAGCTGCAGCAACTCCTCGAGGAGAAACGGGAACAGCCGGGCATGCGGAACTGGCTCGCGCAAGACTGGGACGAGCAGGCCTACATGGCGTACCGTGACTCGGTCGTCATTAACGTATCGTACTACTACGGGGCGAGTCCGAAACCAGTTATACCAGACCCCTCATGCAAGCTAACCCTCCTCTCGTAACGCGCGACCGCAGTTCAAACGCCTCCCTCAAGGGCCGCCTTCCGCTGGCAAAGCGACCGCCGCCGACCCAGCGTACGTGGCAGCTTCGATCGCGACGACCGCCCTCGAGTTCAGGCAACAAGTGACGGAAGGCCGCCTCGAACCGGAACTCGCCGGCCGCACGCCCGAAGACGGCGAGCTCTGCATGGAGAGCTTCAAATGGGCGTTCGGCGCGTGCCGAGTCCCGGCGACCCCGTCCGACTATGCGATCAAGACGCCCGAAGACGCGCCCGAGGCGCAGTGCTTCGTCGTTGTCAAGCAGAACGAGTTTTACCGCGTCCCGTTCGCCGACGACCGAGGGCGGCTGTACTCGACCGACGCCCTCCGTCAAGCGATTCAGGGCATCATCGATGGCGCCTCGTCGTCGGCAGCTGCTCCCCCCGTCGGTATCCTGACTGGCATCAACCGCGACCGATGGGCCGAAGCGTACGGCCACCTCGCCGAAACTCCCGCCAACATCCACTCACTCCGGACGATCCAGCAAGCGGCATTCGTTATCTGCCTCGACGAAGCGGAACCGACCGAGATTGTCGACTTTTCGCGCAAACTCTGGACGGGCGAACGCGAAGCCGGGAACCGGTGGTGGGACAAGCCGCTCCAATGGGTCGTCTACCGGAACGGCGAGTCGGGCTTCATCGGCGAGCACTCGTGCAGTGAGTCATATGCGTGCGTTCTTGCTTGAGGAGTCTCATGCAGAGCTGACGTTTCACGCCCATCGTCGCCCCGCAGTGGACGGCACGCCGACCGCACGCTTGAACGACTACCTCTCGAAGCGACTCCTCGCTGGCAAGGTGACGACCGACCAAGACACCGTATCGAGTGCGCCTTCAACCGAACCGCTCCCGTTCCGACTCGACGACAAGGCTCGCAAGCAGATCTCGGCCGCCGAAAAGGAGTTTGCCGAGCACATTGCGCCGTACGACGTCCACTACACGCTGTACAGTCGCTACGGCAAAGAAGGCATCAAGAAGATGAAGACGAGTCCCGATGGATGGTGAGTACAGTCGGAGTTCACTGCGAACTGCAAGAAGGTCAATTGACGGAAAATGAAACGCCGCTCGGGTAGGGTCCAGATGCTGTTCCAGATTGCCTATTACCTGACGGTGAGCCGGCAGAAGCGGGCAGTCCTTAATCACGCCCCTCCTCCACGGTACTGACACTGCACGATTGCGTTCCACCAGTTCAAGCGCTTGTGCGGCACGTATGAAGCGGCGCAGACTCGGCGGTACCAGCTCGGTCGGACCGAGACCGTCCGGATCTTGACGCCCGAAGTCGTCTCGTTCGTTCACGCGATCGCCGACAACTCTGCTTCCGATGCCGACAAGCTAGCGCTCTTCAAGGCGGCCGTCGCGCAGCACGGCAAGGACATGAAGCTCGCTTCGTCCGGGCTCGGGATTGACCGGCACTTGTTTGGGCTCAAGATGCTCGCGGCGTCGCGGTTGAATGACACCGAACGGAAGCAAGTCATGGAAGGCGACGGCCTGTTTGCCGATCCGCTCGTCAAGGAAAGTGGGACTTGGCGCATGTCGACGAGCCAGATCTACATCGAGAACGCGCCATCGTATGGGTGAGCGCGTGTGCTCACAGATCAGTGGTATGTCTTTTGGGCGCTGACCTCTGGATGCGCCCAATGCAGCTGGGGACCGGTCGCCGAAGGAGGACTCGGCATTCCTTACATGATTCGTGAGTTATGCCATCTGCGCTCGAGAACTTCGTTCCCTAGTTGACCTCGTCGATCGCCTCGCAGACCCTCACACGCTCCAGCTCACCGTCACCTGCAAGAACGACGTCCCGGGCGCCGACTTTGTCCGCAACTTTGAAAAGGCGGCCGACATGCTCATGGATCTGCACGAAGCCGCCGAGCAGATACCGCCAGCGGGTAAGCTGTAGCCGAGCAACTCGAAGCGACCCCACGTATATATGCATGCAGTGATTCGTTTTG
This sequence comes from Rhodotorula glutinis, assembly GCA_037974285.1. Taxonomy (NCBI): domain Eukaryota; kingdom Fungi; phylum Basidiomycota; class Microbotryomycetes; order Sporidiobolales; family Sporidiobolaceae; genus Rhodotorula; species Rhodotorula glutinis. The sequence goes on along the minus strand of JBBPFV010000011.1, from coordinate 931,837 downwards.
AGCGCAGTGAGCCAGATCAGCAGAAAGCGGAAACATTGCGGAAAACGACTGCGCTCGCGAGCTTATTATCGGGGTACGAGGCTGTCTCCATCGAGGAAATTGGCAGTCGTCTCAACATCGAATCAGATTCTGATTTCAAAAAGCTGATCGTCTCTAGAGATTGCTGTTTGCGGCGGTCACATAGAGCGGGCGGAGTTCCGGGCCGCCGCGGCGCTTCTTTACTTCTACACTTCTTGACTTCTACAGCCTCATCCTAGAGTCGCACTGTTGCAGACTCCGCACCGCTAAGGGTCTTTGCGTCGACTCTCTACAAACTCGTTCGCCTTGGCTTGTTCAGCACGCTCATCCCGTCCCCTCCCCACTCGGACTTCGAACGTCAACTCGCCGCTCTCCCGAGTGCACTGTACAGAGAACACTGCGACCAGTAAGCCCCAAAGCGTCTACTCACATCTGCCGCAAAGCTGACCTAGCCGTCCACAGCTTCCACTATGCCCTGAATCAATCGAACCGTGGAACCCGACATGCACCGCACCGCCAGAACACGAGACGGTCGTCGCCGGGATGAGGAGCAGAAAGCGGGCAGCCTGACGCCAAACGTGTCGCGGAGCGGATCGCCGAGTCCGAATGCGCCTCGGTCCCAATGGGACCGGCACCGACGCCCGAACCGAATCATCCTCCTCCTCCTCGGAGTGATGGCACTGCTCCTCCTCGAAGCTGCGACGCGCTCGAGCCGCGCCGCCGTCGTCGACTTGGCCTACCTGTTCTGCTTCAAGTTGAGGGATCGCGCATACGCCGAACAGTGGACTGCGCCGCTTTGGACACTGGTCGGCCTTCGAGCTACGGCGTGCTCGCTCCGCAAAGAGCCGCTCGTCTTTATTCGAGGCGATACGACCTTGGCCATCGTCTGGGAGTCGACCACGTGCCAGGACGGACAAGATTGGCAATTGCGGTGGCGCCACGGCGCGTCGAGCGATGGCTGGCAATCGGCGCCTGTTCACGTCGCGACCGTCGAGCCGACTCGCCTCGTCTACACAGCATCGATTGAAGCCGCTCACGATGAGCGAGTCGACTACGAGCTCGCCTTGTCGAGCTCGAACGGCCGACTCCAAAGGAAACGCCAGCACGCGTTCGCTTGGCGGCGTCCGAGAGACGGGAAGCCGTACTCGCTCAACATTGCCTGCGTCGCCGACAACCAATTCAACGTCCGTACATTCCGTCGCGTCTTGCTCCGGCTCGCCTCGTTCGGTCGACGCGACCTCTCGCCGGCTTACTTTACCCCCGATCCGCATCTACGCCGCCGTCCCGACTTGCTGCTCCACGCCGGCGACGTCGTCCAGGATCCAGATAACCACGCTCAGTGGCAGACCGATTTTTGGGACGCCTTGACCCGTGGCGGACTCGGCTACCCGCTTGGTCAAGAGACCCCCCTCTTGCTCGCGCGCGGGAACCACGATTGGGACGCGACCGGCTCGAACGTCTATACGGGCGGACCAGGTTTACGAGCCGAGAGTGACTGGGCGGCCGACTTGCAAGACGACGAGCTCTCGAAACGAGGGACGTACTTGGCCTATTCGCCGCACCCAAGAATGCGGATCATCGTCCTCGATTCAAACTTGCCGACCGACGCCGAACAACTCGAGCAAGAGCGTTGGCTCCTCTGGGAGCTCGCGCAACCGTCTTGGACCGAAGCGAGCCTCAAAGTGGCGGTCGTGCATACCGCGCCGTGGATCGAGTGGTGGGATCGCCGTGCCTGGACCGAGGGCGGTGAATCTCGGTGGTGAGCCGCGAGCGCGAGTGCTTGCACTGCCACTGCTGGATGATGGACACTGACATGGGAACAACCCCGCAGGTCCAGCTACGTTCGGGAACGCCTCGTCCCGCTCCTGTCCCGCGCCGACTGCATGCTCGTCCTTTCGGGCCATTCGCACGCCTATACGCGCGGCTTTGTCCCGCACGAACTCGTCCCTGCCCTGACGCGCTCCGACAACTCGACTTCCCTACCGCCCGACATTCTCGCGCAACTCCAGACGAAACCGTGGCAGAGCGCCGTGACGGCCGACGACCGCCTCGCGACCGTCTCTGAGCCTGGCTTGGTCGCCGTCACGTTTGGCGGCGCCGGCGGAACTCTTGACGAAGACCGCGTTGAGGATTGGCACGTCATGGACCGGAGCCTCCCCGGGCGGTACCATTTCGGGTGGATGAGCGTCTCGTTCGGCGGTCGGAACGGGGAAGAGGCGCCGGCTGTCGCTGCGCTCGATGCCGTCGACGACCATACGCGCGTGTACCAAGTCGAGAGGCGCCCGCGGTGTCGGAATGGACAGCAGAACGTCCGCGACGTGGTCGTGTGGCGCGCAGTCGGAATCGAGGGTGACGAGCTGGACCGGTTCTTCCTCGTCGGACACGGGTGTCAGTAGTTCGTCGCCTAACCAAATAGAGATCTAGTCTGCATAGTCATGGTATTCCGAGAGCGACTGGGGAATTCCACCTTCGGCCGAAACGAGACCGGGCAGAGCGGACAACGTTGACCTTTCGACACTTTCCTCGTCTCGCTCATTGCAGTGCCTTGCTCAGAATGTGGTTGACAGATTCACAGAGTGCGCTCACGTGTCCAGAGTGCTTCTCCAGGATGCAGCTGACCCACTTTTGGCGTGGCCCCCTTTCAGAAATCGGAGTGAGCCGTCGGATCTCGCTCAATATGGAAGCGCCAGGGCGCCAGACAGACGTGGAAGGAACTCAATCGCAGCATTACGATTACACGGGCGACTAGCGACCAAGTCCCTCGATCCGTGAAGCGCACGACGACAGAGTTTCGATCACCACCCCTCCGCTGCAACTCGTCCGCGACCAGCTACCAATCCACTGCGACCCTAGCCGCATCAGCAGTACATCTAACGCCTCGAACGTGAAGCTGACCATGGTCCCGCGCTCGGCGGCAGGTCGGCTTGACGTCGTTTGGCGCCTTTTTCATGCTCCTCGGCGTCATCATGCTGTTTGACGGTCCCTTGATCGCACTCGGCAACGTGAGTCCTCGCTCCGATCTAGACCTCGCACTCGAACCGCAAGCTGACTCTTTACGACGCTCGCCCTTGTGTGTCGCAGATCCTGTTTGTGTCTGGGTTGCCGTTGATCATTGGGCCGCGCAAGACGTTTTACTTTTTCGCGCGCAAGAACAAGCTGCGAGGGTGTGAGTGGGCCACGCGCGTCTCGCTGTTGGCACCGCGGTCGACCGTACCGGGAGCCAGCCGAGCAATGCCGCGTGCAAGCTGACCTCGATTCGATTCTGCGCAGCCGTGTCGTTCCTCGCCGGAATCGTCCTCGTGTTCCTCAAGTACCCGTTCTTTGGCGTCATCATCGAGATGTTTGGCTTCCTCAACCTGTTTGGGTGCGTCTCCCCGCCCGCTTGATCCGGATCTGCCATATCTCCGCGAATGCGAGCTGACGAACTCGACGACGGCGGCTCTTTGCAGCGACTTTTTCCCGGTCGTCCTGTCGTTCATGCGGCAACTGCCCGTGATTGGACATTTCCTGAGCGCACCCGGAGTCCGGCAGGTGAGACCTACTCGTCTCTTCTCTGACTCTGTGGTCGACCAAAAGCGGCAGAAGCTGATCGCTTCTTCGCTTTCGCTCGCTTTTCCGCTCGGTTTTCGAGCAGGTGACGGACCGGTTATGCGGCGTTCGGAAGCAGTCGCCCGTGTGAGTTCTCAGAGTCAGGCAGAAGGAGGGTAGCCCCGGATGGCATGCTGTGTCAGCGCATGCGCACCTCCAAGGAAGGAGGGTTTTCTCCATCATATACCATTTCAAGCGCTCAGAGCAACGGATTGGGAAGGGTCTGCGGCAGTACTGGCTCTTATGAGAGCTCGTCTCGCGTTGCTGTGCTTCCCTGTAGAGCCGTCAGGTTGGCAGCCCGAAAGGATGACGTGTCGGCGCGTGGAAGTGAGCCGGAGAGAGACGACCGAGCGAACGAGCGCGACTGCAACTATAGCGCTACAAGCAGAATAGACTCTTGAAGCGAGCATCCAATCATGTCCTGGCAAAGTGAGTTCTCTTCCTGTATGCTCACCTCGCCCGTGTCTACGCACGTTTGCTGACCCTCGCTCGCTTCCACCGTCATCGTCATCGCACGCCGTCCACTTCGTCCTGCACCCTCCATCCCTGGTGAATGGACAGCCTACGTCGACTCGAACTTGGTCGGTACCGGCAAGATTAGCCGCGCCGCGATCCTCGGTCAGCAAGGCGGAGTCTGGGCCGCGTCGTCCGGGTACAACCTCACCGCCGACGAACAATCGTTCCTGACCAAAGTCCACTCGCAACCCGAGACCGCCCAGGCGAACGGGATCAGGGCGGCGGGAGAAAAGTACATGTGCATCCGCGCAGACGACCGGAGCGTGTACGGGAAAAAGGGCGTGAGTCCCACGGGCGGGCTTGCTGACTTGGGCTGGCAGGAGAGGCGCTCGACCAGGACGATACTGATTACACGATCGCGGCTATGACACCGACACGCAGAGCTCGGGCATCATTGTCGTCAAGACCAAGCAGGGGATTCTCGTCGCCGAGTACGTCGACCCGACTCAACCGGGCGAGGCGACAAAGATCGTCGAGGTGCGTTCCGGCAGTCCTTTTACAGGTTGGCTCGTCCATTTTCGCACGATGCAGAATCTGATGCTCTTCGATTTTGCCGCTGGCGCACAGGAGCTTGCCGACTACTTGATCGGCGTCGGTTACTAGGCGCCAGCTGTAACCTCTCTCGTTCTCGTCCTGACTCTAGCAGTACCACCTTTCTCCCTCTCGACTCGGTCACTTCGGCGACTCGTACCGAGCGTGTTCTGGTCGTGAATTAACGCAAGATGCAATTTACCCAAAGAAATCGTTTGTGCAACCAGTCGGCCGGCGCGTGTCTTGTTCTGCTGCTGCTGGATTCCGGCCAAGACAGTACGGCCCTTGTACAGCCCAACGTGCGACACCATCCTCTCGACGTACTCGGCTCAGGCGAGTACAGCGCACGGTGAACGGATTGACGCTTTGACCCCTTCTCCGCAGCATCGACTCCTTTTCTTCTCTCCGGACGGACAATCCCGCGCGTCACTCGCCCAATCTCCTAATCGGCGCCTCTACTCGACCCGGACATCAGTACAGCTTCTTCAGGGCTCGACAAAAGCGACTGTGCACCACCTTCAGGATCGCCCTGCCCTTGGCCGTCAAAGCACCAGAGCCGATGACCGTCGCGACCGCTTCCTCCCATTCACAACCGCCCGTCCGCCCACCTCGTCGTCATCCGATCCGATCTTTCAGCGTTCCAGCAAGTTCAGTCGCTCTCGATGGCTCGACTGCTTCGAGTCCGGTCAACCCCGGAGATGATGCCTCGATAAGCGCCAATGGGTCGCAGTCGCCACGCCCCGACTCTTCGCCGACTTCACCTCCGCCTGCAGCAGTAACGCCGCACCCAGCATCACCATCGAGCGAGTCGTCGTCGTCGACGCCGTTCTCCTTCCGTTCACGCCTCGCGAGTCGACCAATCGACGCAATCGCCAGTCGAGCACGACTTGCAGAGCAGGCGCCAACGACGATCGGCTCGAGGGCTAACGGACGGGATGGAATCGAGTACGCGACGGGCTTACAGCTGTTTGGACCGGCGCCGACGAGTGGTACGGCGGGCCATCCGAGCGAGGAGGAAGCGGGAGACGTCAGTGGGGCGATAGGCGCTCCGTCAAAGGGAGGATGGAGAGCGACTGCTGAGCAAGGTACGCTCAGCGAAGTTTGCGACCGTCTGCAAGGAGGATGCGCAGAGTATTGATGTCGACTGTTTGTACCGCGATGGGACGCACAGACTTGGCAATCGTCCTGTCTCCCGAACAGCTCTTCGCAGACGAGACCGCGACAACTTCAGCCTCTGGACCAGCAGGATTGCCTCCCAGATCGGAGACTGTCTCATTTACTCTCAGGACATCGCCGGTCAAAATGCTCGGCAGCCGATTGCGCCAGGTGCTGCATCGGCAAAGCGATTCGGGAACAGCGAAGAACGGCTCGGCCGACCTTGCAGTCCCTCCGGACCAGTCGACGTCGCCTGGAATCTCGCATTCGGCGACAGAGTATACAAACGGATCCGCATCACCACCTTCGATTCCATGCCAGACGACCTCGCCGGTCTACTCGCCAATTGAATCGCCGACTGGGTCGTCGAGACGCTCGCCCACTCACGCGCCTTTGCAATCGCCGACTTCGCCCCCCAAATTGCGCGACGACACGCCGATTCCTTCGCCTCCCGTAGCCGCACTCGAAGACCCGTCCTACACCCGTCCGCGACCGTTCCGCACGCTCAGCTGGTCTTTCCTTCCTTCCCGATCCGCTCGAGTCGTCTCGAACCGACAACCGCTCGTCGATCGCGAAATGACGGACGAGGAGAAGCAGTGGGTCGAGATGACGGCCAAGGTGCCGGACGACGGTTTGACGCGAGACCGGTGGGATAACCCGATCGGAACCACAGGCGATTGGGGACGGACCGTCTTGAGTGAGCTTGTCGTGCGTGAGGGACTTTCACCATTGAGTCTGACGTACAGCTGCACCTGGTCGCAGGCCCGATCGTCACCGAAAACGAGGCGTCCAGCACGTCGGCGACCCGGTCGCAAGTCCGAACGACTTTCTCCAGCTCGCGTCGGTACCTCCACAGTCAAATAGCCTCGCAATCGACCTCTGCTTCAGGGCATGTTCCCTTGGCGGTGTCTCGCTCGGACGACACCTCCTCACCACCGATACTGGGCATCTGGTCCGGCGGCAGTGTCGTTCCGGAGATTTCGACTGGATCGCCTCGAAATGCTCAGGCGTCGAGCGATACAGCCACAGCATTCGCTGCTGATCCAGGCGCCAGTGAGGCTGCGGAGAAGAGTCCACGGTCACGCGCTGCGTCGCTCACCGGTGTAGGGCAAATGTCGTCGCAGACCAGGCCATCAAGGAGCGATCGTCAGCCGACGACATCAAGCGGATCCCCTGGACTACGCGACACCGACTCGCGACCGAGTACTCGTCAGGCGCCTTCGACTGGCTCATCCGTCACCAAGCTCGATAACCGCTCGCCATGGCTAGACGACTTGTCCGTCGTGCCGCTGTCGTCGCTCGACGGCGAGCACCGGATCTCAACACCGCCGACTTCGCCTGCGTCGGCAGAAAGATCCGGGATGCCTCCTGTAGTAGTCACTCAGTCGGGCGAGCATGAGGTCGATCGACGGCCGGTTGAGCATGACTACCACTCGCTCTCGACCATCGTCACGTCTCGCGGTGGGCGTCGCCTCGCGCCGAAATCGCTGTCAAGTTCAAACAGCGTTGGCCGACTCGGGAATGACGCCGACTTTGACGACTATCTACTCTACTCGCCTCCGCGACCATCGGCGCCAAAGTCGACGATCATCAAAAGCGCGCCTTCTTCCGATGTGCACACCGGCTCGGCCGCCAAAACGGACACTATATCGCGCTGGGCCAGAGCTGTCGCACCGACCTCAACGGCCGACGAACCGCCAGACTTGCGCAAGAATGGCTTTCGGAGGACGTCGTCTCGTCCATCGTCCAAGTCGGTGGCGGCGCCGGTCGTAGATCGCCGTTTCAGCTCTCCGGACCGGCGTCCGACCCTACTCCAGCCGAGTCTGCATCCGAAATCGTCGACGGTATCTGAGGCACACGAAGGGAGGGTCGTTATCTCGCCGCCGTTCTCGTCGCTCTTCTCGCCGCCGACATCCTCGCCGCCGACTTCACCAGCCGCTCCTATGACACCCGACGGAGAGCCGTCATCGTTGACGACAGCTCAAGCGAATCGAGGCTTGGCTTCACACGGCGAGCCGAACGGACCGACCAGCGCGCAGACTGGGCACGATACCTCGTCGCGCTCGTCAAAGGCATCGCGACCTAGACACGAGGCATCCGCACAGCTGCTTCCCAGCGCCTATGTCGGCTCTATCATTCCTGACGATGCGCCACCTCGTCTGCACACCTCTTCATCGGAATATCCGGTTCCGACGACGGTTATGAGCGAACGAGTCGAAAAGGACGCAATCTCGACCAGGCCGCCCTCAGCAGCTCGCATAAAGACATCCACAGCGACAAGACCGCGTCCACCGAGTGACCGCCTCGGTCCGTTCCCCGTCCCGCAGCTGTCGCCGGAAGAGCGGGCGGCTCGAAAAGCATTACGTAAAGCCGGCCTGTCGCCCGAGCATCACTTGCCATTGCACGAGACCAAAAGCGAGAGACGGCGACAAGCGTGGCTAGCTCGGCAAGCTGTGAGTCAGTATTCGAAGGATGCGCCTGTTGCCCGCCTGCTAACGCGCCCACATTGTGGACGCAGTTCGAAACGGAGCGGGATCGACTCGTACAGCATCTATCGGCAGGTAGAAGCGTCGAAGATTCGGTGCAGGTGGTTGGCGAATCCGACATTCCGACTCTCAACGAGTTGGCGGCTCTTCACTTGGCATCGTCGGTTCCGGCCAGTCGGGACGGCGCACTCGACTATCTACGTCTGTCTCTGCAGCTTGGTGAGGATTCACTTCAGCGACGGAGAAGATATACGATCGTTTACGGGTCGCACCCGTAGATGAAGCGCAGCCGGCTCAGGCCAATGCACTCGGATGCCTTCTCGAATCGCGCGATCCCGCCGAGGCGATCCACTGGTAGTGAGTCTCGACCAATTCGGCGCGCGCGTCTGTAAGACGGGAGGCTCACACATCATACTGCAGCCGTATCGCGAACCGCTACGACCCGGACAACCCTGAATACCTCCTCGACCTGGGAAACGCCCTACGAACAGTCGGCGACATCGACTCGGCTGCACGGCACTTTGGCGAGCTCATCAGTCGGTTTCGGAATACGCCTTATGAAGCCTTTGCGTGGTACAAGCTGGCGCGAATGTACGAAGAGGCGGGAACGGAGGACGATCAAGAGGAAGCGAAAGAGTCGTTCGCTTCGGCTTACGAGGCCTTGCAGCGTCTCAGTCGGATACCGACACACGAGCGCGTCGGGAATCGCTGGTTGGATCTCGCCGGTCTCGAGGGGTCGACAGTCTACGGACTCGGGCTGTATTACGGCGAGGAGTACCACGCCTTGCCGCGCCTGTTCGCGGTGACGGGCGAGGTCGTCCAGCCAGCAGCCGTTCAGCCTACAGTGTCGCCAAGTCCTTTCGAGCAGCTCAATACGGCATCGAGCTCAACTGGAAGACGACGGTCTGCCGCTTCTCCCGACTCTGGAGCCAATCACGATCCTCGCATCCTTGACTTTGCCGCCGCTTCGATCGCCGAGCTGCCAACGATTCCGCAGCTTGAACCGACCGAGACCGGCTCTCGCCCCTCCTCTGGGTCTCAGCCTCGAACGAAGACTCCCACTGGGTCGGATCGAGATGCCGAAGAGCAACAGCTATGGATCTCAAACAGCCACGCAACGCGCGCTGCACCTCTTGCACGATCCAAGGGGCGACGAAAGGTGCGCTCAAGCGCCCTCGATCTGTAGACGGACTCCTCAGCTCACATCGATGACTCGCGCAGGTCGATCCCGAGCTCGCCGAAACGCTCGATGTCGTGGTCAAAGGGTTGCGCACCATGTCCCGATCTCGAACGTCAGCAGACCTGGCTTCTTCGACGCAGCGTCTAGCCAACCATGTCGACGCAACTTTCCAGCGCATGGCGGCCGTGCGGTCCGCCGAAGCAGCACGGCATGACGAGCTGTTTCGGGCGCTCGACCGAGTACATCGAGAACTGGCGACTCTGCCTGATCGTATAACGGCTTCCGAGAAGCGTCAGTCGGACCCCCTGATATCGCATTCGTCCTGCCGCAGCCAGCTGACTCGGCCTTCCCACCGTCTAGTCCGATCGGCTCGCCCTCCAGGTATCGAACCGGTTTCGCCTGCAATAGATCCTGTAGAAGCTGCGCTGCGACGAGTCGAGCAGGCTCGACGTCTTGCAACTTGAGTCGTGCAGTACCACATCTCGAGCGACTGGACGAGAGGGGACTCTGCCATCTTCCTCCTCTTCCGGCGCCGAATCGCAAAAAAAAAAACCGGAAGGAGCGGTTCGACGCTTTCGATCTCGGATCGTGAAATGCAGTGGCTTGCAGTTCCGAGACGTGGACTCAGTCTCGCGGTATTGACCTCGGCTCGTGATGGTACGCCGTCAAGAACCGCTCGAGCGCCTGCTTCCCTGCTGCATCTTCGGTCGGCCTGTGGGATCAGAAGATCTCCCGTCAGAATATCCGCAGTCGCCCAGCCTCACGCAGAGCCGGTGCACTTGATCGTCAAAGACTGCACGTCAGGAACGCAACGCACCCCATTTCGCGCCTCAAGATCGCGGCGACCAACTCGTCCTTCTCCATCGCGAGTTCGTTCTCCCTCGCCGCGAGCGCCTCGTACTCGTTCGCGAGCTCCTCGTGCTCGCGGAGCGCGTACGCGTACTTGGCTTTGGCGACGACGTGCGCGACAAAATGCGTCGCGAGGTGCGGGTGTTCGTTGCACGCGCGGATCTCGTCGTTCGTCAGGGGCGGGATCTCGTCGCCTTCGCCATCGACGGCACCGCCACTGGTTGTCGCATCCGCACCGACGTAAGAAGGGTCGTCATCAGCGCCACCCGCGCCGCCGCCGCCAAACACCGAGTCGTCCGACCCGGCGCGCGCTTTCCGTTTCTTGCCGCGAGTCGGTCTCGGTTCCGGGGCAGCAGCGCCATCGTTTGCTGCGGCTTGACCGGGTGGTCTTCGGCCGGCGATGATCTTGTCGCCGTGTTGGATCCGCATGTGCTTTTGGAGGGCGTCGGTTCGAGTGAACGATTTGTCGCATTCTGCGCAAAGTCGGACGGCGAGTCAGTCCACACCATCTCTACAGCTAGCACCTTCTTCAGACAGCATCTACTCCGCCGCGAACGAGAGCCAACGCGAAAGGGAATGGAGCGGACTGACCTGCTCTCGGACACGTAAACGGTTTCTCGCCCGTGTGACTCCTCAGATGCGCAACGAGGGCAAACTTGCTGCCCTGCGTCTTGCCCCTCCTGCCGCATCCTCGCCAGTCGCAGATATAGCTTGCCGCCGCGCCCCGCTTGTTGGCAGGATGGGACGGGTCGTCGACGGGGAAGGCGTGGACTGTGCGACAGTGACGTTCAGAACCCTTTCAGTCAGCCGACGTCCCCGAATCAACTGTTTCGCCGTTCAGACGCAGTGGTCTCGCCACCTTACGCACCGTTGTGGACGTGCTCGACGAGCGGTTCGACCTCCCAAAACTCGAGCGTACACCCGCCCCACTCGCATTTCGCCGTCTGCAACTGACCCGTCTCGAACCCGCCATAGTTTCCGTCGAGTTCGTCTTCGTCGTGACCGAACACGTCGAGTTCGTCGCCGGAGAAAGCGTACGAGTTGAGCGAGAGGCCCGAAGGGGATCGGGAGCGTTTGCGGGAGGGCGACGGTGAAGGCGAGAGGGACGAGACGGGGGACGATGCGCCCGTGTCGGGTAAAGCGACTGCGGCCATAGCGTACGCGAGTCACCTGGAGCGTCTACAGGGGGCGAGCGTGTCAGCTGGTGTGCAGCCGGGCTACAATAGACGAGATCCGCGTTGATGAGAAACAACAAGACGGGCAGACTCACGGCGCCGGTACGAGCAAAGCGAGCTGGATTGGCCTGTCGGTAGTACTGCACTGAGTCAAAGACGTCTTGGGTGAGCCGGGTACTGGCTCGTGTCGAGGCGAGTGAGGAGCCGCGACTCGAGGTGGGGAGACGCGGTTGGAGCGACGATAACTATAGGCCCAAGCAGACTGGTCGAGCAACCTCTCACGGGGGCACTTCTAACGTCGGAGCCTGGTCTACTCGCACGAAAGAGGTGTGTGTACAGCTGGGAGGAAGACTACAAACTTAGAATCTCTACGTCCACCGGGAGCTCAGTACGCTCACCCCGCGAGGCCGTCGTCAGAACGCAGCCGTGGACAGCCTCAAAGGAGACCATTCGTCGACTGCGGACCGAGTCGGGGCATAGATGCGCCCTCCCTCGGGAGGAAGTAAGCAGCTGTTCCTCTCCCAAGGCGTCGCGCTGCCTTCCTCCCCTTCGGAGAGACGCAACGGGGTGCGCCATCTTCAATCATCGCTCGCACTCCTCGCCATCCCGAATAGAGACCCGGCGCGAAAGACCTCCCTGCAGGTCGAGGGGAGCACGCTACCGCCAATTTGGATAAACTTTTCTGGGTGGAAACCGGTAATCGTCACGCGTACCGTCTCGTCCACTACGCGAAGGAGGGGTCCGAGACGAGGCCGGTCTGATTTGGCTTTGGGATTGATCGTCAGAGCGCCCCTCCCGCTTCGAGCCGTTGGGAGTCTGCGCGCTGAGTCCGATCGAGGGTTGAAGAGGAGTGGATGGTAGGAAAGAGAAAGGGAGTCGATGAGATTCAGTCGACTGGCTCAATGGCCTTCGGAGCAAGCTCAAGTTCTGACATTCACAATCACTACAGGCAGTCGAGATTTTGTCGTGTGGATCGTAGTCGGGTCCGGCGCGGGTCCGAGCGGTCGAGCTGTTGGAGAGCGCCGGAGTAGCTCAGACGTTTGAGGTCCAGGTGCTCGCTCTAAGGACCGAACCAATCGACGCGCTGCGCACGTCGTCGATAGAGCATCACTTTCCGGTCCAAGCGGAGGCGCAAAAGAGCTGTATGACGGTGGTCGGCTCGCATGCAGGGGAAGAAAGCGCCGAAGCGGAGTTTTTGTCTTCGAACATACAGGTAGAGTGCGTGCGGAATCGCGCACGGCAGCCGTGAGATAGCCCATGTTCTGCGCTTGAGCTCGAATGTGGTATTGAGCCAGCGAATCGCGAGCAGCGTCGTCAGCGATAGCAGGTTTGGATATCTGTGAGAGCTGTCGCGATATCGGCAACGTCGCGGTGATAGTCCCTTCGAGAGCACGCCAGTCTCACAGGTGCACAGTCAATAGCGAGCTCAACAGTCAAGTCTGCTGCGATAATGCTCGCCGGCAAGCTGCTCGGTGACTGCGAAGCGGAAGGACCGGAACCAAGACCTCAAGCCTTATGTACAAGTCGCTGCGGCGAGCAAGAAGGGCCGCGGCATCGAGGCCGTGATCGAGTACAAAGGCCTGCAGCTCTCAGGCTGAGCGGGAGCCATCAGCCCAAGAGCCTGAGCCTCAACTGGTAGCTTTCTGGAGCCGCATTAGCTGTTGCCTCTATCGTTACAGATCAGGAGCCAAGAAGCGCACGACGAGGCTGCCGAAGTGCAGCATGATTTCGTTCCAGACTGCGTGTTGCCGCAGCCGGCGCGGCCAGCCGGGCTTCGCGTGGCCGCCGAGCGCTCGCCTTTTACCCCGGATTTTCTGGTGACGCACGCGAAGAAGCTCTTGCTCCAGCCAGCCGCTGCCTTAGCTATCTGTAGCCTCGACGACATTTCCTTGCTTACCCAACGAGAACAACAGCGACCCAGCTCTCACAGCTCTGCCTGCCCGACCCTGAACCCACTTGCTCTCACGTGAAGCGACGTCATCGAAGATAAGCCACGGCGATTTTGCACGTGCCAGGCCGATAAAAGTCTTCGAGCGACCAAAGAGGCGCGAGCGCAGAGCGGAACATGCTCAGGAGCTGGCTAGCAATCGTCACGCTATGGGCGTACACGGAGCCGCAACTCGGCGCTGTCTCGCTCAACCGGCGGGCGATGCAAGGCGGACTCGGTTCGCAGACGGCGTTGACGCAACAGCAAGTCGACGGAATCCGCAGCTTGTTGAACCAAACCGCCGACAAGAGGTGGGTGCACCACGGTCGATGCGCATGACAGCTGAGATTGTGTGCTGACCCCCGAATCACCCGCGCCGCAGCTGGGAGATTGGCGCGCACGCCGAAGCGTTGACCGAGTTCTTTTACCCGGACCTGTCGCCCTTTGCCTCGGCGTCCAATTCCCGCTTCGCTTCGCCCAGTCCGTCCGTGAACCCGTTCCCTTCCCTCGTATGCGACATTGCCGGCAACGTCCTCTCGCAACAACCGTGGGGTCAATGGCAACTCATCCAAGACGCGTCCGCCGCCGATCCAGCTTCGGTCGGTCCGGCAGTCATCTTGGCGAACTGGACTATGGGCGAGGGGCAGTACGCGACGGTCGGCGGTAGGAATCAGTCGGGAGTCGGAGGGGCCGCCGAGGCGCAGGTGTGGGCCTTGTTGCAGCAGACGCCGAGGGCGAGCGATGGCGCCATCTCGCATCGCGTCGAGAGCGTCCAACTCTGGAGTGACTTTATCTGTGAGTAGAGGCGCGTGCCGGAGATCATCGACAGGTTCGCTGACCTCTCGAGAGTTTTCGTGATCGGCAGATATGGCCCCACCCGTGAGCCTCGCGAGAGATCGCAACCACGCCGCCACGCACACTGAGACTCACCCCCTACTCCTTGCAGTTTTTTGCCTACTACGGCCTCATGACCCACAACGACTCGCTCATTCAGTTGGCGTACGACCAGATCCGACTGTACCGTCAAAACTTGCAAGATCCGCAGACCAAGCTCTGGCGGCATATCTATGTCCCGGGAGGCGGCAACAGCGGCGATAGCGATCCCGGCCTGTGGGCGACCGGTGAGTTTGCGCCACGAGATGGGGGCACGGAGTCCGATTCGCGGGACTTTCTGCGCGAGATGAGCTGGAATTGATCCGCTGGTTTACGCGAACACAGGCAACGGCTGGGTCTCGGGTGGGATCTTGCGAGTCCTCGCGACGATCGAGAACAGCAGCAATTCGACGATCGTCCAGGCATTCTCGAGTCAAGCGAAGGACCTCGCGAGCTGGACCAAGGAGGTCGTCGATGCCGCCTGGACAATGCCCAGGGTGAGACTCCGGCTTCCCCGAGCACCCGAAGGTGTTGCGAATGAGACTGGCGCAAGCCCACTACTGACGACCATGTGCCCGCCACAGAACGGCGGCCTGTTCCATAACTATATGAACGACTCGTCGTCGTTCACGGACGGGGCCTCGACCGCGATGCTCGTCGCGAGCACGTACCGGCTCGCGCTGATGGCGAACCTATACTCGGACCTGTCGAGCTCGAAACCGGCTTCGTCTTCGCTAGCCAACGCCGAAGGGTCGTACCAAGCCTTGACGGGCAACAACAACCGGCACTTGTCCACGTCGGGCGTCTTGTCGCCCGTGACGGATCCGATGACGTTCTCGAGCCAACTCGCTTCGGGCAAAGTGTCGCCCGAGGGAGAGGCGTTCGTCTTGTTGATGGAATCGGCGAGGCGCGACTGGATCGCCGACGGTGGCAAGATTGATTCGTCGGCGGGGAACGCTGGCGGTAGCGGGAACAGTTCGTCTGCTCCACCGCGAGCACAGAGGTCGACGCTGTTGGTCTTACTCGGCCTTGCGACGGTGGCCCTTATCTTATCGAGCTAGAAGGCGGCCATCCCTCAAGAGGGCGGAACCTCGTCGATCCGCAGCAGCCCGCAACCCTACACCACGATACATTTCTCGCTAGACTCTTGTCAACCTTATATAAGCCTTCCCACTGTTGTTTCTACGATGTTGTTATCTACCATGTAACTATAGAACGTTTGCTCTTATCTTCCTACGGAACACCCCCGGAGCGTGAACTTGTCGACATCGTCGCTTTGGCTTTTGACCGACCTTGCTCGAGCTCGACCTCGAACGGCTTTCCGGCAGCTGCACGCTCGATTAGAGTCAGTGTCACTGGACCGATCCGCAAGGCGCGCCATGCCAGCTGCCTCCGCCGCCGCCGAGTTTGAATCGCTCGACGTGTCTCAACGCAACTCGCTCGAGACATTTGCAGCCGTGACAAACCGCGATCCGACGAGTCGGGCAAGCTTGGAAGCGCTCAGGGATGCCGACTGGAACCTCGAGGTGAGCCTGCCCGTCGGACTGTAGCCAGAAGCAAAGACGGCAGCGTCAAAAGTGGGGCCCGAGGAGACTTGACCTCGCCGTCGTCGTGCAGCGCGGCCTTGAGGAGCAGCGTCTAGATATACATACGGAAGCAGACCCTGACGGCTATGAGCTGCTTGCAGGCCGCCATCTCGCGCGTGTACGATGGGACGCCAGCGTACCCTCCCTCATCGTCGCGGACGCCCGACGAGGCGGACGAGCAAGACGACCTCGACGACTTGAACGACCCGCTCTTGTCACCGGCATCTTCCCATACGAGGAGGCGAACTCAGACGGGCGGACTCGGAACGGGAGCCATCGGGCTGTACTACCTCCGGCAGGCGAGTTCCACCTCACTCTCGGTCGCGTGCTTCGAAGAGAAAAACACACACTAACTCATGATGCCTCGACAGACTCTCGCCGTGCCCCTCGCCATCTTGGCGTACCCAGCGGCCCTGCTGTACAACCTCGGCGCCGCGATCGTCGTCTTCCTTGCACGGCTGTTCCGCCTCCGACCATCTTCGACCGCTTCGTTCCGACCGAGGAACCCGTTCGCCGGTGCGGCAAGACCGAGAACAACTGTCTCGCCGGCAGCAGCGGCAGAAAACTTTGTCCGGAGTGTCGAGCGGATCACTAGCTTGTCGAGGCGAACATCTGCCGCGGTCGGGACGTCGTCGTCCGCCAACACAGCCACAGCGGCAGGCCCGTCGTCTTCTTCCTCGGTTTCAGCTCGCCGCCACGCCGCATCAAGCGCGAACCGCAGCGGCACTGGCCCTCGGATCCCCGATTTTTTCATCGGGAGCTACGACGAAGCGCTCCGGTTTGCTCGGGACGACCTGCGGATCTTGATGGTCGTCTTGATGAGCGAGGAGCACGAGCGCGACGAACGGTTCAAGCGTGAAGTGCTCGTCAGCGATGTGTTGAACGATTTGATCGAGGAGGAACGGATCGTCGTTTGGGGCGGCGACGTGAGCGACCGCGATGCCTACCAAGGTAGGACCCTTTATCGTGTCTGAGAGCGCGTCCGAGCGCACGTCAAGCTGACTTTCGCACACGCTTACAGTCGGCCAGACGCTGTCGTTCATCTCGCTACCGTTCGTCGCCTTTATCGCTCTGCAACCTTCGGGACCTCCCGGCCTCGTCTCGAATCCCGCAACCGCTTCGACGACCTCGCCGCGCATGCGACTCGTCTCTCGGTTCGAGCACCTGCCATCGACCCCGCTTACCGCGACTACCCTGCACGCCCACGTCCAGACCGCCGTCCTCCCTCGCGCGAAACCGTACCTCGCAAGGCTGGCGGCGCAAAAGGCACAGCGAGAGGCGGACCGGTGGGCGCGCGAGGATGCCGAACGTCGCGTCGCCGAGAATGCGAGACGGGACGAGGAGAAGGTCCTCGCTGTCAGGAGGAGGGAGGAGGAGCGTCTTCGAGCCGAGCGGGATCGGGTCGAACGCGAGGAGCGCGAGAGGTTGCAGCGAGAAGAGATGGAGCGGGAGGCGGAGCGAGCTAGACGATGGCGGATATGGCGACGGGGCGAGTTTGACAAGAAGGGCGAGGCGTCGAGTGCGGAATCAGGTGCGGTTCGAGTGGCGGTTCGGCTCGGGAACGGACAGCGCGTCATGCGCACTTTCGGGGCGCGCGAGTCGACCGAGGAGGTGTACGCGTGGACCGAATGCGAGCTCGAACGGCAGGCCGACCAAGCGCACGAGGTCGACGCTTCAGCGGGTGGTCAACCGCCAGCCGATTACCAACAACGGTATCACTTCCGACTCGCCACGACCTTTCCGCGCCAAGTCATCCCGCTCCCATCGCACCTCGCTTCGCCTTCGACCGTACATCTAGACGATCAGGGCGGTCTTGTCGACGGTCCGGTCACGATCGCGGAAGCGTTCCGAGGCCTCGGCAAGACGGTCAATCTTGTTGTCGATGGACTCGAGACGCGGAGACGGCTCAGTATGACGAGCCGGGATGAGGACAGCGAGGAAGAAGAAGAAGAGGAGGAAGACTAGCTGTGCGCCCCGAGGGTTAATACTAGGTGCGTTGCTGCTCTTTGCGCGCCGTCCGCAACGGCCGAGCCGGACTTCAGCTGACGGAACCATCGAGCATACAGTTCGAGTGTTATTCATATTCGCCACATTTCGCGGGGTCTCTGGCCGTTGAATGAGCGACTGTGAGCGATCTAAGCGTGCGAGCTGCAAGCGAAACAAGGCACACTACGCCCCTGCCAGCTCGACGTCCGAGTCCTCGATGACGGCAGCGCTTTTGTACTCGGGCGAACGTCTGCACGCCTGCTTCTTCGCCTTCTTCTTCCGTCCCCTGCTGGGCTGTTTCGGCTCTCCGCCTCCGACCTGACATAACCGACCGACGCTTCCGCTCGGGCTCGCCGAAGCTGCTTCGCTTGTGACGATGCGACCGCTCTGCTTGACATCGCCAAACGTCTTTGGGGACGAACCGCGGACCGCATGCGGGACGCTCGTCCAACCGCCCAAGTGCGCCTCGGTCCCGTCGGCGTGGACCGCGATGAGCGAGACGAGCATGACGAAGGCGCCAGCTGGGCTGCGGCGGTGACCAGGATGATTCGACGTCGATGCGCCATACCGGACCCGCTGGAAGTGCGTTGAGTAGCGTCGGTCGAGCGAGTCGCTGCTCGCTTCGGCGTCGGGATCCTCCAGGTCGAATCCTACGTCGAGGCCCTCCTGCTCGTCTGCAGTACCGAGAGCCAG
This sequence comes from Rhodotorula glutinis, assembly GCA_037974285.1. Lineage (NCBI taxonomy): Eukaryota > Fungi > Basidiomycota > Microbotryomycetes > Sporidiobolales > Sporidiobolaceae > Rhodotorula > Rhodotorula glutinis. The sequence continues at coordinate 913,274 of JBBPFV010000011.1, read as the reverse complement.
TCGTTGTCGCTGCAGCCGCTGAGCCTGACTCAGTCGGCGTTCCTTGCCAAACTGGAGCAGCTCGATCTCGACGCCTTTCGAGGCAGTGGCTGCCGTCCACTCGACCTCGAACCGCTCGATCGGGCTCGCGGAAACGGTCGTGTACAGCTCGGCTATGGCGCTATTCGGCAGCTGGATCGAGACGTCCAAGGTGAGGTTGTTGCGCCGGTACGTGATCCAGGTTCGAGTCGCAGCGTCGAACCTGACTCCGGCTGGGGGAACAATCGAAGTTGCGAATTCGACTCTGCGCAATACAACGCAGGTCAGCTTGCCTAGTCGCAGGATGCATCTGGTACTATTCTCCGAGAATGCACCTGTTGCCTTCGGAGTCCAGCAGCTCGACCCGAGACGCGTTCCACGGTCCAAAAAAATCGGTCTCGCTGTGCCACGCCGGACCGAGCGCGACCATCCGCACACCACGCACTTGCTTGTTAGCCGCCGTCGACTCTTCGGATGAGGCACGGTCAGGCGCGCTTGGAGGCGTTGTCGTCACCGACGTCGAGGACAACCCCGCCGTCGTCCAATCCGAGGTCCAGTTGATCGGCCCTTGCCACCAGACGCGACCGGGATCCCGAGGCGGCGAGGTCGTACCCGCTACCTGACATGGCAGGAGCGGAGGGAAGGTCGACAGATTGGGTAGGAGCGACGCTGGTGCCTCGACGCCGACTTGGGATTGAGCCTTCTCAAGCGCTTCGAAGGGCGTCGAGCTCGTTCGCGAGTCGACTTGGACCGAGTTGACGAAGTTGAGCGGTCCCGACGAGCTGTGCGGGTCGAAATTGATCGGCTGGAAGATGTTTGCGTACGATTGAGGCGTCACCGGTGGGAAAGTCGCCGGGAACGAGGCGGGAGGTTCGAATCGGATCGGACTCGGCGGGAAGAGGCTATAGTTGCTTGGCGATTGAGCAGGACATATCGAGCTTGTTGGCGTCGGGTATCCGAGCTGGGGAGCGTCTGTCCATCCTGACGCGGCAGGCGGGGAGTCCACGTTCGAAGACGTCCAAGATCCGAACAGGCTGCAGTATGGCGACGCCTGCGAGATCAGCCACCTGATCGGGGAATTCCTGCAACGAAACAGGCTCACCTTGGACAAAGTGCGCCGCGAGATGTCACTTCCGATGAGACACTGGCCGGTCCGCCGCCATAAAGACCCGTACCGAGCCCAGCCAAGACAGCCTGCCCGCCTCCTTGTACGCTCGCCGGCCCATCCACCGGACCCCACTCGAACGCCTCGTCTAAGCCTCCAGAGAACGTTGAAGACGGATCTCCGTCTCCGGGAAAGCGCGCGACCAGGTCGTCGGCCCAATCGAGCGCCGACATTTCGTCGACAGGAAGCGGCAGTCGCTGTTCCTGCTGTTGCTGCAGCGGATCCGGACCGGTGTCCACAGATGCGTACGGATATAAAGTTCCCATATTGTGCACTCCGGATGGAGCAGGTGTCGAGATCGAGTAGAGGTAGGAGAAGTCGACCTCGAGATCCGCAGTCGCTGTCGTCGTTCCTGCAGCAAATGGGCGAGTCACGCTGGGATCGCTGCCGGAGGACATGCTGCCCGTCGCGCAATCGTACGAGATGAGGGTGGCGAATCGTAGAGGCTCTTTGGTTTGAGATTTGGTTGAGCGTCAAGGCTGCCGGAACGCGGAGCACAGAGGAAACTACACGCAGATCTCTTCTCTCGCGAACTCGGAATCGGCTCAACCGCGCATAGACGTAGCTATACTTTCTCTCGGGATTGCTCGTACACTGTTATGAAACTACTTAAGGCGACACCATCAACAGCGAGACAAGTCGCTGCTGCGGATGGAATCGCAAAGTCGACTAACCCGACCGCGGTCCGACAAGTCTCTAGCTGGGTGCGGTCTATCTCTGATGAGCAGAAGTTTAATGCGGCAGTATAAATTGTCGGAAGCCTGGAACACGCCGTAGAGGAAGTTTGTCCACTACTTCAAAGCGATCTGCGGTGGTGCGCCTTGCCAACCGAAACACTTTGCTCGCGGGTTCGATGTCGCCCCGCTACGACACGAGCGTTCAGGCGCGATCGTCGAACGTGCATGCTTTGCTCCGCGCGTCCAGAGAGGCGCCTCGCTGTTCCAGTCCAGGATGACGAGCCGGCGAGAGCTGAAAAATTCGACAGTCGAGCGAGAACGTGTGCGGTGATCCGACAGTCAATGCTGAATTCTGGTTTGCTCGGGTGTACTTTGGTCCACCTACTGTACGAGTCCCGTTCAACTGTAGAGAGCCGAAGCAGACCGGGAGCCTCGCGACAACTTGAAGTTTTTTCCTCGTCGTCGTCGTCGCCAAGTCGTCGACGGCAGCTCTTCTCTGTCTCTCCAAGCAACTCTTTGCAAGTCTTTACGTGAGTGAATAAGCTCGTATCTGTACAGATTGACCGTGCTGACCTGGACTACCCCTCTGTTACGGCCGCTCCTTCTTGTCAACCCCGAATCACTCCGACTTTCTCGTTCGGCGACTCGTTCACTCGTTCGCTCGCTCGCCTGGCCTCGGCTTACGGATCTGGTGAGTACACGAGACAAGCTATGGCCGATTGAGATCAGCGCTGATCGGTCCTCGTATCCCTGTATCTCTCGCCGACTCGCTCGCTGTCACTCGACCTGGCCGCCGTCATCGATTCCCGACAAACACCGGAAACCCTTCGATACTCGCTTGGCCGCCCTTCGAACCACGCAGCCTATAGACACGCAATTCTCAGCAATCATGACTCGCACTCTCTTTGTCGGCGGCAACTTCAAGAGTGAGGCTCTCGTCTTCCTTTTGCGCCAGATTCCCACTTCTTCAGAATAACACCAGCTGATCTCCGTCCTTACCGCTGCGCGCAGTGAACGGCGACCTCGCCACTCTCTCCAAGCTGGTTCACCAGTTCAACGACGCCGAGGTTGACGTCGAGTCGGCCGAGGTCGTCATCGCCCCGCCCGCGCTGTACATCCTCCCGCTCAAGGAGTTGTGCCGCAAGGGGATCGAAGTCGCAGCCCAGAACGCTCACCAGCTCCCCGCCGGTGCCTACACCGGTGAGATCTCGTGAGTTTGGGCCTCGTCTTCGCAAGTGTTCGGATGGACCCGCCCTCCCGAAGAAAGGACGTGCGCTGACCTGAACTCGACTCGAACGCCCCCGGCAGCCTGAACCAGCTCAAGGATATTGGCCTGAACTGGGTCATCCTCGGTCACTCGGAGCGCCGTACCATCTTCCACGAGACTGACGAGCTCGTCGCCGAGAAGGTGCGTCCTCCTCTGATCCGGGGAGAGCTGGGCCGCCAGTCTCGCCTGTCCCGACTGGACAATCTTTCTATCAGAGCTCCCGCCAATCTGGAGAAGTTGACCCAACCCCGATCCGCCGCAGACCGCCGCTTCGCTCAAGGCCGGCGTCAAGGTCATCTTCTGCATCGGCGAGACGCTCGAGGAGCGCGAGGGCGACAAGACCGAGGAGGTCCTCGACCGCCAGGTCGAGGCGCTCGCCAAGGTTATTGACGAGCAGGCGTGGGAGCACATTGTCGTCGCGTACGAGCCCGGTGAGTCTGAGCTCGCTTCTGACCGGGACTTGGGCGTGAATCGGCACGACGCTCTGGCAGTGGCTGTCTAGACCTTGTGGGTTCCGAAAAGCGCTCGTGCTGACTCGCCATGTTTCTCTCTCGCAGTCTGGGCCATTGGTACCGGCAAGGTTCGTTCGCTCTCCTGGTCTTGACTCGCATCAGCCGCTCGATCGCGCGTCTCCAACACGCGCCGAGAAACTCTCGAGCTGATCAGAGCGCGCGTGCAAAACGAACAGGTCGCGACTCCGGAGCAGGCTCAGGACACGCACAAGCACATCCGCGAGTTCATCGCCAAGCGCGTCTCGCAAAAGGTGGCCGACGACGTCCGCATCATGTGCGTCTGCAACCCGCGGATTCGTCTGTCGGCCGCATACTCCGGTTTGGACGTAAGCTGATCCGACCCCTTGTATTCCTGCGCACATAGCTACGGCGGCTCGGTCAACGGCAAGAACTCGAAGGAGCTCTGTAAGTTCTCCTCTCGAGGATCCGCGATAGCCCGCTCGGCTTGGCTCGTAGCCGAATCCGAGCGGTGCCATCTTACCGTTCCTTCAGAGCGAGCTGACGCATAGTACATCACGTCACAGGCTCGCAGCCGGACATGTACGTCGTTCGTGGCGCCTTTAGAAACCGATCCGCTGAAGCTGACTCTCGTGCCTTCCGCTTTGAACAGCGACGGCGCTCTCGTTGGTGGCGCTTCGCTCAAGCCCGAGTTTGTCGACATCATCCGGTGCGTCTCTACGGGCAAGCGTGTGTTTGTGTGCGCCGCACAAAACCGACTGACACTCGATGTCTCGTGCAGCTCGGCCGAGGAGGCTTACAAGAGCAAGTCGGGCGCCAAGCTCTAAAGCTCTCAAAGCCGGCCCCGCCTCGACATGCCCTGAAACAAGTAGAAAAAGAATCTCCCGCCATCTTCTCCTCAAAACCTTCATCGTACCTCGACCTCTCCTTAAAATTGCACATGCTCGCCCTCGTTGTCAGTTCTTGTCATTGCATTATCCCGATTTCCTTGGTTCATCGATCCCGACTAAAAGGATCATGAGCTGTTCCCAGCCTGCTCGCGCAATCGAAACCGAATGAGAGGAACCGCCTCGCGAGTCGCGAGACCGAGGCGAACCTCGGGACATCGAAAGTCCCCTCTGTGCTCTGCTCCACCCGCTCACTGTACATAGATGCTCGCGGGCTCTCGCACTTCTCAACGACCGCCTCTATGGTCCATACCGGTCTCTGATCGGCCATACAGCTCGCTATGGTTAACTTCGCCGCTCTCGATCGCTTTCGTCATCACCTTCAACCTCGGGATCCTCGCAACGTTCTTCCTCCTCGTACTGCTATTTCCGCTCTCGCTATCCGATGCGACGAGGCGGAGGTATCGCCAATGGGGAAAAGCCGCCTTTGGAAGGTTGCTCGTACTCGTCGTCAAGTGGTTCTCGCCGACCGAACTTGTCCTTAGCGCGGGAGAGGGCATAGATGCCGAGCGGTGGATCGAGCGCGACGGCAACGGTAACGTACAGGTCTTGCAGCTGCCCGAAAAGGCACTCTGGGTGAGTCGTAACCTGTACAGGCATCGGAAGACTGATGGAGGACTGAACACGAACTCCCCGGCAGGTCTCGAACCACACGACCTTGACCGACTGGATCTACCTCTGGAACATCGCGTACCTCTCACGAGGGCACTCGGCGTCACTCTACATTTCGCTCAAATCGTCTCTGCGCAAGATCCCCTTGATCGGCTGGGCCGCATCCCAATTCGGGTTCGTCTTCCTCGCGCGGAAATGGGCGACGGACAAGGAACCGTTTGCGAGGCAGCTGCGCGCCATCGCAAAGGAGAACAAGCAGGAGGGGCAGAAGATGGCCGTATTGCTGTTCCCCGAGGGGACGATCGTGACCGACAATACGCGGCAAGGGTCGGCCAAATACGCCGCCAAGGCTCGAGGTAGGTCGCACAAGACTGCGCGGCGGCTCAGTCTGACATGAAGTTGACTAACTCGACTGCTCACAGTGCCGGACCTGAAGCACCTCCTCTTGCCGCGCTCGACCGGCCTTTTCTTCGCGTGCGTTACTTTGGCCACACGCAGTACCGGCAATGCCCGGACTGGAGCTGATCCTACATGCACGCTCTGGACAGCCTTCGCCAATTTGCTCACACGACGCCGTCGCTGGAACTCGTCGACTTTACTGTCGGGTACCCTCTCCCTCGCCAAGCTCCGTCTCAGCAGACGACACCGCTCTACGCGTCCGACTTTTATACCCTGCCTTCGATCCTCCTCTCGCATGTACCACCTCCCGAACTACATGTGCACGTCCGCTCGTTCAAGCTCGACTCGATCCCGCTCGGCGAGCTGAAACCGGCCGCGAACGGCGAAGCCGTCGACGAGGGTACGACGGAAGAGAAGGAGGCGTTCGAGCGCTGGTTGAGAGACCGATGGCAAGAGAAAGACGCCTTGATTGAGCGATTCCGGACGGAGGGGACGTTTGTCGCACCAGAATCGGCGAACGGGCACGAGTCGACCGCTCGGACCGGTCAGTTGCAGTCGAACGACACCGCTCATCGCCTCAATGCTGACCTCGCATTTGTCGAGAAGAGAACAGCAGTGACAACGACGGCAATGACGACGACGAGCGTCGAGGCGAGGACCGCTGGCCGGTTCGACTCCGCCACCCGCGATGGGAACTATTCGCAACGTTCCAATTCGGGTGGCCGATCCTCGTCGCCACCTTGATCTGGGTTCGTCGCCATATCATTATCAATTTGCTTTGCGCGCTTGTAGGTCTCGGACAAGGACAGCGTGTCGGCCAGCTGGACAAGATCGAGCTGTAGGGCTGCAACCTGCTGCATACCCTTCACAGCGGGTGTACGTCATACGACCGACCTACAAAGGTAGCGCGCTCCGACTTGCTTGGCCGCTCTTGAAGCGCACTATGGATTCTAGTCCGATGCAGATTGCGCAGCTGCGCAGTGGCAACAACTTGCAGCTTTCCGAATACCGAGACATACGCTACGAGAAGGAGCTGCAACCCTCTGCCGGCGTACGTAGAGACCGATAACCGTAGCTTCTCGAATCGCGACGGCTTGGGCGCTACAGAGACTATATTTGGTGAGGTCCGCGAAGACGAGCGGCGACTCGGCCGAATCAGCTGACCGGGTTTTCATCACGCGTTTCATAATTGCCGCGCTATTAATGTCCGCCTCGCAGGAACCCCTTGCCGATCACGACGCTAGCGTCTACTTCTTCGATTTCGGACTTCCTTCTTCTGCAGCTCTGCCTCGGCGGGCGGAAGGGCTACACCCAAATGTCCGCTCCGAATTCGCAGCTATCGCACGCTAGCGTGGCGATTTCCCCACCCTCTCCGCGAGAGGTCCCCCGCGACTTTGCTCTCCGTATCGCTCTTTCTTGCTCTGCCCTGCCTGATACCCTCGCCGTCGGGACATCTCAAAGCCTGCTCTGACGCTATGAAGCTTAGTATCTTGGGTCTCGTCGTACTCGCGCAGGCTCTCCAGTCGACTGCCTACCCATGGATGGCCGCCGGCTCGAATGCTGAACGAGGTGGGCCGTTCCCGTCGACTCTTGCGTCTCGAGTCGAGAGCTCATTCTGTGCGTTGCAGCCTACGACGCATCTGTACACAAGCGTGCTGTCGACGTCGAACCGCGCGCCGTCAACGTCGAAGAGCGCGCCGTCAACCTCGAAGAACGCGCTCTCCTCGGTGGCGTTCTCGGCGGCGTCGTGACCGGAGTCGGTTCGGCAGGTTCCACGATCATCGGCGGCGTCACCGGCGCACTCGGTAACCTCGTCAACGGCTTGGCGAGCTTTGGCGCTTCGAACGTTGGCTCGAACGTTTTCCCCGATGCTGCGCATCCTTTCCAAGCTCCCGGTTCCACCGAGTGAGTTGGAGCTCAGGTCTCGATGCGTATAGAACGGCTCGCTGACTCGTTCCTGTAGCCAACGTGGTGTGTGCCCCGGTCTGAACGCCCTCGCCAACCACGGTTACTTGCCTCGGAACGGTATCGTCACCGCCCAGCAAGTCATCCAGGCTACCGGCGAAGTCTTCAACATGGGCGAGGACCTCTCCGCCCTTTTGTGCTTTATCGCCATCACCTATGGTGGCAACCCCACGACCCTGACCTTCTCGAGTGCGTTCTGAGCAATTCGGTCAAGCCAAGGTGATTTTCGTTGACTTTCTCCCTTTTTCCCTCAACGCTCTACAGTCGGCGGCGAGGACGACCGTACATACTCCTCGTCCGGTATTGGCTCGAAGACTCTCGGCCGGCAGTGGGGATTGGACGCCCACTCGCGATGCGAAGCCGATGCATCTCCGACCCGCCAAGAGTGAGTTTCATCATGTCTCGAGCCGCAGCCGCCCGCCGCATTGTTTTGAGGGCAATGTGTTGACTCTCTGGTGATGCAGCTTCTATATGTCTTCGCCTCCGGGCGACAATCACAGCATGGACCCGAGCCGCGCAAAGCGGATGATCGAACTCGCCAAAAAGTATAACGGGCTGTTCTCCACGCCGGCCATGAACGAGCTGTACGGTCAGAATTCGGCGCTGAGTATCCAGGGCAATCCGAAATATTACGCGGAGGCGGGCACACTGGTGAAAGTTCATTTTTACTATGTTCCGACCCCATCCGCTTGCTGACCATTTCAGCGCATGCCCCTATCTCCTTCCGTCCGTCCTCCTCTCTTTTCGTGGTTGTGGCGGATGCAGTGTCCAGGTAAGCAGGCACCAGAGTTTGCCGACCGGAATCGAGTCAATCGCTGTCAGCGCTCTGACTCTCTCCTCTCTCCTCGCGCATCTTACAGCTTGCCGCCTACCCCATCAGTGCGTCGGAGTCTGCCGCGAGTTGTTTAACAAAGTGATGCTGACATTCTTCTCGCGTTACAGTCCCGGAATTCTTCTCCAACGGCACGTACGGCGCTGGAGGTGCTCCGACGCTTGATAACATCCTGCCTCTCATGGGAATTAAGGTCGGTGCATGGTACTCCGCGCTCTCGTTCTCACCCTGTACTGACTTCAAAGTGCGACGTTGCAGATCAACTCGGACGGTACCATTTGCGCCGTCCCCGAGCAGATCCCCCAGAACTGGTACCGCCGCACGACGCCATATGGTATCGCTAACGTTGTCGCGAACGCTCCGGGGACTCTCGCTGCCGGCAATGCGCTCCCGAGTCCCATGTCAAACCTCATCCAGCAAGGCAACGCGAACGAAATCGGCTGCTTCCTGTACCAGCTCCTTTCGAGTCAGAGCCCTGCCTCGCTCACTCTCGGTACTTCGGATGGTGCTTCTGCCCTCTTGACTGGTCTGCAGAACCAGCTCTTGGGCGGACTTCCCGTGAGTTTGCGATGATGAACAGCATCTTGCCTCTATATTCACCCACCCTCTCGCGTCTTTATTGACCCGCCACCTCCACACAGACCATCTTCGGATGCTCAGGCGCCAAGACCGCCAACGGCACGAACGTCCCGGCCTTCGACGACTCGCTCCAGGCGCAGGGCCCCGGTGGCGACCAGGTTCTCGCTTGCGCCTAAAGCTAGCGCAGCCTAGCACGCATCGCTGCAGCATCACATACCATATCATCTCTTTCTTCGTGTCCTCTAACCAAATCCTGTCAGAACGTGTAGAAGCCTTTCAAAAGAGCTTCGTGGAAACAAGTATTCATTCTCTCGCGCAGTCCCGCCTCTGGAAGACTCGCTCATTTGGCAGGCAGGTCCTAAATCCTTCCTCAAAGGCAACATCTATGTCTAGTACTATGTCTAGTCGTCCTCGCCGCGCCCGCGGAAAGCGTTCAAGGCGCCCGTGCCCTGCCGCAGCCGCTGGACATTCTTCTGGAGCAAGTCGGCGCAGCGCGTTCCGTACAGTTGCGAGAGAGCGGACATGTGCGGTGTCAGCACAACATTCGGGAGGGTGTACAGAGGGTGAGGTGACGGGAGCGGTTCCGGTGAGGTAACGCTGCGAGTAATGAAGATCAGGACCAGCTATTCTGAGATCCGGCGATACCAAGGCAAACTCACTCGAGACTCGCGCCGCCAATGCGCAGTGTGCCTGTAGCACCCAATTTCTCGTCATCGCCCTTCTTGGCCTGCAAAGCCTTAACGAGCGCTTCTTGATCCGTCGTTGTCCCGCGACCGATGTTGACGTAAATGGCGTCTCCCTTCATCGCTTTGAGTTCCTCCTCGCCGACAAAGCCGCGTGTGTGCTCGCTATCGGGCAAGGAGTTGACGACAATATCGCACGTCGAGAAGAACGAGAGGAGCGAAGACCGCGACGAGGTCGAGAAGTATTGCTCGGGAAGGGAGCCGGAGGGGTCGCCGGTACCAGGGATGATGTAGCCGCTCTCAGGCGAAGGGACGCCGTTGCGATTGAGCGCATAGATCTTGGATCCGCAAGAGTGGAAGAGTCGGGCAGTCTCGCGGCCTGTTTGGATAGTGCGAGTCAGTTGTCGCTCTGAGGGATTCGTTGGACGAGACGCTTCGATGTTATAGTTGCGCCACGCCGTACCCCGCGTGTCGAGCCAGAACGCTGCACGCCAAACGCACCGATGTGACCGTAACCGATAATGCCGACGCTCATCGCGGGCAAGTCGCGGATGTAGCGCCCGCCGAGCTCCTTGCGCAGGACCCAACGTTGCTCGGCATGCATCGTGTAGCACAGATAGTTGAGCTTGTGCGTAAGCATCAGGACGGTGCCAAGGACGTGCTCGCCAATCGTGGACCTGCCCGCGTGCGCGCGGTCAATCAGTCTCAGGTTCGATCCGACTTGTCATGCTCCGCAAGCGCGCGCCGACTCAACACGTGAATGCCCGAAGCGGACGCAAATATAACGTCGGCATCTTCAGGGATGCTCTTGTAGTAGTCGGTGCTGGTAATGTGCGTGTAACCGGCCAAGCAGCCCTGGAACAATTTCAGGCGAGGGGTCTGCTTCCAATGCTTGACCTTGGGCGGTACGTGGAACCCGAGGAAGACGTCGGTCCTCGCAAGTTCTTCATCGGTCGGCTGCGGCTGGTTCGCGAGGTCTGGCGAGGTTTCCTCGACGTCGTAAAAGATGACCTCGTCGAAGACAGTGCGAAGCGAGTCAATCACTTCCGGTAAGCGGCCGTACACGAGCGCAGTCGACAAGCGCATCTTGTCGGCAGTCATGGAAGGTCGAAACCGCGCAAACGAGAGAGTTGGAGCGCTTTGTCATCGCGTGTTGGAGAACAAAAGCGTCCGGATGACGGACACTCCCGGCCGAACTTGCTCGCGCACTCGGCCGGCACACTCGGCCGGCACATCGCCCGTATGGCTCTTTCTTGCTCTACCTCGAGCTTCTTAACAACGACAAGCGTAACCGGGCAAACACCGTCGCAGCATCGCATACCATGTCATCTCTCGTCGTACCTTCCTCTCGAAATCTTGGCAGAGCGTGTAGAAGCCGTTCAAAAAGAGCTCCATCGAAACAATCATTCTCTCGAGCAGTCCCGCCTTCGGAGGACTCGCTTATTCGGAAAGCACCTTCTAAGCTCTTCCACGATTGAAAATTCTAGATCTAGTCGTCCTCGCCGCGCCCCCGGAAAGCGTTCAAGGCGCCCTTGCCCTGCCGCAGCCGGTGGACATTCTTCTGGAGCAAGTCGGCGCAGCGCGTTCCGTACAGTCGCGAGAGGCCGGACATGTGCGGCGTCAGGACGACGTTTGGCAAAGTGTAGAGGGGATGAGGTGACGGGAGCGGTTCCGGCGAGGTGACGCTGCGGGCGGGTACATTTAGAAATAGCTCGAGATGCGGCAATTCGAGAGCAAACTCACTCGAGAGCTGCGCCGCCGATGCGCAGTGTGCCTGTCGCGCCTTCTTCTTCGTCGTCTCCCATCTTGGCCTGCAGAGCCTTGACGAGCGCCTCCTGATTCGTGGTCGTCCCGCGACCAATGTTGACATAGATGGCGTCGCCCTTCATCGCTTTGAGTTCCTCCTCGCCAACGAAGCCACGCGTGTGCTCGCTATCGGGCAAGGTGTTGACGACGATGTCGCACGTCGAGAAGAACGAGAGGAGCGAAGACCGTGACGAGGTCGAAAAGTATTGCTCGGGGAGGGAGCCGGAAGGGTCGCCGGTGCCAGGGATGATGTAGCCGCTCTCTGGCGACGGGAGGCCATTGCGGCTCAAAGCGTAGATCTTTGACCCGCAAGAGTGGAAGAGCCGGGCGGTCTCGCGGCCTGTTTGCGGACAGTGAGTCAGTTATCGCTTTGAAGAACGCGTTGGAGGAGACACTCGGATGCGAGAGCTGCGTCGCAACATTTTGCTCAATCTCGAGTCGGAGCTCTGCACGCCGAACGCACCAATATGACCGTAACCGATAATGCCTACGCTCATCGTGGGCAAGTCGCGGATGTACTGCCCACCGAGCTCCTTGTGCGGGACCCAGCGCTGCTCGGCGTGCATCGTGTAGCACAGGTAGTTGAGCTTGTGCGTGAGCATCAGGACGGTCCCGAGGACGTGCTCGCCAATCGTCGACCTGTCCGCTCGCGCGATGAGTCAGTTTCGATCCAACTCGTCCCGCTCCGAGACCGCGCTCCGACTCAACACATGGATGCCCGACGCAGATGCAAAGATAACGTCGGCGTCTTTGGGGATGCTCTTGTAGTAGTCGGTGTCGGTGACGTGCGTGTAGCCGGCCGAGCATCCCTGGAATAGTTTCAGGCGAGGCGTCTGCTTCCAGTCCTTGACTTTGGGCGGCATGTGGAAGCCGAGAAAGACGTCGGTCCTTGCGAGTTCGTCATCGGTTGGCTGCGGCTGGTCCGCGATGTCTGGCGAGAACTGCTGGACGTCGTAAAAGATGACCTCGTCGAAGACGGCGCGAAGTGAATCGATCACCTCGGGGAGCCGGCCGTACACGAGTGCAGTCGACAAGTGCATCTTGTCGGCAGTCATAGGTCGGCGAACGCGCACTCGAGCTGATCGGGGCGCTTTCGCTTGTACAGCGACGAGAAGAAGCGACGACGGACACTTCCGGCCGAACTTGCCGACGGCACACTCGGCCGACTCATGTCACCATTCTCGCGAAAGCACAACTATTTCGACCCGTCAGCTGTTGAATCCCGTTCTTATTGTCGAAAGCTCTTGCAAAAGCTAAGCGCGAGGCTCATTCTGGCGATTGATACAGGTTGAACTGACAAATCTACGACACCGGAGAGGGGAGAGAGAGAGGGTTGAAAAAGCGATGTATGTGTATGGGTGAATAGTCTGCGGGGCAACAGGCGAGGCAAGAGGCGAGTCGAAAGAAAGAGAGGCGGTACCGTGCTCATTCGATGCGGAACGTGTTGCGCTCGGCGTCCTTTTGTTCCATGTCGGCGTAGGTCGGCTTGTCCGCTTCGTACGCCGAGTCGTCGGATGACAACTCGCTGTGCGTGCCCATCTGCGAGACATCGTACCCGTTCAGGGCAAGATACTCGCGGAACCGCTCGTCCTCAAGCGTCATGCCGTCGGTCGGGATCTCGGGGATCAAGAACAACGCGATCAGGGCGCTCGCGAACGCGAGACCACTGCCGACCCAGAACGGACCCGAGGTCTGCTTCGGACCCTCGGGGAAGTCGGCGATGATGGCCGGGAACGCCCAGACGCCTGTCAGTGGAGAAGGTCACGGTGGTCAGCGGTCAGGTCTTGAGGGCGCTGTGCTGCAATGGCGCAGCCGCGCTAGCGCAGACATGGCTGCGAGGGAAGTATGGACCGCGGCTACGTCTGTCGCTCTGGCGAGCCGGGTCCAGTATCGAAAGCCGGCGGAAAGTGGACCACAACGGATCACAGAGAATGAACACTCGGACTCACCGACATAGGCACCGATCTTGCCAATAGCCGCAGCGACGCCATCTGTACATACATGGCTTGTGAGCAAGAGTGACGGGTGTCGCAAGCAGCGGTGAGAAACGCACACATCTGACCGCGAGCTGCAGTTGGCCACGACTTTGACGCGAGCAAGCCGAGGCAGCCTCCCGGGCCGGCCTCGCCGAATGACAGGAAGATGCCATAGATAACAGCGAAAGCGGCGACCCTGCTCAGGCGAAAAATCCGCGTCAGAAAAGTCGAGCAATGTCAGGTGCCGAAAAAGGAGGCTGGAGCGTCTGGAGTCCCGAGCGTACTTCTCTGTCAATTGCGTATAGAACCCCGACATGAAAAATCTTCAGGGGATGCGTCAGTGAATAGTCTGAAGCGCGAGAGAGCCTGGGAACGCTAGAAACCGAGAGAAACGCACCCCGTGACGCCTTGCAAGCACAGAAAGAGAATCAGCTGCTTCTTCGGGCCGATCTTGTCGACCAGGGTACTGCCTATCAAGACCCCGGGCAGATAGAAAGCATTTATAACGACCGCCCACGTGAAAACGGTCGAAAGTTTGTCGGAACCGCCGGTGATGATGTTCACGATCTGCGAAGAAAAGAGGCCGAAAGGGTACGTGATGAAGCTGCATAGCCCGAGGCAGGGTCAGCTACGAGTCGTATGGTGATGGTGAAGCGAGCTGCGAGGTCGGCAGGGCGATATGGAGGCTAGGAAACGCGAAAACCCTCGGCGGAGAGTTCAAATTTTTGCCACTCCACTCTTGCCCTGACAGCAGCCGGAGGGCCCGACTCACTCGTAGAGGAACCAGCACAGCGATACGCCAAGGAGCGAACGCCAGTAGCGCTTGAGGATCAGGCGGTACGGAACGTTCTTCTGGATCGCCGACTTGCGGTAGCGCTCAGGCTCGGAAGGCATCTTGAGTCGCCACAGCAAGACGAGCGCGGCGGGGACGATACCGAGGCCGAATGTGAGCCGCCATACCGCACGGAGGTGGTCCTCGGTGAAAATCCAGAGGAGGACGAGCGGGACGAAGGCGGCCTGTTCGGGGAAACCGGTCAGCGATCGGCGCGGCCCTGCCAAAAACATGGATATTCCAGAAGCTTGCCACAACGAATCCCAGGTCGATCTCGTATCGTTGAGCAAACGTATGTCAGTACGCGATCGCCTTGTGCGGAAGGAGCAGTTCGACGGCTCACCATGGTGTTCGTTGCCATGACGAAGAGCCCGTGCTGCCATCGCGGATTCACGCCAGAGTTTTCCGTGCTCTCGCTGCAGGCGACCGAACCGGACGGGTACTCGGCGCCGACTGCGTGCCCAAGCGTGAGCGCTCGGGAAATTCGGCAGACAAGGAGGAAAACTCACTGCCGATACCGGTGATCAGACGGTACACGATCAGGGCGGTGAACATTCCCTCCGTAGAGCCTCCAGCACCATATGCACCGGCACAGAGTGCCGAGCCGACAATCATGATCGTGCTAGCGGCGAGCATACCTGGTGAACTCCAACAGTCAGTTTCGGGTCCGTTCGCGCGCGTCTTCAAGCGTGCTTACCGTATTTGCGGCCATATCTGTCTACAAAATATCCGAACGATAGCTGTCCAACGATCGTGCCGAGGTAGGCCATGCCGGAGAAGAGGGTCGAATCTGCAATCGTCGTGAGAAGGTCGTCAGCTTTGCGCTTGCTGCTGCCCTTCTAACACCATTCGAGACTCACAATGGTTCTTTCCGTACTGCTCGGGGTACAGCCGACCGAGGATGGTGTTGACAGAGCCGGCAGCCGAGTTCTGCGCGGGCGAAGAAGCACAAGACCCAGGTTCAGCTGCTGGAGCTCTGATCGTCTTGTAGAAGGCGAGGAGATCCGCTGTCTCGTTCGGCATGGCGAACGGAACCCTTAAAGCTCTTCAAGTGTAAGAGACGTGACGCACGACATATCCATCGGAGCTGCAAGACGGACAGATCTCGCGGTCAGGTTCCTCCTCTTCCGCGGGCAATGAGGGGAGCACTCCGACTAACAACAATGCTGTACCGCAGGCGAAGATCATAGCATACTGCCATGGTGAGAAGGAGAAACAGGAGATCAGCGAGGGGTAAGGACACACCGGGGCGAGCGGCGTTGCGGCGCCCGCATGGTGCAGAGAAGGACGAGACTCACCTTGCCGAGTCCTCGACGAGGCTTGAGAGCACGCTCCTGCGCGGGCGTGACAGCAGTCGCCATCTCGATTGATGCAGGACTGCAGGAGAACGAGGCGGCAGGCGGCGAAGAGGGAGGGAGGGGGGCGCACGAAAATGGTTAGCCGTCGACTGGAACATCCAATCAACGCCGACTCTTGAGGTAATGCTGGAGCTCCGCACATCTTTCGTCTGGGCTGAAACCTATTCTCGGGGGTGGCGCCGTCGGAAACTCGCTCATCTCGCAACCGGTAGCCGACCACCGCAGCTGCCGGTCTCTGCGGGACTTTATGGTTTGCAGCTCGGCTCTGACCTCAGGACGCCACCTCGGTGTGCTGCAGCCGTGCACGTTCCTCTTGATGGGTTCCGCTCGCTTGTCCAGCAGCACGCTAGTATTTCTGAGGGAATGACGTCGTCATTGGCCTTGCACGTGCACATCGCACGAGTTGTTGCCGCTGCGGTGCATCTTCCATCTCTTCCAGCTGATCCTCGTACGTTGCACGCCGACCCCAGATCTTCTCGCGGACGAAGGGGAACGTGCGCACTCGTCGCAGTGTGACCGGCAACAGAACCTACCCGCTCCGAGCTCGAGCTCATCTGTGCTCACGAAGCTGGAAAGTCACGCGACCGTAACTTATCGCAAGAGAACCGAAATGTGCGATCGAACTTTCTCTGCCACTCATTTGTCACATGTCAGCCGACCTTGTCTTGCGCTGCGGGTGGCGCTCTCAGCTGATCGTCCTCGTCGACTTCTCGCTCGGATCGGGATCTTCGCGTGAGGTTAGACCTCTGCTGCACGAGCGAGCTACATTTGTACGGAATTCAGGACCGAATCGAGATTGCTGTGGGGGCGCTTGATGCGCACAGAAATCTGCTCCGCCTTCAATCGGATCGTGGGCGAGCAATCTCGACGAGACATATAGCGCCAAGCCTGCTCTCGCGCGTGGTGGCGCGTTGCAGTCGGACCGATGAAGCGATAGTGTCTCGCCGCAAGAGAGGCGCAAGTGCACGCCGCCAGCGAGCTCGCCCTCCCGATCTGTCCAGCGAAAGCTCCGGATAGGCCCTCGCCGGCCAAAGCACTCGCAAGTCTCCCTGTCAGAGTGGAATCGACGCCCTGCGGGCACACAAGCTGTGCTTATCGAGCGCTTCAGAGCGAGCTTTTAATCCGCGCGCTGCAAAGACCCGTCAGCGGCGCTATGGAGGCTATTGCAAGAGCGATAGGACAGGAACTTACGGGCACTTTGAGCCTCCTCGTATTTGCTGGCTCGTTTCTCGCACAGCCGCTTGTCTCTGACGCGGATCTTTTCCGCCAGACTGTGGAGGAAGCCGCTCGACGATGCAGACACCCACTCAAAGCACGCTTCGACTTCGTCATGCAAATCTCGACGGTCCATATGCATGCCGAGGTACGCTACAATTTTTTTTTTTATGAGGATGCCCGACGAGTGCTGGCGCCGTCGTGCGAACCTTGAGAAGCGTTTACCGGGGACTCGGTGTGGCTTGCAGATCCGAAGCCCCCAGCCGAGGCACGCGAAAGTCACTGTGCTTCAGAGATCGCGACGGATGCTCTTCGAGAAATGGCCGTCCTCACCGGAGATAAAGAGATACGAGGGACCGGAGGGCCGGCCGCGGGTCGTAAGGATTCCTGGCGTCTAATGCCGGCAATGGTTGCGCGGGACTCCGCTCGCCTGCTACGCAGCGACAGCATCTCGGAAGAGCTCGAAAGGCTTACAAGAAAGCGGTCAGCACTCGTGCCCATGCTTTACGTCCGTTCCGAGGCTCAATTTATGCGCGCAGACTTAAGCTTCGAGCTGGCGAAGCAGTTCGGGCGGTGGCGGCAACTCTTGGGAGCGAACGCAGGAGCATCCACATCGCTGCAGCAGTTCTGCGTGACTTCCTGAACCTGCGCAAAAAGCGGGAGCATTTGGGACAGCTTGTAGTGTAGCACTGAAGGGTAAGGGTCGAGCGCCGGGCGGAATAGCCGCAGGTCTCGCGCCGGAATCCTCTCCGAATCAGCTGGGGCCGAGTCTAAGTATTGCTACGAATCTTCGAGCTCAGAAGAACGTAAGTAAGAGCCAGTGAGACTCTTACTGGGTACGAGGTTAAGAAACGGGTCCCGCATGCGCAGAGTGCTCGAATGCTCGTCCGTGCGCGTATCGTAGTTCAGGACGTCTATGACCCGTCGTCAGCCATCTCCTTCTCAACCAAGCGTCGCTCCGGACAGAAGGCAATTCAATACCACCCTGCTTCATTACAACCTCAAGAGAGAGAAAGGAACCATCAAGACAACGCCCTCGTGCGCGCTCATCTCGCCACCTTTAGAGCTTGCTACCCTTGTCGCTCGCGATGAGCGCGACTCCACCTCCGAGGCAGACCTTGCCGGTCTTCTTGATCTTTTGGACAAAGTCGACGCGCTGACCGCCGGTTGCGGCGTCCGGCGAAACCCACATCGAAGTCTCGAGCTGCAAGCACGAGCGCATACAACGTCAGCTGTGGTGATCTTGCGCTCCTTGAGAGTGCGGAGCAACGCACCTCGTCACCGGGAAGGACGGGCGAGGTGAACCGGCCCGACATGAACTTGAGGCGTCGTCCATCGCCCTTGCCGACGTTCAAGACGATCGCGCGGGCGGCGTGGCCTGCGTGCGAGCGACTCTTCGTCAGCGCATAGCCGATGAGACTCGATCAGAGACGTCCGTCTCACCGTAAGAGCACAGTCCGTGCAGGATGACACCTGTCGAAAGAGAATGGGGGACAATGGTTAGCTTCGGCGCATCTGAAACCGATCAAGTCCAGAAATCAAGACCCACCGGGGAAGCCCATGCCCTTGCCGATCGCGTCGTCGATGTGGAGCGGGTTGTAGTCTCCCGAGAGGCGGTACAGCGCAGCCTGTTCGGGCGACGTCTTTTCGGAAAAGACAAAGTCGGGGTTCCGCTGCGGCGGCTTGCCCCCCTTGACGGGTTGCTTCGGCGCGATACTCTTCTGGTACCCGCCGGCGTCAAACTTGCCAAAGCAGTAACCCGAGCTGATCATCCGGACGACGACCTCTCCGCGCGGGTTGACGAGCTCCATCGCGTCGTCAATGATGAGGCCCTTGCCCGTGTCCTTGACGCCGACGCACTTGCGCTTGAGTTGCCAGCCCTCGCCCGAGTCGGCGGGGAGTTCGCCGAGGATCTCGATCGACTGCTCGGCGTGAACGAGGCGGTTCGGGTCCAAGGGAGGGAGGCCCGGGTTCGGTCCGCTGCCGTCTTTCGCCTTGGCAAAGTTGACGACAGTCTGCGAGTCGCCCTTCAGGCCAAGCACGAGCGGGAAACTCGGGAACGGGTGCCAGTTGGGGTTGTTCTCGTACGTGAACTGGAGTTCGTCCTTCTTGGCGCCGATCTGCGAAGGAAAGCGGTCAGCTCTCCTCGTCCTTCTTGCTGCGGTCACTTCGGAGACAGTCACTCACTCCGACGGCGTAGCTGTGCGTGCGATACAAACATGCGGTACCGCGGACGAGAGTCAGTACAGATTCGGACGAGGGGAAATAAGATGAGACCTGGACGGGTACTGCACGCACAGGAGCAAGTCACGCTGGTTCCAGCCGACGGGAGTTGCCTTGGATTCGTGGCCTGTACGAAGCGAGAGAGCGTATCAGCTGCGTGCACTGTGCGAAGGAGGACCGCGCGATGTGGGGCGGGGAACCTCTCGCGTGTCTTGAAGCAGTGTAGAGCGGAGTGAAGCGTACCGACGGCCTTGTCGAGGTTGTGCGAGGGCATGATGTCTTCGAATGCGTGTGTGCTGTGAGTATGAAGAGAGAGCGAGTGCAGCAGACGCAATAGTCGAGGGCGGCGGTGGAACCGGGCCGCGGTTCAAGCAGGCGGGCCCTGCAGCCGCCCAGTTTGCCGGTTCGAGCCAAGTCGCCGGAGAAACCGAATCGGACCCTCCCCTCCTTCAAACGCGCAAAAAAGTGATCGAAAGCGGGAATCGATGACGTAGCACTGCTCACCGCACTCACCTCGACCAACTTGCAACTCTGCTTTCGCCATCGTACGCAGCGACTCGAAATTCCACAGCATGTCAAACACCACTACGAGTACGCTCTCTTCGCAATCCCGAGGTCAAACTCCCTGCTTTTCCGGTCCTTCTTGCTTTAACCAAACGGACGGACAGACAGCGAGCGAGCAAACGCTGACTCTCTCTCTCTCTCTCTCGGCGCTCACAGCCTCGACCAGCTCGTCTAGTAACGCCGGCGCAGACCTCGGCAACCGTGCAGGGTGAGCACCGCGCACGGACCGAGGCAGATTCGCGAGAACCTGGGCTGACTGTACCCGTCGCCGTACTCCCCGTTTCGCTCTGCTGCCTACAGCGGCGTCTTCAATGCGATGCACGGCGCCGGAGAGGCGATCCGCGGCAACATCAACTCGTTCCTCGACCAAGGTGGCGATGCCGTGAGTACCGGCTGTCCATGGAGAGTGCATCGGACACGAGCCAACTGACTCTGACCCGGGTTCCCCGTCGTGCAGCTCGCCGGCCGCGAACACGGCTCGGTCCCGTCTCGCGAGACGGGCTCGGCAGGTCACGAATCGACGGCGCAAAAGGGGATGAACGAACTCAACAAGGGGATCAGTCAGATCCAGGGCGAGCGGCGGTGATTTCCGCCGCCCGCTACACAGTGCCGAGCAACTTTAGTCTTTCGGTGCCGGACTTGCCTCGTCGTTCCTTCTTTCCCATGTTGTCATGTCATCACCAGCGTATTTAGCTCGTCCTGTCGATGTTCCGTTCGGCCTGAGAAATTCGCGAGAGTACTCGAGTCGAGCCGAGAGGAGCCGCACTTCTCTCGGTAGAGGTCGATCTCGTCTCCCGATTACAACGCAGGCAATGCCTCCTTTACTGCCTCGAACAGCCCTTGCAGCTCACCTCGAGACGGTCGAGCTAGTCCAAGGCCTCTTTCCAGGCGACGATGAACTCGTCCTGTCTGATCCGACCGCCGCGTTCCTGCCGACTCTGCGCGACTGGATCGAAGCGGGCGACCACCAGGAGGACCTCGCAGTACCGAAAGATGCACCCGACGAGCTCGAATTGACGATCCAACTCGCGCTCGACCAACAAGACGCCGACACTTCGTTCACGTTGCCGCTTGTCGTCCGACTCCCCTGCCTGTCGGTGCAGCAACCTCCAGCAGCAGCGGATCCGGCGCTGGTTCTCCCCGACGGAGCTCCCTGCGCTCGGATCCACGCAGTCCAACCGAGTTGGATGTCAAGAACGAGCCACGACCAACTCGTCGGCGCGTTGAGCGCGCTCTCCTCTGCACCCGGCAGCGGCGATAATTTCGCTTCGAACGTCGACCTGTTGCTCGCCACGATCGACCTTATCCGGTCCATGACTCCAGCACTGTTGCCCGTTCCGACTGAAGCGCCATTACCGTCAAAGACACCTCGAGGGAAGAGGCGACCGCCGACAACAGCGGGCGACGAACCAGAGTACCGCGTTTGGTTCTGGTTCCCTTCGCTCTCGACGCGCGAGAAACGCGACGACATGGTCAACTGGGCGCCCGAGTACAATCTGACCGGATTCGTCCTCGCCGGTCCGTCTCGCTGTCATCTGGAGTACTCTCCCCTCGACCGGGTGAGAGCTGACTTTGTCTTTCTTGTTTCGTCGCGTTGCAGGCAAACCGGCGCTCTTGTGCGTCGAAGGAACAGAGAGCAATGTCCAAGCCTACTTGAGCGACATCAAAGCCAACAGTTGGGTGAGCGCGCGCGCTGGTATCGTCGCTCTGGGTGAGCCAAATCTGACGAGCCGCTGGCATGGTATCAGGCCGACATCCCATCGTTTCAGAAAAAGGTCAGTCCGCGTCACGCAATGTATACAGGTGAGCAAGCTAGCTAAATCACGCTCATCCGACAGGTCTCGGAACGCTTCCGCACGCCACTCCTCCCTCCTGCACCAGCCGACTCTTCACCCTCGGACCCAACTCTCCGTCGCCTCTTCACCTCGATGGACGAGATCACCTCCCTGATCCCACGGGGCGGGTACCGCGGTCACAAACCCGAAATGGGCGACGTGCGCGACTTCCTGACGGCGAAGGGCCTCGGGACCGCGTTCGGGGAAGTCGTCGGCGGGGGCCAGTTCTCCTGAACTGTATCAAGTCTAGACTTCTCAGGTCGTGCTAAGAATACACGAGTTACATACACACAAGATACTTCGAAAGAGGGGCGGCGCAGAGAGGGGGCGCGCGCGGCTATCGAGCCGAGACGTAAAGGAAGAAACGAAAGAGATAAAAAGGGAAAGATGCGAAGGAGCGAGAGGGAGGGATGGCCGGCCGGATCGAGGAAGTGTAACCCGGTCGCGGCTGTCTATAGCACGACATAATCACGGAAGGAAGGGGTAGGAGCAAAAGGAACGAGGGCGTGCGGGAACTTGCGAAGGGAGCGAGAGACGGGGTTTTCAAGCCTCGGTTTTCGAGGTGAAAGACGAGCCGTTCTCGAGCGCGAGGACGGCGCGCTCATAGTCGCGCTCCGACTCGCGGACCATCTCGACTCCCTCTGCAATCACTTGGTCGACCTTCATCCGCGGCCCGTGCGGCGACAACTTGAGGCCGAGGATCCCTCCGATCTCGTCCGTCGCGCGCAAGATCCGGTCCAAGTCGGCCTTGGTGTGCGCCGCCGAGAGGCAGAACCGGACTCGACTCGAGACGAGCGGCGTCGCCGGGTACGCGACGACGACCACGACAATCTTGTACCGGTCGAGCATCAACCGGCTAAACAGGCCCATTTTGGCTGGCGCAAAGATGAGCATCGGGACGATCGGCGAGTCCTGGTGGCCGTACACGATGAAGCCGAGTTTCCGGAGTCCGCCCGACAGGTACCGGCAGTTGAATGCGAGGCGGCGGAGGCGGTCCTGGCCGTCGCGGCCATCCATGACGTGCGGCGGCAACTTGCCGAGCGCGGGAACGATCTTGACAGCGTCGGGGCCGACGATCGAGCCCATCGACGTGCAGATCTGGGCGAGCACGACGGGCGACATCGACTCGGCGTAGTTCTGGGCGTGCGACGACAGACGGAGGGCCGAGATGAGTTCGTGAGAACCGGCGATGTACCCACCGGCGGCGCCGAAAGCTGCGATCGCGGCAGATATGGGTCAGCCAGCGTGTAAAGAAAGCAGTCGCAGCACACGGAGTGTCGACTCACACTTGGTGAAAGTACCCATGAGGATGTCGACCCGGCGGGGATCGATCCCAAAGTAGTCGCAAACGCCTCGTCCGCGCGGGCCGAGAGCGCCGATCGAGTGCGCCTCGTCGACGTACAGGTAGAACTGCACGTGGCAAATGTCAACACAGCTCCTCTCGTAGATGAATCCAAAACGCAAGGGGAAGCGCACCTTGTAGATGTCCTTGAGTTCGAGGAGGCGCGGCAAGTCGACGAGCGTCCCTTCCATCGAGTACAAGCCCTCGACGATGATCAAGATCTTTTTCCACGGGCGGTGCGTCCGCGGCTGGCCCTGGCTGATGACTTCGCGGAGCAAGTTCTCGAGGTCGTCCATGTCGTTGTGCTTGTACTGGCGGACCATGGCGCCCGACAACCGGGCGCCGAACCGGATCGACGAGTGGTTCAACTCGTCCGAGATGACAAGGCACCCTTTACTGACGAGCGCCGGCAAGTTGGTCGAGTTGGTCGCGAACCCCATCGAGACAATCATGGCGTCTTCGGCGCCGACGAAATCGGCGACGAGGCGTTCGGCCTGGACGTGCAACGCCGACGTGCCGACATCGTTCCTCGCTCCGGCCGTTGTGACTCCCATCTCTTTCACGATCGACTCGGCCTCGTCGGCGCAGGGACCGCGCGACTGGGCGAACCCGAGGTAGTTGTACGACGAGACGTTCAACGCCTGGGTCGTCTCGCCCGTAAAGACAAAGTCGGCAAAGTGGTTCGTCGGCGTCCGGTCGAGGCAGGTCGCGGTCCGGCCGGCAACGCCCGTGACGGGGCGGGCGAAGCAGTCTTCGATGCGGAGTTTGAGCCGGCGCGTGTAGAACGAGTCAAAGTCGCTGAACAGGGGCGCGTAGCCGTTGCTCGGGCGCAAGTGCGAGTACGCGGCGGGGAACAGGCGCTTGCCGACCCAGTCGCGGAGGTGGCCGATGATCATCAAGACGGCGTCTGCTCGAGCAAGAAAGAGGGGAAAGTCAGTTTTGGAATCTCCTCCTCGAGTCGAGAGACGGCGTGCAACGCACAGCTGAGGTACGTCTGCAAGTAGACCCATACGCTCGGTTCCTCGTCGCTCGCGCGGAGGCTCATCCCGGGCGTGTGCTGCGAAACGGTCCTGTGCGCCGGGTCGACGTCGTAGCCGTACTCGGAATGGCGGAGCGAGTACGGGTCGTCCGGGTTCGGGATAAAGTCGACGTCGAACGCGGTCGTCGGCGGACGCGACGCCGAGATGTGCGACGGGGTCGGCATGATGCTGCTAATCCCGCGCCAGGTCGTGCTCCTCGCGCTGCTGCTCTGGTCCGAATCGCTCGACGCGCCCGAATCGGCGTCCGACACGGCGGCATCGCTGCTCGAGCGGTGTCGCAAGTGTTGCAAAGACGCCGATGACGACGACGAAGTCGCGGTCGAGTACGAGATGAGGCTCGAACTGCGAGACGGCGATGACGGCGCCGGCGGGTTGGCCTGTTTGGCCGACGATCGCTCGTGGAGCTGGGTCAAGTACGATGCCGCGTCCTGTAGATACCCAGTGTCAACAAACTCGTATCCAGTATGCCCTGTAGGGCTGAGAAGGGAACTGACCATGGCTGACGAGATGCTGACGGTCGGTCGACCTTTGCCGGCTGCGTGAAGGTGAGGTTGTTTCGGCGACGACGACGCTGCTGCTGCTGCTGCTCCAGTACTCCTCGTGACCATGTGCACCTTGCTACTGTGTCTCTTCTAAGCTGACTGACGAGGGCCAGGAGTTACGGTCGACCTCTGGAGGAACGAACGACGTCGGGCGGAACGGGATCGGAGGCCGAACTTCGACGTTTTTTTCGCGCCTCGCAGCAAAGGGGGCGTTCCAGGCGAAGATCGTACCGCTTCGGTCACAGCGGGCGAGTGCAAAAGCGGAGGACACGGAGGGGAGTACACTGAGCGCGGTTGACGTAAGCCTTACAGAGATGCACAGACCGATGACAGAGCGAAGGGTGGCGATGGTCCGCTCTCGGTCACCCACGCGGTCGATCCGCTGACCCTGGCTTCACTGTCCAATTGGCAACAACACGCACTTGCGCGGAACAGGAGTCGCGCGCGTGGTAAACAGCCTCCCTCCGTCCGTCCGTCCGTCCGAGCGAGACGTGACGCCTATAGAACGCGGCTCTTCAGGAGAGCTAGAACAGAGACTATGTAAACTCGATAGAGCTCAGCGATAGTGATTTTCCAATGGCTACTGCTGCCCACGTCGGCGTGCCACCGACACCGACAACTTCGACGCGTCAGAATCGCCGCCGACTCGCTGGGCCGTCCCTAGTCGAGATCAAGACGAAGCACTACCTGCAATGCTCGAACCCGATCACCATCTCGAGCTTCACGCAACTGATTGCCGAACTTAACTCGGCGCGCGAGGACGACCACCGGACCGGGAACCAACTCCAGCGCAAAGACCGCCTCGAGTGGTTCAGGCACGAATGGCTCCTCGGCGCGTTGTCGCGTGTGAAACCGCTCGAGCTGCTCCAGGACGGGGAATCGGAAGTCTACTCGGACGGCGCACCCCACAGTGGCGCGAGGTCGACGAGTCCTTCGCTCCCGTCGGTCCTCGCTGCGTCTTCAGAAGACGAAAGCGAGCAACGACCATCCGCGAGGGAACCGCTCCCCGAAGAAGCGCGGCAGCAACTCCTCCCGCCCGACGCCATGTCGCGCGGACTCGTCGCCGAACGAACCATCAAGCGCCACCTCGCGAATCGGAACCGGATCCTCCGCCACTCGAATTTCGCCTCGCTCGCGACCGTCGCCCGCCGCGCGATCCGACAAACGCTTCAGACGGGTCGACCGGTCTATGTCGCGCCTGG
The DNA here is from genome assembly GCA_037974285.1 of Rhodotorula glutinis. Lineage (NCBI taxonomy): Eukaryota > Fungi > Basidiomycota > Microbotryomycetes > Sporidiobolales > Sporidiobolaceae > Rhodotorula > Rhodotorula glutinis. Next base: position 887,725 of record JBBPFV010000011.1, on the reverse strand, counting down.
CTTGCTGGACAGCGTCGATTGGACACAAGAGTACCGCGAGCGAGGGTGGGCCGGGCCCGGGATCCGGTGGAGCGTGTTTCGACCCGACTTGATCCGGTTCCAAGAGGTCAAACCGGGCAAGGAGGGCGACGGCAGGACAGTCTCGTGGGAGGTCGTCGAGATCAAGTACTCGAACAAGCCGCGAGACTTCGTGAGCCTCCTCGTCTCTGTCCGGGCCCTCGAGACTGAGCAGCAGCTCACCCGCTCGCCGTACATCAGATCTATACCAATTTCAAGATCCAAGCCATGTTCTGTGAGTGGGCTCTCCAAGGCTCTCGGCGTCGGAGAGTGAAGGCCCACTGACTCGCGAGGTCGATTGCAGACCACCTGTCGCTCGCCCGCATCCTGTCCAACGTCCCGAACCTCGTCCCCTCTCACAAGCTCACGTTCTTCCTCTCGCGCGACCCGCTCTCCTCCGCCTACGAAGAGCGCTCCGTCTCGGTCCGGACCGAGCAGGCGTTTGTCGAACACCACTTGTTTGTCCTTTTGCCGACTTGGCTCGAAGCGGTCAAGGAAACGGATTGGCAGCGGTTGCAGGACGCGCTCAAAGAGTCGGTCGGAGCTCAGACAGTGAGGACGCATATGTGTTCGTGCTTTTTAATCTATGGCCGCTCACCTTGTCGCGATGCAGCCGCCGGCGACTCCGAAATCGGATCCGTCAACCCGCCCGACATTCCTCGAAAAGCTACAAGCGTCGGTCAAGGTACGCGAGGGCACTCTTCTTGCAAAAATCCGCCGACTCACTCTCTTATGCGGCGGTTCCGGTAGGCTGCTCCCCCTTCGCCGAGTCGACCGAGGAAACGGGTCCCGAAGCCGGCTCTGCCGCCGAATGATCCGCCACCGTCCGCTCGTCCCGAGGACCCCGCACAGACAAGTCCGTCTCGAGGAGCTCCGACACCGGAAGTGCAGCTTGACCCGCACAGGGCCCGGGACCTCGCGCTGTTGCCGGCCTTACCGGACCCGCCACCCGACGAAGCGGATCTGCTTTCCGACTTGTTCGATAGATTGCTAGTGCAACCTTTATGAACGTCCAAGCTGGGGAGTTGGCAACGCGTGCCTCGAGTCTCTGTTTCCGCAAGCGGAGCCGGGAGCGCGCCTTGACAGGAAAGCCACTCCTTATCGCTGCAGGCCTACGCGCCAAGTTCGGCTTGTACGCCGACGAGAACGTCCGCAGATAGATTACACGCAAACCAAGCGCAACGGATCAATCTTCCGCTTTCAATGACCCGGCCGCTTGAGAGCTGCAGGTCCGGCCGTCCACGCAAGCAAGGTTCAGCTAGGTTGGCGCAGGAGCCTGCTTCGGAAGTGGGCTGCGGGCTTGGCTCAAAACGCTACTTTTCTCATATAAGCACCTTCGAATAAATCGCTCTCGAGCTCGAGTTGCCGCTAATGGAGCATAAGGACAATATATGCAAGAGAACGCGACCGTCTCTTCTTCTACGAGGTGCGCGGGGGTATACCAACATGAGATAGCTATGCACGGGAGAGAGTGATGAAAAAAGGAAGGTGATGATGGTGAGAGGTAAAATGCCCGCGATGCGAGTTGCGCCCTTTTTGCGATAGAGATGTCCCTGATGTATCCGAAGAGTGTGACGATGGGGGGAAAATGAGCGGAAGTGATGCGATCGTGACCATATGACCGATGTGGGAAGGAGAAAACCCAAAGAACAGATGAGAAACGAGCGGGACTCATGCAGCGGGCACGCCGACCCACTGCAATCCCGAGACCCAAGGATGGCTCGCCAATTCGGCGAGAGAGATGCGACGGCGACTGTCGACGGTCAGGCAGCGGTCGATCAATTCGCTCGCGACGGCGCTGAGTTCGACCTTGCCCTGCATGCGGCGACCTTGCCGAGCGTCCACCGCGCTCGTAAACGGGTTCTCGCCCGTCAAGAGGACGTGCAGCAAGACGCCGAGGGACCAGATCTCGGCGGGGAACATCTCGTACGCCTCGCCGGTAAAGACCTCGGGGGCCGCGTACGTCCACGTCCCGTAGAAGCGCCGACCGGCTTGGACTGGCGGCGGACCTTGCGGGTTGAACAGAACGCACGACCCAAAGTCGACAAGTTTGACCTGAGCGTGAGGATACTGGGTCAGCTCCGGATGTACGCGGAATCGTTTCTCAGCGACGGAGCGGGCTAACCTGGAGAGTGTCCTCGGCGAGAGTGATGTTCTCGTCCTTTACATCGCGGTGGAGGATACCGGCCCGAGCGAGGTCGCACACGGCGGCGACGATCTGGCGAAATATATGCCGTGCGAGGTGTTCGCTGAAATGCCGATGCCGCTCGACAGCCTCGAAAAGATCTGAGGAAGAGCGGCGGAGCAGAGGCGGCGCCTTGGAAGGCGGATGAGGTGCAAGAAAGGAAGGGGCTGACGACGAGGATTGCGCTGCTGCTGAAGGTGACAGGTCGAGGTAGTTGCCTGGCGGCGTAATTGGCGGAGTCGGAGGTAAGGACATGGCGGGCGGCGACGTCTGCCAGGAAGTGCCGTGATGCTCCATAATCTGCTCGCCATACGCGTCCGGTCAGCTCTGCACGCACTACCCGTACCGAATGAGCTGCACGTACGAGGTAGTAGAACGTCTCGTCGGCAAACAGTTCTTCGAACGAGCACACGTTCGGGTGAGCGACCCTCCGCATCGCCCACGCCTCGACCGGCACGACGAGCATCCCGTCGTCTTCCGCCTTGAACCCTGGCGGCACCGATCCCCACCGCGACGTCCTAATGAGCGCCGACCGGGCGATCCGTTCTCGCGCGATTAGCTTGGCGGCAAAGATCCGCTCGTCTTGCCTTCGCTGAACCTTGAGGACGAATCCGCTACCGCCGACGCCAATCTCCTCGAGCAAGACGAACCGCTCGTGCAGGAACGGACTGAGCGTCTCGTATGTGGATGGGAATGCCGCGAAGCCCATCTTTGGTCTCGTTGACGAAGGAGAGAAGAGATCGAGGAGGATCCGCGGAGCGGAGAGGGGGGAGAGAAGGGCGATCGACGAGAGGAGAACCAGCAATGAAGCGGTTCTACTTCAGGAAGGCCGTGCTAAAGAGAAGGGGGGAGGATCGGGAGATCCAATAGCAACGAGCCTGCAAGCGTCGAAGAGCCAGGGGGTACAGGGAAGGGAAAAGATCGACCCAACCTGCAAAGGGGTGGCGCGGTTCCGGAACGCGATTGAGGGAAAAAGTTGGTTCGCGCCCGGAGCGGTCGAGCAGCATGGGCAAATTGGCAGCCGACGGCGGGGGGCCTTCAGCCCTTAAGCTTCCGATTGGAAAAGGGTCCCACTAAAGCGAGCGAGTGCATGCGCCCGCGAGCGAGCCGCATTAATTGAGATTCTTCGGCGTGCAGGGACGGAAAACCGGCGGCGGGTCGCGGAGAGCCACATGCGGCTTGATCGAAGGGCAGAGGGGGGCGCGCGGGCGCTTTGCCGTATCAATTGGCCGGCCGAAACTCTGTTGATTCGGCGGTCTTCTGAAGCAGCCTGGCGGACCTCTACAGCTGGCCAGCAAGGTCAATCAGCAGTGAAGGAAAGAAGGGAAAGCACGTCTCGGCTTCGTACCGATCGTAAGAACCATGCGAGAGGCAGCTGCTGCTGCAGTGCTGGTCAGCGCCTTTTTGCGCCGCCTGCCCGCATCGGAATCGAGTCTGGGGAAATCGAGTGCCACTCTATCGCGGTAGATCGTCTGGGGAACCGCTGCAATACTGTATGTAGTTAGGTCTTCGCTCTTCAGCTCTGGCAGCAGCTGGGAGAAATCAACTAATGCGTCTCTTCGCGCACCACCAGCTGTACTGCAGCTGATGCATGTGCGCAGCGAGTGAAGGGCTGCCAAAAGACCCGTGCGCGTCCAGCCTCTATACGGCTTCAGTTCCGGTCACACTCGATCCTTCCGACCTCGTCGCGCGTACGATCGGTCCGAGACTTTTGCAAGCAAGCTGCACCTGGCTTGTTGCAGTTCCGTTGTCACGCCTTAGATGCTTTCAACTCATTTGCGCAATTCGCGATGCGCACGCTGAGCATGATCGTCCTTTCAACGCAGCTCGAGCCCGACGTGGTCACAGCTGCGCCCTGTCTTTGTACGAGGAGTCGCGGCAGAGGTGTCTTAGACAACGCGCTACTTTCAGACGTTGAAACCCTTGAAGGGAGGAAGTCGAGCTGGCTCTGAAGGGCGACGAGAGCGGTCGAGACCTGCGCAGCGAGGCCAGCTCGAAGGGGTCGCTGCGCACAATATTGTCCGCCGTATGTCCGATGTGGCGGAGTCCGACAGCCAGCTGTTGCCCTGTTCACCGAGGAACAGTGTACGAGGCTATGTGAAGCAGCACTGTAACAGCGCAAAAGGAATTAACGCTCGACCCTATTGGCCGTGTCGTCATTTCTCTCGTTCGCCGGAATGGAGCTCCGCAATTTCCACGCTGGCTTCTCTCGCACCGAGTTCACCAACAGGCGAGAAATAGCCACCGTTGTCATCAGGAACATCTGCCTGAAGCTGCCGAGATGCTACGGTTCTATGCCGGGAGACGACTCTTGCGACCGGTGACGGGACTCGCCGCGGTGAGAGCCTACGCTCCGGCTCTTCGCCTGGCTTCAACCACTGCAGCTGCTGCCGGGAGCTGGAGTCAGCCCGATGCGATCCACGCGGACGGGTCTACGACAACCGCCGCCGACCATGGCAAGGCAGCCGAAGACGAAAGCAACAACCTCGACGACCCGAAGCAGGCGGATCCGACGAGGAGGGCAGCCTATCTCTGGTACGACACGCTGTTCCCGATCCGGTTCGCCATCTGGGATGTCCGAGGCGTCATCTCCCGTCTGCAGCAGAACGACCTTCTCGAGCAAGTTCGCCAACTCGTCCCCGAAGACCCGCGGTACGCCGTCACGGTCGAATCCGTCGAAGCGAGGGCGAAAGACGGCGGCGCGTTTGTCCGGTTGACGTACTCCGTCCCCGAAGATGTCGTCGACGAATGGAGGACGGCGCTGTACCGGGACGCGGAGGATGAAGCGGCGCGGGCAGCCAAATCGAAAGAGATGGAGGTCCGTGTAACGGGCTTGATCGAGCGGGAAGCAGTGAGTTGGGAACGCCTCTTGTCGCGCTTTCGAGTTTCGGCGTTACTCACATGAAATTGGGAACAGCGACGCGCTCTGGTCAAGAGCGGCTTTCGACCGTGGTTCAGTCTCGGCCGTCCTTGTCGAGCGTTCCTCGTGCAAGGCGTTCCGTGGATGGAGGACCTCGACCGCTTCCCGTCAAGGGAGATCCAGGTCGAGATGACGGGACCTCCGATCCCACAAGAAGAGCTCTACGCCATCTTCCGGCCGTATGGCCGGATCCACGACATTGTTCCGGGCGACAAGGTCGCCAAGATCATCTACACCTCGGTCCGGTCCGCCACTGCCGCCCGCAACTGCTTGCACGCTGCAGCACATACCTCTCATCCGCCAAACGCCGACCCAAAAACGACCGTCATGCGAATCTTTTACACTGACAAGCAGCGCGCGAGCTGGATCAAGGACTTTGCAGCGAACCATCCACGGATTACGATCCCGCTCCTCGTCGCCCTCCTCGGGTCGCTGTCCTATTTCGTCTGGGATCCGATTCGAGAAATGGTCGTCAAGGCGAAAGTCGAGGGGACTCTTGACGCGAACCGGTGGCGTGTTGTCCGATGGGTCAAGCGAGAAACGCTTGGCCGGCTTGGGCTTGCGGGGGGCAGCAGTGATTCGGACGCGGCGGCGGCCATGCGGACGGGGATCGAGGAGGAGCGTCAACAGGCGAAGGAGCAATTGTCGACTTGGCTTACCGATTCACCGGGTGCGTTCTCCCGTCGGTCTTTCCGCCGCGTCCTGTTCCGGTTATTGACGTTGTCGTTCATAGATACCTTCATCATCTTAACTGGCCCGCATGGCTCGGGCAAGTCTGGGCTCGTCTCCGAAGTCCTCGCCGACGGCAAGTAAGTCCAAGGGAGGCCGGGATCAGCTCTCGGACTCTGTTTGGTCGAGAACCTGACCGTTATCTGCTCTGCAGGAATGTCTTGACGATCGACTGCGAGGAGATGCTTAGAGGTGCACGTACCGAAAGCAAGCTGGTCTCGGTCAGTGAAGCGTTTTCCGGTCCCTTCGAATGTGTTGACTAACTCCTCCGTCGTCAGGCGCTGGCGTCGTCGACCGGTTACTGGCCTCAATTCGCCTTTGCGACATCCATCTCGAACCTCGTCGACCTCGCCACGATGGGTCTCATCGGACAGAAAGCCGGCTTCTCTGCCTCGTTCGAAGAACAGCTCAAGGCGATCCTCGAGGTTACCGGAAGCGCACTCTCGTCGATCGCGACCTCGATCAAGACTCGGACCGCCGTGGCTATCGAGCAGTCGGCCAAGCGAAAGGAGGAGTCTGGACAGCGCAAAGCGATCGCCGAGCAACTCGGAACCGATGGCGTTCGCGACGGTCGCTTGGACGCTGTCGCTGGTCCCGGGGTCGTCGCTGAGCTCGGCGGCGGGATTGAAGGACCTGCGGCTGGCGCTGAGAAGGAGACGAGCGACCATACCAAAGTCGAGATCGTTGGACCAAAGAGCAGCGCGCTGGTGCGTGCAGCTGCGCAGGAACACGGCGCGAACGGAGAACAGCCGGCCGTCGCGTTCGAGCGGTTACCCGTCGTCGTCATCAAGGGCTTTGCAACTAAGGGCGACAAGATGCAGGAGGTTTTGTGGGATGTCATGAGCGAATGGGCCGCCGTCCTCGTTGAAAACCAGGTGAGTTGCGTCAAGGCTCGATCGAACGCGAAAACAGCGTTAACTTGTCTGCATCTGCTCCAGGTCGCGCACGTCATCTTCACCGCCAACTCGGTGACCACGATGAAGCCGCTTGCCAAAGCGCTTCCTTCGAAGCCTTTCAACCTCATCACCCTCAACGACGCCTCGCCAGATGCCTCCCTCCAATACGTTTCGGCAAAGCTCGCCGCGTTCGATCAGGCTCTTCCTACGGACGACCATGCATCGGTCGCCCAACTCGGCGGACGCCAGACAGATCTCGAGCTCCTCGTCCAGAAGATCCGAGCGGGTCAGACTGCTTCAGAAGCGGTCGACGACCTGATTCAGCGGAACGCGTCCGAGATACACAAGAAGCTGTTTGGCGACGATGAAGACGAGGCCAAGAGCTTCAAGTGGTCGAAGCAGCAAGCTCTCGACCTCATCAAGGGCCTGTCCGAGAAGGGCGAGGTACGCTCTCCGCGTCCTGAACAGTCTACTTCGATGTCGAGCTGACGCGTTCCGCTACAGCTCAAATACGCCGAGACGCTCCTGACCACCTTCGGCGGTGACGACACCCCGCTGCGCGCCCTCGAAACCGCGTCCCTCGTCAGCATCCAGCATGTCAACGGCCGACCTTCAATCATCAAGCCCGGGAAGCCGGTCTACCGGGCTGCCTGCAACTTGCTCCTGCAAGACGCTCCGTTCCGCGCCGCCATCGAGTATAGGACCGCCGTCGCCGGTATCTCGAGCGCGAAAGCCTCGGTCGCGAGCGCTCAGGCCGAGTTGATCGAGTTATCAAAGCTCTTCACGGGCGACCAGGGCAAGTGGGCGTTCGGCGGCGGCAGCCGGGTCCCGAAGGAGGTCGAGCTTCGCGTCGGTCAACTGCTCGAGCAGATGCGGACTGGAGAGGAGAAGGCAGAGAAGCTCGGCAAGGAGAAGAGTCGGTTATTGCAGATCTTGCGCGAGCACGAGTAGTCTCGCACTGTACATTGTTGGTACTCTCCTTGTTGTATCGAACGTTTTTCGCGGAGTTCCGCAGTTATGAAGGCGTTTCATGGAAAGGCTCATGCAGTATTGATGAACAAGCGCGGGTGGCTTGCAGAAAGCTAGTGGTGATAAAGGCCGGTCAACGGTATTGATGACAACAGGTAGACAAGCAGGGACGGAGAAGGAGAAGTCGAGACAAGCAGGGAGGAGATGACGATCAATGCACGCGCTTCAGGAGCGCTTCCTGCGCGTGCTCCGCCTCGTGCCCGTACCCTCATCGCCCGGCGTCGTCGCCGCCGGCGATCCCGCGGTCGCATCTGTACCCATCGCGTCGCTTTTGCGTTTCCGACCGCGGCCGCCAGCGCCCGCCGACGGCCTCTTTGACGACGTGATTGATGCCGGACTGTTGACGGAGCTCGCGGGCGAGGCGAGGTCCGTTCCTGCGGGAGATGTGACTTCATAGGCCGGCTGAGCGCCGATCGACTCGCGGCCGAGGTTGTACAGCGACGGGTCGATCAGGCCTGCAGAAGGCGTCGGTGCGGATGATGGAGCTGTCGAAGTGAGAGATGGGTCGAGCGCATTGTTGGAGAGGAGCTCCGAGTAGTCGATCGGAGCCTCGTTGTTGCTCGCTGCGGATTTGGCCGATCGTCAGCACGACTTGCCTCGTGTTTCAGAGCGGTTCATCACCGGTAGGGAACTCACAGATCTCGCTCAACTGCGCCAACATCTTGTCAAAGTCGACGCCACCGTCGTCGTTCGTATAGTTGTCCCAGTCGATCCCGGCCCAATTGCTGTTCTCGCCGTTCGCCGCCTCGTTCTCGACCTGTTCCCGCGCGTCGTCCGGCAAGTTGTCGAGCAGCTTAGTGATCTGATTCTCGAGCGCCGCTGTCCGTTGATCAATATCGGCTTTTTCGGACAGGACCGAAGAGAGAACGTCGTTGTTTTCGGCGAGCGCCGACTCGAACGAGATCGGGGAAGGCATCGCCGCGGCCGCAGTCGTCAAAGCCGTCGTCGCCGGCGCGAGCGACGTCGAGAACGAAAAGTCGAGCGGGCTCGGCGTCGGGTTGTACAGAGGTTGATGGTGATACGGCAAGAGCGCCGAGGATGTAGCCGGCAATCCGGAAGCGCTGCCGCCGGCGCCACCACTACTACTGCTGAGCATGGAACTGGACGCGACCGGCATCGTCGTCGCCGACATGACGTTGGCCCCGCTCGTCCTCAAAAAGTCTTGCAACGCTTGCGGGTTGTTGCCCGCAGCCGACAGGAGCGCCCTCACCGCTTCGGGCGGCATGTTGTACTGAGAAGGGTCGATCAGGCCGCCGCTTGAGGGTCCGGGCGAGTCTTTCGCTTGCGAAGTGTCGGCGGGAGAAGGAATGGCGGAGAAGCGAGAGGAGGAAGAAGTCGCAGGGAAGGAGGAATTGGACGGGGCACGAGTGAGTGCGCCTGGTGCAGACGATGGGCCCGACGTGATCAGGGCTGTGCGCAATTGAAGTCATCATACAGTCAGCGCGGGTGCTCTGCGCGAACCGAGCAGACTATGCTATCAGTCTTCGATGGAACGCACCACTCGAGATGATTGGCATGTCCTCCTCGTCCTCGGCCGCATGCAATAACGGAATCTCCTCAATCTCGTCGTCGTCGTCTCCTCCACCTTCAGCGCCGGCACCGTCGTCCTCGTCGTAATCCTCGTCCGGCTGTTCGGCAATCTTGACCTCGTCGTCCCATTCCCGCAACGCGGCGCGCCGTTGCTGCTGGCGCCCTTTGACGTCCTCGAGCAAGAGGCGCGATTTCGGCATGAGGACGACGCCGCCGCCGCCGGTCCCGCTCCGTCCCGTCTTTCCCGCGGCCGTTCGTGTCGAGCTCGGTCCCGCAATCCCGTTCGCCGAAGTACCGGCAGCGGTCCCGCTCGCCGATGGCGATTCGGAATCGTCCGCGCCGACTTGAGGTTGCGACCCCGTCTGTCCCGCATCGAGGACCTGACCCCCAAACACGCCCGCGAGGAACCTCAGAATCTTGTTGATCGTCTCTTCTTGCTTCTTGTGTTTCTCGCGACTTTGCAACGCCTCTTGCCATAGGGCGTGGTTCCGCGCTTGGAGGTCCTTCAGGTCGGCCGAGATGGCGGTTTGGTGTTTCCGGATCGCGGCGAGGTCCGAAAGGAGCGTCGCAATATTGAGCGAGGTGGTCGAAGGCGAGGCGCGACCGTCGGGACCGGTTATGCCGGACGAAGCACCGGCAGCGGCAGCTGCGACGGCGGCGGCCGCTGCAGTTTCGCCCTTGCCGGCTTTCTGACGCTTGATCATGCACAATAGGTCGGGTTGGCCGCGAACAAAGTGCGGGTTCGAGAATTCGACAACTGCGGGTGTGAGGGAAAGGGTGGTCAGGTCGTTGACGGGGAGAGCGGAAGACGCAGAACCCCCAAGCCCGACTCACGGACGTCGGCATCTTCACTCTGGTCGCGCTTCAGGACGCCCTGCTGCAAGTGCGGCACCTGCGAGATCGTGGCAAGAATCTCTATCAGACACTGCCCCTTCACTAGAAAGCGGGCGCCAAGAGAGATTCGCCCGTGGAGCGGTCTCACCTTGTGGAACCCGTACATGTTGAGTTGGCGGACGAACGAGCCAAAGTTGGAGTGCTTGAAGAACCTCGGCAAGAGTTCTTTTCCGAACCGGTCTGCCGAAGGGACTGCGCGCGAGTCAGTGCGAGAGACCCGGAATCAGCTTGTGGTAACGAGATAGGGCGGGGGGTTGACATCATCGCATTGATCGTGAGGCAGGGAGGACGGACCAAAGAAGGATTCGCCGTCCTCGCTCCAGCGGATCAAGTCGTCGGTCGAAGTATCCGACACCATGCTATACAACAGTACCTTTTGTCAGCTCTGTGTCAGGTTCGTGGGCTCTAGAAAGCGAAGCCTAGCGACCGGCAGGAAGGGAAGGGACCGCATAGTCTCGGGTTCGCCTCGTCCGGGAGGTGAAGCGCACCTGTAGAGTTTGTTGAGGAACGCGGGTACGCTCCTCTGCGTGGCTCTGTTTGGCCTGGTCGGGACTGCGGCCGACGCAGCGAGCGTCGTCGGCGCGAGGGCGAGCTCCATCCTCGGGTCCTCTTCCGTAATCCTGTCGCCTGGTCTCTGTAGTGTGCCTGTGAAAGTTCAGAGAGGCTATAGCGAGCTTGTGCGAGGCAAAGCGAGATGAAACCGAGAGCTGTAGAGCCAGAGAACAGCCAGATCGGTTGGATCCTGCTTCGACTCGAGGCGGCGATCACTTGCTCTCTCTCTCTGGCTCTCGTACGCGCGCAATGGCGACGGAACCGAGCACGAGTGAATCGACTACGGCAGCCGCGTCACCTCAACCGGAACTCGGCGCGAATGCCAGTAGTACAGCTCCTGGTCCTCCCGCCGCTACAGCCGCTGCTCCTCCTGCTGCGCCTCACCCGTTGGACGGACTGTCTCCGACCGACCTGCGAATCAAACTCGACCACGCGCGAAAGAACCTGCGCCAACACCTCGACAAGAAGCGGAAACTCGACCGCGAACTCGCCCAACTCGAACAATCCATCTACGCGTTCGAAGGCTCGTACCTCTCGGACGCCTTGTTCCCAGCAGCGAACACCTCGGGCAATCAGGCAGCGGGAGGAGGAGGAGGGGCGGCGGCCGCTCAGTTTGGCAACATTATCAGAGGGTACGACTCGTACCTCAAGGCGCCGAGCGCGTCCGCCCAAGACCGGAAACGGTTCCGCCCGGGCGACCCGCCGAGCGACAAGGAGCGCATGTTCAGCGCGAGCAGCGCAACGTTCCACAGGGTGCGCACCTGGCCCGAGTCTCTACGCGTGCGAACGCGTTCGCGACCTCTGACAGCTCTCTCTCGCGCACACCGCTTTTCCAGTCGGTCGAATTGCGCGCCGCCGAAACAGCCGCGAGTATGAGCGTCGAACCCGAAAGCGACGACGACTATGGTACGTCGAGCCGCAGGAAACAACGCGGCCGTCATTGAGGAGCAGCGGCGCACACGCGCATGCTCCGCCGGCAAACTTTCGCATCCCCCCGTTTTTTTTGATCCGTACCCAAGCCGTAACCCTTGTTGTCATTACCAGTTCCCTCTTCTCTCTCGCTTCGAGCACGAGTTCAACGGCAGAGACAGCATGCAGTGTGAAAGTACAACAACCCGGATTCGCAAACGAACGTGGCAAAGAAAGCCATCACCGCTTCGCCTTTGCCTTCTTCTTCTTCTTTTCCTGTACGCGCGCGGGACTGCTCGAGTCGTACACGATCTCTTCGTCGTCACGGACGACAAACGAGTCGTAGCTGCGACGAGTACAGGCCAAAGGGGTCAGCTTCACGGTTTGAAGGTCCGAACGACCAAGAGTGCCCTTACCTCCAGTCCTCTTGCTCGTCGGCAGCTTCTCCTGCGGACCCCGGCGTGACCGGGATCGGCCGCCTCCCTTGTCCGACTCGGTCCATCCACCGGCTCCCTCCGCGCCCACCAAAGTTCCCGAATGCGTTCGGCGTCCCAAACCCAGGCGGAGCCTGCGTCGCCAACGAGTCGCGGTAAAACTGCGCTTGCGCCGAAGCGGCCGCCGCCGCCTCCTCCTCGTCCTCTTCGTCGTCCTCGTGGCGGGCAACAAAGTCCCTATCGATCGAGTTCTCGGACGCATAGTCCTCGGACGACGCTTCGGACCCGGACGCCTCCGAGTTGACGGCTTCGATGTCGAAGATGCCGAATCGGGCCGCCTCCTTGTGCGTCAAGAGGAGCTTCTTGCGCTTGTTGGGTTTCGACGCTTTGTCCGCGTCGGCACGCCGCTTCTCAGGACGTCGAGCCGCCGCAGCCGACGCGCCCGCGTCGTCGTCGAGCAAGATGCCACCGCTGCCATTCACCTCCTCGTCCGAGTCTGCGACGACGACGACCTCTTCCTTCTTGCGCTTATTTGCATCAGTAGCAGCCGAGACGCCACCGCGTTTGAGCCGGTTCAGAGGTCGGACCGGCTGAGTGGGATCGCTCGCATTTGGCGAATCGGCGAGCGCGACTTCCGCCATGGCTGCCGCAGCGGGCTTGAAGAATCGCCTCGGACCAGGAGCGACGACAGGCGAAGAAGCTTCAGACGAGTCGGGGACGGCGAGTCGGCGCATCGGTGCAGCGGCCGGGGTCGGCTGGTGGCCCGTCGTTGAGGAGGTTGCACCTGCAGCGGCGTCCGCACTATGTACTGCGCGCGCCGGCGAGGAAGACGGAACGGGTACGCGTGCAGCCGCAGCGCTTCCCGCAGGTCGGAACGCCTTCGGAGGACCAGCAGGGATAGTCGACTTCATGGCGGGCGACTTTCGCGGCGTCGGTCGGACAGGCGGCGGCGGAGGCGGCATGCTGTTCAAGCGCTCTTCGTTCGCACGTCGCCGAGCTGCAGCCGACTTTTCCGCAGCGGCGATACAGGCTTCAAACTCCTCGTCGCCAAAGTCTTCGAGCGAGAGCATGCTGTACTCGTCCTCTTCGATCGCGGCAGGCGGCGGGGCGACAGCATCGGCCAGCGGGTCTCGCGGAAGCGCTTCGACGTGCGCGAGCTCCGGAGCAGGTACAGCTTGCGGAGCCTGTACCGCCTCCGCCGCATCGTCCGAATCGTCGAGGACAATGGTCGCTGCTACGGTCGCGCTCGCGGCCTTGCGGGACGGCGCAGGCGATGTCGACTTAGACGCCTTGTATACGACGGCCCCGGCGAGAAGTTCGCTGTCGGACATGATGAGGTCGACGTCGAAGTCGTCGCTGATGTCAAAGGCGTCGTTGTTTGTCGGGGGCGCTTTTGGCGGCGCAGCAGCAGCAGGATTGACAGAGGCGGCGCGACTCGGCGGACGAGAAGGCATGCGAGGAGGTTGCAGAGGCGACTGCGGCGAAGTAATGGCATGCACAGGTGACGAAAGGGACTGCCGGACTGGCGAGGGAGAGCGCACCGGAGAGGAGCGGCGAGGAGACGCCCTCGGAGCAGTAGGCGCGGCGATATCGCCAAAGAGCTCGTCTGCAAGCGGGTCCACCTCTATTTTCGACGACGTTCGGAACAAGGGTTGCGGAGCGACAGCAGACGCGGGCAAGGTCCCTGCGGGGACGTTTGTGAGGAATGGGAAGGATCCAGTCGCCTCCTCTTCTGCCGGCTCCTCCGGCGCGTACCGCTTGAGTCGGCGGTGTCGCGGAGGGCTTCCCACTCGATCTTCCGCACGGAAAAGCTGCACGAGCTTGGGATCGAAGGCGGCCGAATACTTGTCGTGCCAGGCATCGAGCGCCGATGGCTTGGCGTCCGAAACGGCGTCGATCGCTTTCAGCGAGGCGACGAGCTCGTCAAAGCGCGTACTGTGCCGCGGGATACGATGCGCGCCGCCAGGGAGTGTGCGGTCGAACGGCAACGCTTCGACGTCGTCGAAACGCTGAGGGCGGATTGAGCGTCCGGTCGCGTCGTACTGCCAGCGGGACCGCAAGTCGGCTTCCTCTTCGACCGTGAGTAGAGCTGCCGCTTTACGGTCGCGGAGCACCTGCGACGGCGGAAGCGGTTTCGCCTTCTTCGCCGCCGCGATTTGGCCGGCAGTTCGGAAGCCGAGGAACGCGTCGTCGGGCGCATTGACGTGCAAGTCGACCTTGCGCTTCGCCTTCTTTTCGGCTAGCGCTTTCCGCTCCAGCCTCGTCTGGCCGTTCATCGTCATGTTGTCCAGGTCGAGCGGCTGTGCCTTGATTTGGACTTGCTCGCATTTCGGCTTGATGTGATCCGGCAAGAGTCGTTCGCCGTCGATGTACAGGTCGAAAATCTTGTTGGACGTGAGCGCGTTCTGAACTTCGTTGTACGCGTCGTTTGCTTGATCCCAGCTCTTCTCTTCGCGACCTTCCGTCATGAGGACCGTGATGTGCCCATCGCGGGCTCGACCGGTTCGACCGACTCGCTGCAGCATTCGGATCGGCGACTTGTTCGACTCGTAGCAGATGATCAAGTCGATCTCGCCAATGTCGAGACCTTCTTCTCCGATTGAGGTGGCGACAAGGACGTTGTAGTGGCCCTTCTTGAAGCGTTTGATCGTCTGCAAAGCCGGTCGACATCCGTCAGTCTCCTCTCGAAGCGGACCACCGGGAGACGCCAGGCTCACCTCGAGCTGCTCCTTCTGCGTCTTGCCCTTGACACCCTTGGACGACGCCTGGCCGACGAAAGCGGTAGCCTTGATGAGCGGCCGCTGCGTGTTGAGGCACGCGACAATCTCCTCGACGACGGCGCGAAAGTTGCAAAAGACCATGACGCGCGTCTCGCGCTTCTCGCCGTACTCATCAACGAGGTTGATCGACGACTTGAAGTGCTCGTAGCAGATCGACCGAAGCATCTCCATCTTTGGGTGGCCGACGTAGCCTTCCCGCGACCGGAGCGCCGCGGTCTCGCGGAGGATCTCGCGAAACCCTGCCGACTCGGTCAAGCCCTTCGGCGCGCTCGCCTGCAAGTCCTTGACGACCGATTCGAAAGACGTCACCGACTCGACCATCAGGTATTCGAGCGCGCGAGCCATGGCCGAGAGCGTTTTGATCGGGGGAAAGTGCTTCCCGTGCGCTCGGGAGCCCCCAGGTAGAGTCTTGATCTTTTTGTACGCAAGCTGGACGATAAACGACGTCAACATGGTCGTGTCTTTCATCCACATCAAGTTGGCGCCGAGAAGCTGGGTGTGATAGGGCTTCATGAGGGCGACCCATTTGTCACGCAGAGCCGACAGGTGCGGGCCGAGCGGAAGGACGCGCAAGTCGAACGACTTTTTGTGGATGTACTGCCGAATGTCGATCGAGTCTTCGGCGCGGACTTCGACACGGCCGATCTGCAGGCAGCTCAGATCGGTGAGCGCGGCGAATCGGTGATGGCACGGACTCATTCTCACTCACGTGCAAATTATCGATGACCTCCTGGACGGCTTCGCCTCGTGCACCAGGCGTCGCCGTGAGCGCCAAGATACGAAAATGCGGGTTCCGGCTCATCATGTACCGGATGACGCCGCAGTACGAGTAATCCCCGCTCGCGCGGTGCGCCTCGTCAATCACGATGCAAGTCACGTCGCGCGGGTCGAGTCGGCCCTTTGCGAGGTCGCGCTCGACGGTCTGCGGCGTCGAGTAGATGACGCGCTTCGTGAGCCAGCCGACGGACCGCAGTTTCGGCATGGTCCCGCCGGTCAGCTCGACGCAATCGGCTTGCGGGATGCCGGCGATATAGTGGCACGCCTTGATCTGCTGCGTGACGAGCGGACGAGTCGGGGCGAGGAAGAGGACCTTCCCCTTGGGGTACCAGCGGTAGAAGTTGAGCCTGCCGGTGCGCCGTCGTAATCAGCTTCAGTTCGTCCCCAAGACGGCGAGACCAGCCTGTAACGCACATGACAACGGCCGCGATGAACGTCTTACCGAGACCCGTCGGCAGACTGACGAGGGTGTTGTCGAAGAGCGCCCGCTGGACAATGTTGAGCTGGTACGCTCGTAAAGGCTTGTCGGGCTGAACCGGATAGACGAATGTCTGCGCTGCCTGCTCGTCCGGTGGCCATTTGATCGGGAGTATAGGCGCACTCGGATCGTACGACGTGTCGACGAGAAACTCGTCGTCGTCGTCGTCTCCCGAATCCTCATCGATGACCTCGTCGTCCTCGTCCCAGGCGTCTTCGTCCGAGTCATATGCGCGCTGCTTGCCCTTGCCGCCCTTGCCACCCTTGCCTTTCGCCTTGGCCTTGGCTGCCGCAGCGTTCTTCTTGCTCCAGCCGTGTCGAGCGAACGTGGCGGGATCCCACGTCTTGCTCAGTCGGACCTTGGCGCGCGTTTCGGCTTGCGCTCCACCGCCGACTGAACCATTCCCTTTCGGCGCCGAGGTCGTTCGCGAAGGTCCAGCGATGGGTTTCGGGATCGCAGCGCCAAACAGGTCGCGCTGGACCAAGCCGGGCTTGCTGACGACGGTTCGCGGCGGGAGAGCTCCTCCATTCAGGTAGGCAGATTCGATTGCTTGCAGCGCCGAGTCGTCAATGATCTCGATATCGTCCGAGAAGTAGTCGGACATGCTCTTGAGCGGTCCTCGGGCGCGCTAGAGTGCAGCAGAGTCGAGAGACTGGAATGTTGACATTCGGCGAAGCGAGGGCGGTTGTTTCCGCTCACGCCACAGTGGACCTTGGACCGCGGACGAGAGACGATCAAGCGGTGCTCTCGAGCAGTAGCACGTTCGGAAGAGCCTCCCAAGCGTCCAGGCGGAGGAGCGCTCGTCGCTGTGTTGACCTTTCGATCGGTTCCGCGCGCGCGAAACCCGGCAAATTCTGGTCGACGCGCGTCGGCGCGAAAATCATGACTTTCTATTCCGACCACAAGCAACGGTATGCTTAGATTATAATCGATTTGCGCCGCGGCCCTCGAGACAGCCTTCGCTCGCTCGCGTCGTCATTCGCTCTCGCTCCTGCTCCTGCGCGCCCACTGCGATCCACGACTACGAGCAGAACTCCTCTGTGCCGGACGCTAGCTATTCTCAGGAGTGCGCTACGTGGAGACGAGAGCGCGTCTTTGGCGATCCGCCCGGCCGAAGAACCGAGCCAGCGCTGGGCAGTGCCGAAGCCCGGCAAATGACACGATCTTCACATACGTACTCAACGTCGCGTGACAACGGACGAGATTGGCTCTTCGGCTAGACCTTTCGACAGCGGAAGACGAGGGATCGCCTCAACCTTGCGACGCTGCTGAGGTCGATCTTCTCCTTGCCTTCTCGTGCTCGCATGATGCCGACAATCGCATCCTGATCGGTTCCGCCTCGTCACGTACCTCAGAAGATTCGCATATACTTTTCCTTCAGTGCCTTGCGAGCCTGCCCTTCTCGCTTGCGCGTGGAGAGAACTCGGCTCGAGCTCCTCGCCCCCGGCTTTACTCACGGCCGGTGGACCATTTTCTTCCTTTCCTCTGCTGCAACTCCAGCTCATAGCACCTGGAGGTAGGAGCACCTCTGTCATCCTCGCGTGCTCATATCGATTGTGAGCGGCAGGCCGAACAGCCGGTTCTCATCTCTCCCTGCGAGCCCCCGCCGCTGATCTGACCGACTCTTGGCCTTTTGAACCGCTTCCAGCAGCCATCTGCACGCGCTTCAAGGACTTCCTGCCTTTGCAGTGTTTGCCTCATGGAGAGGGAGCTCTGTTAGAGCCGAGCAGCTATCACCCACTTGGGACGACCGAGAGAATGTCCAACAGACGGAAGCGACTCTTTGACGAGTCGCCCTTCTCGAACGTCCCGCAGTCATCACATGCCAATACGAGCGTACCCACTCCGCCATCAAGAATCTAATGAAAGGTGCTGCGGACCGTGTACTTCGCTCGAGCGAGAAAGAGAAGACTTGCCGGCCGGAGAAGCAGGAAGAAGCGATCGACTTTTCGTTCGAACTGTTCTGACATTGAAGCAAGATCTTCATGAAAGCCGGTCGAAAAATAGCGCGCCGGTGCGTCGGTGCCTGGCCTGGCCCGACGTTGATCTGACTTGCGCCTGCCCTGGACTGACGCGCACCTGTACACTCGACGGCTTCAAAAGCGATAGAGCATAGAAGAGACCTACATACACGCACAAGGTTCCTCCTCTTGCTTCTACGCGCCCCTTGCCGTACGGTGTCAAACGGTCTGCATACAGTCGACGTCGCTCTCGCCTCGACCGTTCAATTTACTCTGCCAGCCAGCCTGCCGGCGTCGACATCGAAACGCGATCTCGGTCCTCCGTTGGTCCGCTATGGATCCCTACGGCGCTCAATACGACGACCAACCGCCGTACGAGCGTGCCATGTACGCCGGACCCGACTTGTCGAGCGGGTTCGACCCGTTAGCCGGAGCAGTTTGGGTCCCAGACCCGCCGCCGCAACCGCTTCGAATGCCGCAGGAGCAGCGGGACGTGTACTACTACGACCAGGACATGCAACAACAGCAGCAATTCGCGCAGGTGTACTCGCCGCAATCGCAAAACTTGCCTCCGACCCCGGCGCACTCGTTCCAATCGACGCACCATCAGCCGCAATCTCACGCCCAACCGCTTCAGTACCGGCCGTACGAGCTGCACCCTCTGCCGCAACAACAGCAGCAATACCTTCCGCCGACCCCGGCGTTGACGACGACGCGGTATCCGGAAGGGCTCGTCGGCCCGCAACAGCAGCAGCAGCATCAGCCGCAGCATGGCGACCCTAACAAACGCCGTCGAGTCGACGACGGTGATTTCGCTTCGGTCGCCATCGCAGCAGGAGCCGGTGCACCTGGCGCGACGGTGGGGACAGGACCGCTAGCGCAGGCAGTCCACCCCGCAGAGGATTACTTCCGATTGCCGGTCGCGTCTTCTCCGCCGAGGTCGCATCGGGTCGTACAGGGGCCTGGATCAGGCTTTCTCGCCGGCGCACTCGATGCGCAATCGGACCTCGCCGCGCAAGCGCAAGCGATCGCCCGTCGCCGCGCTTCTGTCCCCGCTGCCGCGAACAGCTGGCCGATGCTCGAACGCCAAGTCGCCGCTCAAGTCGCGACGCGGCGACCATCCGGTGCGCATCCGGGCACTTCTGCAGCTTTATTGCCGTCGGTACCACAAGCAGCGACCGCCCCCAGCACGGCTGTTCACGCCACGAGCACCCCGCCGCTCATCCCGCCTTCGAGCGCGACGACGGCCGCTCGGCCCGCGCAGCTCTTCCTCTCGACGACGTCAGCGCCGCCATCAGTGTCGCCGGTGGTCACAGTCGACTCCATTAGCGCTGCGTCCGCCGGGCCTTCGAATTTCGGGTCGCGCCCTCGTCCTGCCGCGCAAGCGAGGACGAACTCTGAAGAGGATCCCCAACGGCCGGTCGATGTCTCGCCGACGCTATCGGCGCTTGCCGCGGAAGGTCAGACGCAGGTCTCAAAGTCGGAGAAATCGTGCAAGGCGTGCAGGTAAGCAGGGTGCCTTCCCTCGTCTGGGCCAAGATAGGAGAAACTCACTACTTCGGAGCCCGGCAGGATTCGCAAAGTCCGATGCTCTCGCACCTGGCCCGTCTGCACACGCTGCACCGAGAAGAATCTCGACTGCCACTACGGCAACCTGATCCCGAGTACGTTGCCGACTCGATCTGTCGCGAGGTTCAAAGGCTAATTCCCCGACCTTCAACAGTCGATCTCGTCAAGGGCATGCACCCGGACTCGCGTGTTGCAGAGCTCGAGGCGCGAATCAGTGCGTCTCCGTCCCGCTCCTTTGTCGTTCGTACAGCCAGGTGACTGACGACTCTGCTCGTTTCCGCGCAGAAATGCTCGAACACGAAATCCTGATGCGCGACGATCCTCCGCGTCATGCCCGCGGTTTCGGTGCGCACACACGCGGATCTAGTACGAGCATGTTCAGCTCGCCGATGCCGCCCGCCCATCCAGCTCTCCGCGCTTCGCCGTCGGCTCCACCCCGACCCTCGCCGCTCCGGACCGACTCGTCCGAATCTCAACCTCATGCCGCTCCGCCCACCCTTTCCCTCCTCAGCTCGGCTCCGCCTCGCGACGACTTCAGTCGCACAGTCTACGGCGTCTTCGTGAACCCGTTCTGGGGCGCCCTGACCGAACCGGGCGATCCGACCGGAACCAGGAGGCGGCATGTCGACGCTGTCGTCGCGAGCGTGCATGAACGCGCGTTCAGGCTTGGCTCCGCTCGTCGAGCGCGATATGCATCTGGGACGGCGCCGGAGGACCGCGGTAGTGGCGCGACGCAAGGTAGACTCGGCCTAAGCGAGGCGATCTGCCCCGGTAAACCTGGCCACGGCGTATCGGCCGGGTCCTCGCCGGAAGAGGACCAATTTGCGGAGATGGCTCAGGCAGATGTGGCGCGTGTCGCCGAGCTTGTCGGTCTGGACATGGAGGAGCTCGCGCAGGACCAGGATTGGGCGCGCATGGCAATCTGGGCGGTCTTGGACGGTGAGCTGAACGGCTCGTACACTCATGAGTCCACCACCTCGAAGCTGACCTACTGTCCGATGCAGCTCACTGGGCAACCTGCTCCTCAAACGTGCCGGCGATCAGGCCGTTCCACCTTCCGATGCGACAAGCACACATGTACGCGCGGATCGACGCGCTTTCGCCGTCTCTGCGTTGCATTCTCCTCGCTTTCTGCGCGATCGGGGTACGATCGACGCCTTACGTCGGTCTATTCGGTCTCGCTGGTGGCCCAGCTCTCGGGCGAGACGGCGAGGCTGTGACGGAAGGAGTGGAGGAGGAGGACGCGCACATCGGACTCAAGCGCGAGCTCGTTGCGCGCAGCTTGCGCGACGCCATGATCGAGCTCTACGGTCGTCTTGAACTCGCATACGGGGAGGCGACAAAGGACGCGCTCGAAGCGAGCTTGATCCTCGCCCTCGTCCAGATGTGTAAGCTTTCTCGAGGATAATCTCGATGAAACGATCCGCGAACTTACATTCCTCGCACACCCGCAGGGAACGAGATCAAGCCACGATACTCGCGCAGTTTGGTCCGGAACGCCATTGCGCAGTACAAGGAGCTCTTCGACTCTGCGGCCGACCTGCCTGACGAAGAGGCGATTGAGGCGGAGCGGACTGACCTCCTCATGATGTACGCGCTCCCGCTACTCCACATCGATTCGACGACTGCCGCCTATCTACGCGCTGCACCAGTTTTCACCAATGCCGATCTCGACGTTTACCTCGCCCCCTTCAAGATCCCACGGTTCCACCGCTTCGACGCGAAGGACGGTCCAGGCGAGATGGACTTGCGCGATCAGATGCGTCCGTGGATTGACGTCGACGCGGTCGGCGACGCGAACCATGTCCAGCATACGATGGGCTCGATGGTCATCTATCAGTGGTTGTCCGCGTGTTTGCGGTGGTGTGCCCAGATGAGCTGCCGTGAGCATCCCTTCCCCTTCGGCAGAAGGCGGTCCGAACTTGTCGCTGACTGTACAGGCAACTTTCAGCACAAGCTCGCCGCGCCCCATTGCCGCCGGCTGCGCTTGGGGCGTTATTCGAGCACCTCTCGGTCATCCACGGGACGATTCAGCTTATCCAATACCACCTCACGCAAACCGAGGGCGCTGCTCATCCCGATTGCCTGGCTCCAGCTCCGGACGGCGACACCGCCGACCACATCCACCTACGCTGGCTGACCCGGCTCGACCGCGAAACGGACGATGCGACTTGGCTGGTCTTCAGCATCGTCAGCGAGCGGCTCGTCAGAGAGGACGCGGAAGACCAAAGGACCGACTTCCGACAGTTTGTCAAGACGGAGGACGAGCGCCTGGATGTCGGTTGGCTGCAGGCGTGCGAATCGCGCGTCCGCAAGGGCTTCAAGCTTGCCGCGTAAGTTCTGCTTCCTGATGCCCGACGGCGCGGCGCTCGTTCGAATTGACACCTTCTCCCGGATCTCTGCAGCTTTTATTTCAATGTACGCGCGACGCGGGATTCCGACTTGATCTTGCCTTTTCAATGCTAACTAGCCCTCGTTGCACTCAGTTCTTCACCATGTCGCCCGATCCGCACCAAACGCACCATTTGGCCTGCTCCCTCGAACTCATTCCGAACTGGACCTTCCTCGCGACCCAGCGCTACATCCCGTCGGGTAACAGCCCACCGGCTGTGCCGCATTACAGCGGTCTCCGAAGCAAGGCGGACGAGCTTACCGAGACTGAGCTCGACTGGATCGAGCGAGGTCTCGAACTGGCGAGAAAGTACCACCCCGTCGCTGAGCGCCGACTGGTCGAGTTCCGCTCGTACCGGCTCGCCGAGAAGAAGCGCATGGAGTTGCTTGCGGCGGAAGGGGGTGAGTTTCGAGCTCTTCCGGCCTGCCGCCCCGGTTAGAGGTCAGCCGCACTGACGAGTCTCACTGCAGTCGCGATCCCGACTTCGAGAGCAGGTCCGATGCCATCGACGCGCCTCGGCCAAAAATCGCCGCTCTCTTTCCAGCTCGCGATGAAACGCGCCCTCAATCAGACTGTACCTTCTTGGGCCTGAGACGCCCGCTCCTTCATGCTCCCTGCCTATTGCAATCTTTGCACTGTCGCTTTTGTACCCTTCCCCGTCGCCTGTAGCCAAACCTCGTATCGCAACATGCTTGATCTGCCACCCAGACAGTCTCGTCTTTGCTCCCGTACGGCCAAGATCTGAGTGGCCCGAGAGACGTGTTGCAAAGTAGAGTACAAGCGACAAGATCTGAAAGATTGCGACTACTGAAACCCAACCGATCACTCCCCTCCGTACACCTGGATTCCCGGCGATCATTCTTCCGCCCAGCCTTTCTCCGTACTCGAGGCCTTCGTAGACCTGGTCTGCGGGGCTTTGAGAAGGATCTTCTGACGTTGCGCGAGCGGCGATTCGGGCGGCGTTGCCATCCAGCCTCGAGCGGGTCCCGCCTGAGGCTCGACCTGCGCAGTCACGCTCGTCTTCCTCGTTGCTGCGGCCGCAACAGGAGTTGACTCATGCCGCTCTCCATCTCGCTTTGACGTCCCTGCTTCAGGCTGGGAGGTTTGCACATCCATTTGGCCGACTGGCAGCGGGACGTAAGGTCAGCTCCGCTCCCTCGGATGCTTTCGGTCCGGATGGTCCGGAGCTCACCGGTGACCCGCTCGAGGGCAACTTGAGACCCTTTGGAGCTCTCAGCAGTGCCTTGCGACGATGAGAGCGCAGCGGGTATCGGTGGACGCGACGGTAGTTGCGCAGCGATCGTCGGTTCACGGCGGAGATCGGACGATCCTGCTGTCGAAAGTACGACGACCTTTGGCGCCGCGGCCGACGAACCGCGGACAGTCGGAGCAGACTTTGCTGCACGGCCGGCAATCGGCGTCGGCGTTTCCGGCGATGACAACAACGGCAGTTTCTTCGCGACTCGGGACGGCGTTATGGGATACGATGCGGTCGGGAGCGACGCGCCCTTCAGCGGCGGATAGTCGTGGTCGCTGGATTGCTCAGGTGGCATGCCGTACAGCTCCCCGGGCCCTTTCTCCAGCATGCGCCGAACTTGCTTCTTTTGACTCTGCGTAAAGGCTAGACGTGCCGAAGCGTAAGCGCACGCTCAATCGAGCAGGCTCGGGGCCAGTAAATCGCACCTGGACACTTCTGCAAGGCGTTGTGGATGGTCCACAACATACGCTTGTAGCCAAAAAGGTCGCCGGGCCCTTTCGCTGGAGCAAACCTCCGACCGAAGTCGAGCGCTCCTGCGGTCCGGTCACAACATTAGCCTAACGCCGAACAGACGTAGGGAGTCACATCGCAGTCACTCACCAATCACGCAGTCGAAGAGCTCATTGCGTAACGAGTCGTCCCACAGATCGCGACGCTCCCACGGATACTGCGGTTGAACAGATCTCGCGTTCAGCTTGAGCTTAGGGAGCTGAAGTAACGTTGAAAGTCTCACTTGTGCAATTATCGACGCAAGGTTGTAAAACGCTCGCTCGAGAGGGCGCTCGCGCAAGTTGGCCTGCGCGATCCGTTCGAGACTGAGCTTTTTTCCGCGGGTCTGCGATTCTTGGTTCAGACTCACCGGCCGCGTACAGTAGTCCGAGAGCCAGCGGATGTCGGCGATCGAGAGCAGACTCCCGCCCGGCAAACGGAACCCTTCAGGCGGAAGGTGCGGAAGCGGAGCCGAGGCGGGCGACATGCTCGGTTTCGTAAAGTAGCAGTCCTGCCCGAAGAGCTGTGGAAAGTGGGCGAGTTAGCTTAGTCGCTTCAATCCTACTAGGTCGCAAGCGAGGAAAAGACCCACATCGCGGAGCAACTCGCCGGCTCGCTCCCATTTGACCCGGACGGTGCGGTCGCCGAGCCCGGCGCGGTCCCTCAGACTGATCAGCTTGATTGCCGCTTCCTGCGAGGCGGTCTCGACGTAGCAGTGCGGGAGTGTGCGACCAGAAGCGCTGCAATCACGCAGAAGAGTCGAGAATTAGCTGATGATAAGCCGCTGAGAGGCCAACGAGCGTGCGCACCGGTGCAAGATCAAGTGAATCGGGAGGACGACGCTCGAGCTCGGAGCAAGGACTCCTTTCGGCAGCCAAGCCTCGAGATGCTCCACGGTCGTGTTGAACGGGATCTGTGCCAGCGCACAGGGTAAGGACGCAACCACTGGACAAGCTCGGCGTCCTCACTTACGTTCTCGATCTTGACGATGGGCCAATCCCGCTTTTCGAGAAGCGAGCCGTCGAGCTCGGGCGGTAGCTGATGAGCGACAGCATATGGAGTTCGGAGCGGCGTCATGCCACCGAGAGCACCTCCTCCGAACTCGCTCTTTGGTTCCCCACGCGGCGATGTCCACTTGCCGCCGCCTTTCGAGCGTTCGAGGCCGGACTGACTGTACCGCTTCTTCCCTTGCCCCATGCGGGGCGGCGTGATGAAGCTCGACTCGGGCGTATAGAGACCCGTGAGACCGAGTCCCGGGGCCGCGTAACGGCCGGCGTACTTGACCGCCTCTTCGCTCGCCGACGGGACCGAAATGCTGCCGGGTGGGTAAGAACCAGGCGTCGCAGTCGGAATAGTCGCGTATGTAGCCTCGCTCATCAATGGGTACGAGCCACTGCGAGTCACGCCAGAAGCCGAGAAGCCATAGTCGAGCATGTCGTCCCTCGTCAGCGGAGGCGATGGGAAAGGTCCGTAGCCGCCGTACCCGCCATACGGCGAGCTGCTGATAGGAGATGGAGTGCGGACTGACTCGGGCGGCGAAGGCGCGGCGCGCGTCGTCAAGCGCGCGATCGCGCTTTCGAGCGACATGCCAGTCTCGAGTGCTGACGGCGAGCTCGCTGGCCGACTCGGCGGAGTCGTTTGCGGCACCTTGACAGTCGGCTCGACCGAGGTTGGCGAAGCGACAGCCGAGCTGCAACGCTGGACCGGTTCGAGCGCTTCCGTCTTGACGGCGAGAGGGGCCCGTTTCGACTCGGGGGAGCGCGGTTCTTCGCTCGGACCCGCGACTGGCTTGATCGAAGGCGCATATTGCTCTCCGTATCCCTTCGGCCAGAAGAGGGAAGCGCCCGCGCCGAGTGAACTGTATGGGTCGGACCAGATCTACCGAGACGAAGACGAGCAATTTGATCAGTATCTCTAGGGACTCGTACCATTACCTGCCTCGTGAACTCACCTCTTCACTCGGTACGAAGGCGTACGGGTCGTACGGAAGCATGGCCGGCGGATAGTGCATGAACGACGCGTCCCCGGCCGGGTCGAGCGCCGTCGCGTAGTCGATTGAGGGCGAGATTGGCGCAACATCTGGCTGACGACCACCGACCAACGGTTCACTGCTCGAGAGCGGATGCGAGACTGGTCCATGCGAAAAGTACTTGATCGAGAACGCTTCGTCGTCCCCTTCTTCTTTCGTCGTCGCTGCGCCTGCCGACCCATGCGGGCTCGGACTTTCGTGCGTCGATCCCGGCGAAGCTACTCCACTAGCCTCACTATGACTCGGACCAGCTGTCGGCTTCTTTGGCGTTTCCATCGCCGATTGACGTCCGCAAGCCGTGCAGCGGTACATCTTCTTGACCAAGCGAGGCGTCGACTTGCCGTCGTCCTCCTCGCGAGTGTATGGTTCGGCGGTCCCAGCGATCTCAGCATGATGCTGCTGCTCGTGCTCGCCGGCCGCCTCGTGCGGGTGCATGTCGACCTCTTCGCCGGTGGCGAGATCGATCATCCTCGCGCCGCGCATGACCCAGCCGAGGTGGTCGCGACAGATCCGGCACCGACAAGGCGAAAGCTCGCAGAACGAGTGAGCTTGGCAGTCGCGGACCATGCAGACGTCGGGCTTTTCGGTCGACGCGGTCTCGGCGGGAATTGGAATCGGTTGGGTCGGGAGGGAAGGGAACGGCATCGGGAAGGGAACCGGCATGGGCACTTGGACTGGGAACGCAGCTGACATCGTCGTCGGAACTTGAGGTGCGAGAGCTGCCGACAGCCACGATTGCGGAAGAGGCGGCATCGGCGGCGTCGAGCGTTTCTGTTGCAGGCTCGCGACGTGCATCGGCGAGACGACCTGCTGAGCTGCCGCGAACGGCATCATCGGGGGCATCGCAGTCGTCGAGGCGGGCGGTGGCCACGTTACGGCGAGGTACGAATCGATGTGGCGGAGCGGGATGGGCGGCCAGGGCGTCAAGACCGGCGCGTGCTGCCCGTACGGGAGCATGCCCGGACGCGTCGAGACAAAGACGGGAATGGGTACCGAGATCGGAGCAGGGGCGGGAGGAGGCGGCGGAGGAAGAGGAGGCGCCGTCGCGAAGAGCATGACGCCCGTCGAAGCCGGGCGAGCGCCAGGTACGGGCATCGTCGGCTGCGGTACAAGAGGGACCGCGCTCGGCAGCGTGCGAATTGGCATCGACACGGAAGTCGGAGCCGAAGTCGACGTATTGTGATGTGAGGCGGAAGCAATCGGAGCAGTAGGAGCAGGAGCCAACATCGGGGAAGGTCCGGTCCTCGGTACGGGCTGCGACTGCGCCTGCGGTGCCGACGTCTGCAGCTGAGCTTGCGAGTGCATCGACCTCTCCGTATACGGAGGAGGAGGAGGAGGTAGCGGGTGCATTGTCGCGATCGGCGGCGAGGTCGCACCGCTCGAAGGAGGAGGGAGCCGATGCTCGCAAGGCGGGAACGGCAGCGGGGCGAACTTGGCCGTTCCGGTGAACGAGACGCCGAAAGTCTGGCTTATGGGAGTCGTGACGAACGAGTGCTGGCCAGCCGAAGGCGGTCCGAGGCTCGGAACGGGCGGAAGAGGCGTCGACGGGACTGAGGGAGGGAGTCGAAGTCAGCATGCGCTCTCCACGTCCCTAACCGTAGGCGGACCAGCCCAAACCGCAGGTCCCCTTCGATAACGGTATGAGAGCGACGACTGACCTTGCTGAGGGTGTCCGAGCTGCGGAGCGTTCGCAGTACCGGTCGCCATCGCGGGAGGCGGCTGCGTCCAAGTCAGCGGGACCGATCCGCCTCCTTGCGTTGGCGCCCCCTGCTGTTGCGCCGGACCTTGCTGCGGTGGACGTTGTACGTAATCTGGCTTCTGCGCCATGGCTGCGTAGCCTCGATTGGCCGAGGTGAGCCGAGTCGAGTCGAGGTTGGTCGCGAGAAGTCAAAACGCGAAGGCGCCCGAATTGACTTTGTACCGCTGACGGTCAAGCGGGTCGCTGTTGTACTGATTGGCAGTCGATACGCAAACCGACGCGTCGGCAAGTCTCGTCGCAGGTGAGAACGAGGGTGAGAGAGAAGAGGGAGAGCGAAAGGAGAGCGGAAGCGTGAGAGCGTCGCGGCCAGAGAAGTCGCCCTTTCTTTCTTTTCGAGAGCGTGCGCCCGTCAGTCTCAGCCTTTTCGCGCTCGAATGTGAGGTCGCGATCGTCGAGCAGAGCAGTCGCGTATGATACCCGCTGCAATGAGCTACCTGGGCGGGCTTGCGGACCAACTCCGCCGGTGGACAGAAAAAGAAGCCGTCCCCAACTCTTTTTCTTTGGTCTCCGTCAACCCCGGCCCGGAGCAACGCGAAAGAGCCGTTCGCCGATCGCGACGCGAATCCCGTTAGAAGGGTGCGAGCGCGCAGATCAGGGTCTGACCGCCGCGAGATGTCCCCTCCCCCAATCTCGAAAGAAGAGACTCCTTTCTGCACCTCGTCGCGCAGGTCTCGCGCAATCGAGTAGAACAGAGCACAGGCTCTATGCTTGAGTAGTGCTTGTCTGTAGTATAGCGCATCCTGGACACTGCGGCTGTGTTTGCTGCTCGACCGATAGAGTCGGAGCGAGAGACGGTTTCAGGCGAAAGTCTCACGCGCAGTTGGCTCAGGCTACACCAGTCTCTCCTGGCTCGGCAGAAGCAGCAGGCGGCCTTTTGAGCTAGCACAGCGACGAGCGACTGCCCTCCTACGGTCTTGAGCACGTGTTCACTCTTGTCGCAGAGTGTTTACCCCGCTTCGCTTCCCACCTGCCGACCCCGATCACAACGCGAGCAGCGACTTGCCGCCGTACTTGCGAACCGAGGATGGCACAGACTTTCTCGACGTACCGGCAGCAAGCTCTCGAAGCGCTTCGCAGTCTCGCCGCTTCCCTTTCGTCACGCCGACAGCAGGACGACTCGTTCGCATCCGATCAGGTCAAACAAGCGACAGAGGAAACGCTCGTCGGCCTCGGCGCGCCAAAGATTGCAGAACCGAACGCGAGTACGGATGCGGAAGGACAGGATGAGCGGTGGAAGGTCGACGCGATGCAGAATGCCTTGACGAGGTCGTTCGAGGTGCTCGTCGACGAGGCGGTCAGTCTCGCTTCGCCATGCAAGTCTTCGAGTCTTCACGTAGCTCAGACCTTCGCTCGTACTTGCAGGCAAGCGACGGGGAAACCGAGGCGACGCAGTTGAGCGACACTCTCGATGTTGTCCTTTCGGCAGCAGAACTCGGTACGTCCACTCTCCGTCGCCTTACCTGCCGAAGAGACCGAATCCTGACCCCCCAAACTCCGCAGGCTACGTCGACGACACGCTCCCCCTGACTATCTTGACGAACGTGCTCGAGTTGCGCCCCGTCTCGGAATGCGAACCCGTTCTCGCCTACATCGAATCAAGAATCAAGCGGCTCACCAAGGTGCGCCAGCTTCCTCCGCCTTCTAGGCCCGAGAAAGGAATTTGCTGATGCTCGCTCTCATGCGCGGAATAGGGCATGGAGTATCAGCGTGGTCGCGGCCCGATCCTGCTCCGACTCCTAAACGACCTGCTGCGCCGTCTCCCTCGTTCTCAATCTCATTCCGTCATCTTGAGCGGACGGATCCTGACCCTTCTCAGCTGGGTCTATCCGCTGAACGAGAAGAGTGGAGTCAACCTGCGCGGCAATTTCAACGTCGGTAAAGGGTTCAGCTTTGAGGAGCCTGAGAAGCAGGGTGAAGGCGAAGGAGAGGGCGCGACGACCAAGGAGGGTCAGGCGGCCAAGATGGAAGTCGAAGAGGGCGAAGAGGCGGAAGAGTCGAAACAAGGAGCCGAAGGTAAGCTTTGCTTTTTCACGTGTGGAGGCTCTTCTTGGCTGACCGAATCCGTGACCACCCTGCAGACCCGGCAGCGTTCTACTCCACCTTCTGGTCGCTTCAGCGCTATTTTATCAACCCCGAGCTCCTCTCCAAACCCGCCCCGGCCGCCTCAACCTCGTCTTCCTCAATCGCTCCGATGCCTGCCCTCCGCGATGGCGTTCGCAAGACCCTGACCGCCTTCAACGCTGCAACGAAGAAGGCGAAAGATCTCGCAGGATCGGCAAAGGAGGTCGGTGCAGCTGCGAGTGCTCGGCAGGCCGGCAAGGCGAAAAAGGACGGCGAAGACGGAATGGAAGAGACGGACCTGGCGCTCGAAGAGTACTTCTTCCCCAAGTTCTTGACGAGCCCCGATCTGCTCGAGCTGGAGGTAACGCATGACGGTGTTACGCTGTCGCAAATACAACGCGGCTGACTTCGAAGGACGCGATGCAGCTCGCCGACCCGAGCTTCCGGCGTCAGATCCTCGTCCAAGTCTTGATCCTCTTCCACTACCTCCTCGGCTTCACTCCCGCCGAGCGAACGCGGGTCGAGAAGCTCCCGCAGAGCAACATGTCGGCATACCCGACTTATGTCCTGTCGTCCGAAGACGAGACGTGGATTCGAGAATTGAGGAGTCGGATACTCGACGAGCTGGACGCAATGGAAGGCGGCCGGAGGTTCCGCAAGGCGGTGCAACTCGTACTGCAGCGGGATCAGAACTGGGTGAGTTGTGCTTCCGGTCCGCCCGTGGCCTCGCGACGATACTGACGGTGACGGCCGGTCCCCAGATCGACTGGAAGATCCGCAGCTGCCCGTCTTTCATCCTCGAGCCTCTAGACGCCGCCGCGCTATCCGAAAAGGCACGCAACAAGCTTCGGGCCGTCATGCGAAAGTCGAAACGGTTCCCGTATCGCCTCGGCAATGCGAACCTCAGCCGGACATGGGAGAAGAACTTGACAAGCCTGGATGGGTTCGAGCCCAACGTCGAGTTCGTTTGGGCCGATCTATATCCTTTACGATGAAGATCTAGCTGCTGACGCCCCGTGCGAGCAGCGACGACGAGCTCGAGTTCATTCTGCGGGAGTACCGGCTCGAGAAGAACCGGCTGAAGCAAACAGAGGCGCAGCTGGCTCGGGCTGCACCGGGCGGCGCTCAGCGCTCCGAGCTCGAGAACACGCTCGAAGCAGTACGTGCAGGATGTCTCTTGCTTTCTACGATCCCGCCTGACTCGTCCATCCTCGTCGCAGAAACGGACTCGATTACAAGCTCTCCATTGGCGTTCGATCCGATCTGCCTCGACGCAGCATCTCCGCTTCTTCTCTCAAATCGGCGCCGGCGACCTCGAAAAGCTCGAACAGCTCATCGACGAGGACGCGCGAAGAAGAGAAGAAGAAGCCGAAGCGGCGGAAGCGAACGACGCGCCGGATCAGCAGCCGTCGGGCTATGACAGCGATTCGAGCGTTCTCGAAATGACGCCGAAGCCGAAGGTGGCCGAACCAGAACCAAAGAAGGAAGAAGCAGAAGCAGAAGCCGCGCAAAAGGAGGAGGAGAACAAGTCAGGCGACGAAGCTGGCACCCCACCGCCACCAGGTACTCCTGCGGAGAAGGCCGCCGACCCGATCGTTGTCGAGGTCGACGACGAGCCGGGCACGCCGCCGCCAAAGGCCGCCGTTGCCTCTCCCGGTACGCCGAAGCGGCCTCGCGAGGAGGAGGAGAAAGATGCAGCCATGACGGAAGGCGAAACCGCCGCGAAGCGCCTCAAGGTGGAGTAGCTCCGCAGATCCCGCTCTCATCCAAGGCATGCCAATTCCTCTGACACTGCACGCCAGAAAGCTACATGTGAACGGTACAAGCTTAGAGAAGCAGGCTCTGCGGGTTACTAGCCGCGCGTGCTGACTTCATTTCCGCAAAGACACGTACTGAAAGGCAGCAAGGGGTCAGTCACGTCCGTTACATCGGCAATCATACGGGTCTGTATGCGCACACGTATCGGCATCCTTTGCTCTTCGTAACGACACTGAGGCACTGGCGGCACACCTTTCCGCCCACGGCACGAGCGATCGCTGCGCCCTCGACGGCGTCGTCGGGCGGATCGCAGTCGAGGTTCGACTGGTGCTGCAATGCGCACGAAATGTGAATCGCTTTGAAGAATGCAAACCTCAGGGCATGCTCACCGAAGCTTTACGACATCTCGAGCATGTCAAGGCGCCACACATCGCGCAGGTCATGTTGCGCGTACGCGTCGTACCGGCGCCAATCAGCTTCGAGCAGGCGGCGCAGTAGACGGCATCGTCAACGTTGAAGAGTAGCGATGCTTCTCGGTAAGCGAGGACGGTAGCAGAGCTCAAGTAAGGCTTCGCGGCGTCCAGGCCGAGAACGCCATGTTGGCACTTTGCTGGTTGGAAAGGACGGAGTGCAGCCGCCACCCTGAAGCACTCTTTGAGGCACTCTGCATGCGAGAGGCAACCGCAAGATGGGGCCACGAATGGCGTATCTGCGATCGGTCCGAAGCAGAAAGAGCACTTCGGTGCAGGCTCTTTCAGTAGTCGAGGTGGAACGCCCCGAGAGACGATGGCCGCCTTGGTTGAAAGCTCGTCCTCGCTCGAAGTGAGGCTCGACAAGCTCGAATCGGACAAAGTGTCGATTGGTTGCAGCGCTAGCATCCCTGCGGGGTCCTCGCTAGACAAGGCCTGATTAGCGTCGTGTGGCGAACGAGGCGTCATCGGCGCGGCAAACTGGCGGAGCTCGTGCTCGTTCTCGTCTTCACTGAGCTCTGTGAGAGAAGAACCCGAGCTGTCGTGTGCAGACACCGAAGGCTGTTCCGCGGCGGTCCTTGCCGTCGAAGTGCTTGAGACGAGTGTTGGCGCTAATGGCGACGATGTCCTGGCGGTCCTCACGGCCGGCTGGCCGAGGCGCTTCTTTGAAGCCGAATCGAAAGAGTCGCTGCGGGAGACGGCTGCAGACGAAGATTTGCTGGCAACTTCAGGACTTTGAAGCAAGAGGATCGATCCGGTTGCAAACGTACTCAGGTCTTGCTGCGCAGCGCCTTTGCTGCCGCCCTGCCCTTGACGGTATACGATCGGTGGCATTTCGAGCACGTATCGCCTACGCTTTGGGAGCTTCGGAGGCCTCGCGAGGTAGTACGACGCCGAGGAGGATTTAGTCCGCAACGACCGCGGCATGTCCGGTAAACGCTCCGCATAAGTCTCGAGCTCTTGACGCTGCAGTTGCTCGGCCACGGCCTCGTCGGCGTCTTGCATTGTGGTCGGAGAGCCCGTCGATTTCGTAAGGAGTCGCCGAGCTTCCTCGAAAGTAAGGACGCCCGGCTGCAGTGCGGAGAGCTCTTCGGTCGAGAGTTTCGGCATAGGTCAAGGCTCGAGACGACGACTCTGTCCGTCAGAGGAGCCCTCGAACGAGTGGAAAGGCCAGTGGAAGGGAAGAGGTGAATTGACGAGTGATCCACCCGCGACGGCGTGAACCTTCTCAAACGAAAGGCGACTCCGCGGGCTCGGTCTGATGCCGGACGAGCGCGGCACGACCACAGCTAGTTCAGAGACAGCTCTTCAGTCGATGCACCCGTTCGTGAAGCAGTCCGACTGCGCGATCGAGAGGGAACTAGTTCCTGTCTATTCACAGAGAAAGCGAGGGTGGCGTCTACTCGAGCAAGCAAGCACGAAAGCAAGCGATGCGCTTCGGCATATCAAGCGATGTTGAGGTCGGCGCCGCAGTGGCACACACTGCGTCGAGGTCGGAAAGAGTCGAATATGGGTCAGCGAATCGTGAACCTTGATCGTCCAACGGAGCGAAAGCGAACGACCTACACGTGCTCACAGCCTCCACGCCTGTAGAGGACGCGACCGCAACCTTTGCAGCGCGTCGAACTCGTATACATGGCGAGCAGTTTCTCGGCGGCGTCATCATCGGCGTCTGCTGCGCAAGCGACGGATCCTTCGTGCTGATCACGGGTGGACGGTCGAATCGGCGGTCAGCACGAGGTAGCTCAGCGTTCGAAGACGAGCCACTCACCGCTGGGGCCTTGCAAGCCGAGCAGGTGACGCGCCCGCACTCGGAGCAGGTCAAGTCCTGCGGCTCCTTGAGGTCGCCGCCGAGAAACGCCGAGCACACAGGCTTGTAGCAATACACGCGGTCCTTGGTCCCGTACTCCTTTGCAGCCTTGTAGTACGCCTGCCGGACCGAAGTTGAGATGTAGCCGATCGAGTTGAGCGGGTGGATCGCGAACCCGCAGCACTTTGGGGGGAAGAGCGATTCGTCCTTGACGGCGTTGAGGTAGTACTGT
This sequence comes from Rhodotorula glutinis, assembly GCA_037974285.1. Taxonomy (NCBI): domain Eukaryota; kingdom Fungi; phylum Basidiomycota; class Microbotryomycetes; order Sporidiobolales; family Sporidiobolaceae; genus Rhodotorula; species Rhodotorula glutinis. The sequence goes on along the minus strand of JBBPFV010000011.1, from coordinate 853,767 downwards.
TCGAGGCATGGGTGGCAGAAGCGGTGAGAGCATGGAGCGGTGTAGGCTGGAGGTGTGATGTCGACCGGCGAGAGGCAAATGACGCAGTCGTTCCGGTTCGAGTTGAGCTGCGGGTTCGGACGGACCGGCAAAGCGTTCCTCGTCGATCCCTGCTGTTGCTGCGTCACCGCCGTCGTCGTCGCGCTCATAGGAAGAGCCCGCTTCGGCGTCGCCGTCGCCGCCTCCCTCCTACGCCTGACCGTCTCGAGCGTCACTCTTTCCCTCTGCGCCGTCGTCAGATCCATCGCCAACTGGCGATCCTCCAACGTCCTCGCAAAGTCGTTCAACTCGCCTTGCCACAGCCTGCGCGCCATGACCTCGTCCGAGGAGACGCCGGGGCGTACGACCGTCGAAGAAGGTTCGGTCGCGAGGTGGATCAGGTCTTGGGCTTCTTGGGACGAGAGGGTGGTCGCCGCGCGGAGCGAGGCGAGCTCGTCTTGAGTCAGGCGGGCGGCGTTGCGAGCCATTCTTGCGTTATGTAGTTTGTTGGGTTGTCCGAGTACGAAGAGATGAGTGAAAGGCAGGAGAGAGAGCGAGAGCGGAGAAGGAGGGAAAGCCTTCTCAGCCAAAGCGCGCTAGCTCGTCGAACCGCCTGACGACTGCGCATCGTCCCATCCTCAAACTCGGACGAGCTCTTTCGATACTTCTCTTGCATCAACGGGACCTCGCGCATCTGCTGTGAAAAGGACAGGCGTCCCAGCGTTGCAGGTTTCGAGATACGACGCCCGCCGCCCTTTTTTTCAATCGTCGTCTCGTTCCGCCAAATCGACGTCGATCGTCTCATCATTTAGCGACTCTCGCAGTTCTCGGTTCAACAGGTCGTGCAAGAGGTCGCCGTCGCGGTGGTAGAACCAGACGTGGTGCGTCGAGTCCCAGTCGTACCGTTTCGGACCGCTGCGGGGGATCAAGACGAGGGGTGTGAGCGACCCCGAGCTCTCAAAAGCAGACTCGGTCGACTGCGCGCAAAAGCACAGAGATACGAGTAAACATCACGCTTGAGTAGGGGGGCCGCTCTCACCTGACGGGGCTCGAGAGCCAGATCTGTTTGTTGGGCGGTTGCTTGTTGAGGACGTAGGTCCCTTTATCGCCCAACCTGACGGTCAACACTCCCGACTTGCCGCACATGGAAGCCTTGTACCGTGTCAGTTTTAAGTATATCTTGGGAACGCGAGGCTATTCAGGATGGCAGGAGAGAGAGCGCGCAGCTGCCGCACCGAGTATTCGACGTCGTAAGGTTGGTCCTCGTACGCTTCGATCGTCTCTTCGAGGTATTCGGTCAGGCGGTCCATGGTCCGGTCTGCGACGTCGTGGTATTCTCGGTCCGTCAATTGGCTGCATTCGCCGAGTCGGGCGCAGTGGTCAGTTTTCGATTTGGAGCAGAGGAAGAGGCGGAAGAGGCGGACCTGATCTGGTACTGCCGTTGCTGCTCTTCTGAGCGGACTCGAGAGCTGGAGAATGTGCGCCTGGGTGGCCGTGATGCTTCGACAGCCCTGTATGGTGCCCAGGCGGGTGAAGATTGCAGAGCGGCGATGGCGACATGACGAGAGCCCGCGCTGGCTGCAGAGGCAGTTCGCGCGCTCGAGACGGTAGTGGCCCGTCGGACAGACGTCGCTATAGATCGCTGCATCGTTCCGGATGCTGTCAGAGAAGGAGGATAGCGAATGAGAGGGAGCGAGCCGACTTGAGTCTCACGTGCGAACTCGACTTCGACTCCTCTCTTACTCAGTCTACACGACTCGCTATGGCTGCGACACCGCGTCCGACCAAGCGGAGACGGACTACTGGACCCAATGACGCGGTCCAACTCGACAGGAACGCGTCCGTCGAAGTGCAAGAACGCGTCGACGACTCGGACGACAACGACGACAACAACCGCGACCTCGATTCGACTCGCAGTGCACTCGACAAGGGGAAAGCCAAGGCGACAGATCAAAATGCTCCTGATGAGGGTACCGCGCTACCTGACTTGGAAGAGATGGAACGGATCTACGATATGCTCGCCGAAGAGTACCACGACAGAGAGTTCCCTCCTCTCGTGTGGCACTACAGCCTCGTACTGATTTATTCGGTCGTCTCGCAGTTGTGTCAGAGATGCCGATCGAGTACCAGCGGACGTTCCTCCTCATGCGGGAACTCGAAGACCACCAAGTCGGCAAGTCTATCTGCAGACGACTCCCCACATGCACGCGAACTGACTCTCACCAACGCACTACAGCCCGGACCGGTGACTTCAGATCAGCTCTACGAGACTATATCACCTCGACAGTCTCAGATCCGCCGCTGCCGTTTCGTACCACGATAGGGTCCACCTCGGCAACGCCGTCCGCAGCGCCTTCTCCCGCGGCTTCGACTTCAGCTTCGACGACCGCGACTGATGAACCGGCAGCGCTCCGAGCGGCTCTTGTCGGGCGTGACAAATTGTTGAAGATCGCCGAACTCGCAACGGGCGCGGTCCGCGCCGGAGAGGACAAGGTCGGGTTGGCCATCACCCTCTACCAAACCGTGCGTCCTACGGACCTCTTTCCCCTCGGCTGCGTCGCGACACCAGTCGACCTCGTACGAGAAAACTCGGGGAGTCCTGACCTTGTTGGACTCGCGCTCGCAGGTCGACCGGCACATCCAACGGCTCGACGCCGATTTGGCGAGGTACGAAGACTCGCTCGTGATCGGCCTTAGGGACGGGACCGTCCCTTCGCACGATGCACCTTCAGCGATGCGCAAGTCGCCGCCCGGACCGACAACTTCGCTCGCGGCGATCGCGCTCGGAGAGAAGGAAGCCTACGCCGACGGGTCTGCGGGTGCGGCTGCGGCTGCGGGCGCAGGGCCGGGAGCAGGCCGAGCGAGGCGCGGAGGTGCGGCCGGTGACGACGGGAATCAAGTCGCCGCAACCGCTGCGGGGGGCGCGCGATCGACGCGCAAGAAACCGCAACGGACCGCCGAGGACCTCGAAAAGGAGCGCGAGTGGAAACGCAGGAAAGAGTTGCTCAAGCACGAGCGGGCGCAAAAGAAGCGCGAGGAAGAGTCGGGGATGCCGAGTGAGTCCCCGCACTGTCTCTGTGCTTCAGTCGTGCTTAGTCATGCTGCGCGGTTTGACATCGGCGATACCGCGCGCAGTCGACCCGAACGAACCGCTCTACTGCTATTGCAACCGCGTCTCTTTCGGCGAGGTACGTCCCTCGCGAGCGGACGACATAGACGCGGTGACTGATCTCGCCGCCGATCCGTACTGCTGCAGATGATCGCGTGCGAGAACGAAGACTGCGATCGCGAATGGGTGCGCTTAGCCCAACGAACCGTCCAGTCTCTCCCCTCGAATGCGCTATGACTAACCCTGCCGATTGCCTTCGGTCCCTGCGCAGTTCCACCTCGAATGCGTCGGCCTCGACAAGGCGCCCGAGGGACAGTGGTACTGCGACGACTGCGTCGAGAAACTCGACATTGACCCCGTCACGATGGAACCGCGGTAAAGGGTTCGGACTCTGCCTCCCAGTGAACGCGTGAGACTCGATTCGCGAAGCAGTACCTTGTTGTCATACTATCCCCAGATGCGAAACCCTAGTAGATGTCAAAACCTTCGTTTGTCGAGGAGAGTCGTGTGCTGCCCCCTCTTTCCAAAGTCGCGTCGAAAAGTCAACAAACCTGTGACCGCGCCCTTCCTCTCTCTCTTTCTCCATCCAGCTCATGTAGCCAGAGAGTGCTAGCGTGCAGCGGTCGTCCTTTCGACTCTTGACAGGCCCACGAGGAGGAGGAGGGTCCACCTCACCCCCCAGAGCCTTTGCGCAATCCTTTCGTCCTCTCGTCACTCACACAAACACCTCGCGGCGAACAACCTTTGCTCGCTCCTGTCCTCGACGCGTCGCCCCTATGCCAGTAACATGGCGCCTTAACCCTAAGTTACGACGCTCTTGATTCATACCCTTCGACTTCCTTGCGCCGTCTCAGCCCGAGTCCGACCCCCGGGTTGCGACAGGAGCGATTTCACAACGACCGGCCAGGCTCGCACCGACTGTTTCGCTGTTTCTCGAGCTATCCAGCTCGACTCGACGACGCCGAATCGTCGCGCGTCTCTTTCGGATTGCGGGAGGAACATGACCCAACAAGCCGTCCTTGCCTCGAATTGGGAGCGCCGTCGACATTCGAACCAGTCCCTCCGGAAGTCGCGCTCCATCCGCGAGGCCACGGATCCGTCACGCCCGCGTCCAACTCGTCGTATCGCTATCGAGGGCCCCATTTGCGGGGAGCTCGTCGAGGACGACGACCGCGGGAGAAGCAAGCGGAAACAAGTGGAGCAAAGGAGGGAAGGACCTAGTGCGCCAGTTCGATGGGCTCATGACTAGCCACCGGAACGGTCCCTTTCTCTTTCGCTCTGCTTGCTTTCAACTTGCGACTCTTCGTTGTTCGTTCTCGGCGCGACGTCCCTTCCTCGAAGCGAAACTTCCGGGTCGCGTGGGTTCTCCATACTCGCGCGTGCAGGCGATGGCGGACTTGGTCTTCGCCGGAGTGCGATGAGGGATCTACCGTTTCGACGACGGCAGCTCGCTCGTCCATGAAGGGCGGCTTGTCGACTCGGGACCGCTTTCCTCGACCTCACAGAATGCGACCCACGATCACTGAGGAGGTCCGATTCCTTCCCGTCCATTGGGAGTCGGCATTCGGGACGAGCACGATCGTCTGCGTCGTCGAGTTGAGTGGACGTGCTCAACAGTCAGCGGCGCGTTTCCGCCTTGTCCGAAAATGCGAGCAGGGGATCAAGGAAGGGAGCCAAGAGTGGGCAGCGTCAAAGCCCGCCCTTCGAGGTACTTTGGCGCGGCCCGCCCTCGACCCGTTTGCGGCGACTACACACAAGGTGCTCGCTCTCACCGGCGATGCGCCTCGTCCGTCTCGGACCTCGCCATCGAGTTATCCAGGCGGACCTCCGTCTTTCGTCGCCGCCGGGGATCCCGGCACTTTTGCGATCGCTTCCTTTCGTGCCGGCCCGTCGGGTCTCGTCACGCAGTTCGGCCTGTGCTGAGCTGCGGAACGGATCCGGTCTGGAAAAGCTCCCGACCTCTCTTTCGACCGTCGCGGGCCGCTCGTTCCGTGAGGGAAGCGGTCGGGCGGCATGAATCCCTTTTGGTTCGCCGCAGCGCGTTCGAAGGAGGACCGGGGGCAGAAAAGCGATCTTGTTACGCCGAGGACATCTGGAGCGAGGGGTTACTTCACGCGGTGGTCGTTCAAAACATCGGTCCCTAAAGGGGATTCGACGAGATCGGACTTGGGGATCTGCGGGCTCAAAGCAACACAGGGAGGCGACCCTGCCACGCTGCTCTTTCGGGCTGTGCGCAAAGTGAGCTGGATCGGGGCACGCCATATGATGACTCCTCTTTTTTTTTTTGCCACTTTACAAAAACAGACGGAGCGCTCGCCGTATTTCTCCTTCGCCCTTCCCTTCTTTCCTCCTCCCCTGACCTCTTCTCGGCCGCTCGAACATCGGCACTCTGGTCGCCCCGACCGCTTCACTCGCTCGCTGCGCCTGCACGGGGCCAACTTTCCGCCGGTTCGGCGCCCGCCCAGACGAGTCTGTCTAGGATGTCCTACACGGACTAGACGGCTCGGCTGCACACGTCCCGCTTCTGCGGCCATCAAACCCGTCGCTCGACGGACCATCGTTCGTTTCGGAGCCGGCGCTTGCACAGCGTGCAGGGTCTCCGCTTGCTCGACCCTCGCCTTGCGCCGCGTCCCGCTCCATCGTTCGCTTCCCTCCTTTCCCGACTCGTTCGCGCACTTCGCTCGTACTAGCGCTCTTTCTTCTCCCTCTCGGTGCCCGTCCGTCCTCGACGCTCCTTTCGCGCTCGCTCAGTCTACCGCATCGAGAACGCAGCACCTCCGGGTATCCCACTCTGACTTCGACCCTTTCTCTGAGTCAGGCGAGCGCAGAACGCGCTTCCACGGGCGAGAGGCGGGAGGGGTACCTCCTCTTCGTGCCACGAAGTCGCTAGTATGTCGGTCCTGCGCGACGAGGTGGCAGTACGGAGACGCGGCGATGGATTCCAAGCCCCCTTATCTCGTTCCTCGGTCCCTTCTTGGGCGTTGTCGTCAATGAAGGAGTCGCGCGTTTGGACCGTTTGTCCTAACCCGGCAGTCCGGCGCGCGGCTTCCCTCGTTTGATGCTGCGTCTCGGAAAGGGTGTCCCCTGAGGACGAGGTAAGCGGGTCCTCGCACGTCCGTTCACTGCTTTCTACCTCGTCGCGGTCTCGCACTTCCCGAGTCTTCTCTCTCCTCCTCGGAAGGGTTGGCTATTTCGAAGGGTCTTCGAACTCGGTCGAGCGGAAGTGCGAGCCTCGGTTGATGGAGCGTTCGATCGGTCAGAGGCTGCGTTAGAGCTACGCTTTTGCTCGTCGGTTCCGTTCCCTCTCTCATGGGAGGTCGAGCGGAGCACTTGATGCGGGTTCGACGGGCGAGTTTCTCTCCCCAGCGGAGGAGTGCACATCGAGACGGACGCGAGGCTCGGAGGAGCTGGAAGGACAGCCATGCCGAACGTCTCTGTTCTGCAGAGACCTCTCGGTCGACGTTGCGAGCCGAGGGATCAAGTCGGGAATCGAGGAGATGCTTCAATCGAAGCGGGACGGCTACGGATGCACGGCGAGGGAAGGACGGCTCGCGGGCAAGAGTCGCGAGCGCGTCCGGTTCCGCTCCTCGTGGCGCTTTCCTTGCTCCGGCGAGGGAAAGGAGACGTAACGAATCTGTCGAGCGACGGCGTCTTTTGGTGGTCCGTGAGGAGCGTGGACGGGCGGGTCGTCGGACGGCATGGGAAGGAGCTCGAGTCAGGACTGAGCGTCGGTGCACTTTTGCGGGTCCTCGGGGGACCATACAGAGTGGTCATCGAGCGGGTCGACGTCGGGGTGGAGAGGAGGAGCGAGGGGAAGTCGTGCGGAGGAGGACGACGGCGAGTTTCGCGAGGTCGATGGCAATTCTGGAATCTCTGAGGCTGCCCCCATCCGCGCTCCTTCCCTTTTCCTTTGTCTGTATCGTAGCTTTGTACACGCCATCCCTTCACCCGAGGATTCACGATGCGAAAGCGAGAGCATTGTCCTTCCTTCCGTACATGTCCGCGGAGACGATGAAAGGGCAGGCGGGGGCCACGCGACAGCCAACCTCAGCCCAGATTGCCCGCTCCTCTCTCTGGCTCTCGTACAACCTGCGCAATCGACTCTGGGAAATGGCTGATTCACCTCGGACTGGTACCCCTACGGCGCGGATTCCGGGCGCGACCGGTCCTCAGATGCGGTCAGTCCGCCTTCCTCCTCCACGCGACGCCGACTGGCGGGTTCAGGACGACCACCCTCATCGCTGCGTGACTGTGTGTTCAGCACGAGCGCCAGAGCACTGACTTGCTATCCGTGATCGTGTGCAGGCGCCGAGCTGCTGCACTGACGACGCAAAAGAAGGACGACACGCCCAACTCTGCCCGCGCGGCGGGACACGGCGGCAGTTCCAACACGATGATGAGGCTCTACACGGACGAGGCACCCGGGCTCAAAGTGTGAGTTATTTGCTCTCGGTGGTGGGTCGTCAAGTCGGGGGGTTTCGTGCGGTCGTGGCGGAGTGCCAGTTACGGTGCGGGACGGCGAGGCGATAGTGGGGTGAAGGGGCGAAGGAGCGAACGCTCGCCGAGGAACCTTTCATGCATCATCACGGAGCTTTTTCTGCCGAATCGCAGTCGTTCCACCACTTCCGAGCGTTAGCGCGCCGCTGACACGCTTCCTCCCCCTTCCCGCCGCACCTCTCGCCGGCCTTGCCTGCTCTCGCCAAAATCCCTCGCGTATGCCGCCACTCTAATCACCTCACGACCGTCAACCTAACCCACGCGCAGTGACCCGGTCATCGTCCTGTCTCTCGCGGTCGTCTTCATCTTTAGCGTTGTCAGCCTGCATCTCTTGTCCAAGGGTGAGTTTCAGCAACTGGGCGCTCTGACTGGGTCCCGCGAACGCACCTGGCGCGCCCTCTGCAGCCCTACCAGCACTCAGAAGTGACGCTGATTGAATGCGATGGCACCTGCAGTGATCCGGTGGTTCACCAAGTAGATCAAACGAAAAAGAGACGGCGACATGCCGTTGCGCCCGTTTCCCCACGCCTCCGACCCATTCGCATTCCGTACCGCTCGACACCTTGTATACCCACCCTTGTCCTCCATCATGCGAAGCTTCGCCTTGCTGAACCTTTCAGGCTCGGCGCACGCACGACGGGGCAGGGCTGTCCCATCGACGCGAGACGCGTCGATTGGGTCTCTTGTAACATTTTTCGACCTCCCTATCAGGTTTCGGAGCGAATGATGAATGTTTCTGTCCATCTGAAAGTATTTGACAAGCGCCAAAAACGAGAAGTTCACTGCGGCGAAATAAGGTTGCTTGGACGGAGCGGAAGCGACGCGAGGCAGACTTGTCCAGCCAGGTTTCGCGGATACGACATTGGTTTTCGCGTACGAGCGGTGTGGATGGCGTTCCACCTAGATCTGCGCGAGACTGGTTCCTCTATTGCGACTCACGCGACGAGTGGCAGTAGTCGGAGTATGACGCCGGTCCCTCTGCTCGACTCGCCGTCGTCAGACCCGACTCTACCGCCCGCTCCGCAGCTCCGCTCGTACAGTCGAGCCTCGGCTCACTCGCAACCGATGAACTACCACCGACCGAGTAACGCTGGCGAATCGGCGGGCCAGTACGACTCTGCCCCGTCGACGTCGTCGTCGTCGTCGTTCACTGGACCGGTTCGTCACCAAACGGCGCACCCGTACGATTTCGCATCGCCCGCCGCGTCTGCCGCCGACTCGGGTCCGACTCGAAGTACGTCAGGGAGGGCAAAAGGGCCACCGATGAGGAGTACGACCATGGACGACGCGTATTATGTCGGTCCGGGCGAGCCGAGCGCCGTCACGAGGGGGAAAGCGCCCGTTAACGCAGGCATCTATGGCGCGATCGGGACCGGTGAGTCGCTCTTTCGCATACGGCTGTGCTCTCTAGTCAGGCGCATTCAAGGAACGGATCGGCCGATGTTCTACGGCGACCGCTGTCGGGAGAGTGGGGCCACAGGCCAGGGGGGGATAAGATCCCGCGGCTTGGCGCTCCAAGAGGGGAGCCTGGCTCGCTAGATCTACAGTCCTACGAGATCCCCAAGCACCGCACCTGACTGACCATGCCTTGCTGAATCGACGCGCGCAGCACCACCGAGAGCGCCCGGGTTGTACGGCCAAGGGAACCACTCGTCGCCTTCGCTCGTCGAATCCGCATCGCCCGAACTGTTGCCGACGAGCCTCGTGCCCGGTCTCGACTCTGCTCAGTCTCCACCGTCGCACGCGGTCGGGTCGTCGTTCACGCCGTTCGACATTCCCGAATTGCCCTACATGTCGACTTCGAACGCCGTCGACGACCTCCACGTCGGGATTGAAAACATGCGGTTCGAACAGCAGCAGCAGCCACCTTCGATGATGATGCAACAACAACGACCACCTTCTCGCTCGACTGCGGCATCAGGGCGGACGAGTATCGACTTGATCCAGCAGCAACAGCGGGAAGGGAGGAGGTACAGCCCGAGCAGTATCGGATCATTGGGTCAGGTCGGGCAGGACGGCGCGATGGAGATCCGAGGGTACGGCGGTGGAGACGGGACTGCGAGCGTCTACTCGATCGAGAGCAATCAGGCGATGGCCTATCCCGGCGGCGGAGGGGGTGGCTCCGGATGGGGAGGGCCGGCTGCTCATGGCAGGCACGACTCGTCCTCGTCGAGTCGGTTGAATGCCGCCTTTGACGCGGGCGGACAGCCCGACTATCGACATGACCTGTACGGTGCGAGCGCCTCGACCGTCGACGGGTACTCCGAGGCGGACCCGGTGGCGGCGCGGAGACAAAGTGAAGGCAGCTATCTCGGTTACGAGGACGGGTACGCGCAAGGGATGGCGGCGGCGCAAGCACGGCTGTCGCAACCTCGAATGCCGAGCAGCATGCAGCACCCTCAACCAGGGTACGCCGGCTCGCCCGCGCTCGCCGGGACCGATTACTTTTCGAGCGCCGGCCCCTCGTCGTCCGTCTCGGCGGCGTATTATCCGCCTGGAGGCGAACAAGCGTTCTATGGCAGTCACAGTGCGCCTCCACAAGAGCGCTACGCCCACGCGGCGGGACAACCGCCGGGATCGGTCACGTTCCCTCAGAACGGCACGTTCGCATCTCCTCCCTCGGGCGGTCAATGGGGTTACGACTACCCGGCGGCAGCGGCGGCTCAGAACCCTTACTATGCCGCTGCGACCAGTCAACTTGGTCTCGAAGTTGGTGGCGGCGGGGCGGGACCGTCTGCTGCGGGTCCGTATGGCGGAATGCAGCGCGGCGTCTCGAGCGTGTCGTCTCTCGCACCGCCTTCGACTCCCGGCAGCTCACTCTCCCGGTCGGTGTCGTCTCTCAACATGCCCGGCGGTGGCGGAGGCACGATGCGCCGGAAAGCGACGTCGGCATCAGCGGCGACGGCGGCTTCTTCGGCGTCGTCTGGTCCGACCATCACGAAAGCCTCGATCGACGAGTACCGCCAGCGCGTCAAGGCCGATCCGGATCCAGAGGCGCAGTTCAATTTCGCAAAGTACCTGATCGAGGCGGCAAAGCGGCTCAATTCGGGGACCAACTCGGACGACCGCGTCGCGAAGAAGTACCGCGATGCGTTGCTCGCCGAGTCGCTCAAGTTAATCAAACGGCTCGCGACGCAAGGGAGTGGACTCGGCAAAGCGGCGTACGCCGACGCGCAATTCTTCCTCGCGAATTGCCTCGGGACGGGTTCGCTCGGCCTCCAGATCGACCACGAAAAGGCGTACAACCTGTACGTCCAGGCGTCGAAGCAGAACCATTCCGCCGCGACGTACCGGACGGCCGTCTGCAACGAACTCGGAGCCGGGACGCGCAAGGACTATGCGCGCGCGGTCCTGTTTTACCGGAAAGCTTCGGCTCTCGGCGACACGGCGGGCATGTACAAGCTCGGGATGATCCTCCTCCATGGTCACCTCGGCCAGCAACGGAATCCGAAGGAAGGCCTCGCGTGGCTGCGGAGGGCGGCGTCGCAGGCGGACGACGAGAACCCGCACGCGCTGCACGAACTCGGGTTGCTGTATGAGAAGCCGCCGCTGCTGAACCCGGCGGGCGGGGCCGGTTCGCTCGGCGCCAAAGTCGCTGCGCAGCAAGCGGCTCAAGCCGGACAACCTCCGCCCTCCTCGGCTGCAGCGGGGGGAGCAGCAGTGACCCTCGTCCCGTTCGATCCGGCTCAGGCTCGCGAGTTCTTTACGCAGGCGGCACAACTCGGATACCCGCCTTCTCAGTACAAGCTCGGCTTGTGCTATGAGTTTGGCGCCCTGACGTGCCCCGTCGATCCGCGGAGGTCGATCGCATGGTACACGCGCGCCGCCGAGCGGAACGAACCGAACGCCGAGTTGGCCCTCAGCGGGTGGTACTTGACGGGCAGCGACGGCGTCCTGAAACAGAGTGACAGCGAGGCGTACTTGTGGGCGAGGAGGGCGGCGAATAAAGGGTTGCCCAAGGCCGAGTACGCCGTCGGGTACTATGCTGAAGTCGGGATCGGCGTCAAGGCGGACCTCGAGGAAGCCAAGCGGTGGTACATGCGTGCAGCAGGTGAGCCGTCGCTCTCGTATCTCCTCAGTCTCTCGATAAATACAGTATCGAGCTTTCACTGATACGCTTCCTGCGGTGCTCACAGCCCAAGGGAACAAACGCGCGATGCAACGCCTCACCGAGCTGAAGAAGCTCGGCGCCGACAAGCGCGGTGCCGGCGGCAAGAAGCGACCGACTCGCAAGGACGCCGAGACAGAGTGCACCATTATGTAGACGCCTCTGCCGAGAAAGGAAAACACGCGCCCATTGCAGCAGCACATCCGCGTCGACGGAATCCGAGAGAGAGCTCTATCGCTCGACGTGCACGACTTGTCACGCTTTCCTGTGCTTCCAATCAATCTTGTGAGCGTGTTTGGCAGGCGAAAGCGGCCCCGGAGAGGATATAGACTACTTGCGGACCGCAGCGGTATCGGACAAAGTCGAGTCGCGATATTCGCTTTCTCTCTTCTGCACTTTGACTTCACTCTCTTCCTCCTTTCGAACCCACGAAGCGATCTGTGCAAGCGCTTTCGAACGCGTCACTCGTCTGCGTCTGTGTCTTACAACCGTCCTTGTCGCGTTTGTCGGTCAACCAACGTCCGATAATCCGACCGCTCGCTCCCTCTCCATCGCTCGTGACTTGCGTGCGAGCCGCCTGGCGTATCCTCTACGCGCAACTGATCAACTTCGACACACGCAAAGCTCCCGAGCCAGGCTCGAGGTGCAGCCTGCGATGAACTTCTTCAGCCGAGGGTCAGCCAGCAAGACGAAACCGCCGCCGGACCTCGTCAGAGCCCTCAGGGACGCGATCCTCCGCCTCGAGAACCCGCAATCGAGTGTGGAGCAGCGAAGAAAGGTCAGTCTGGAACCTGCCAGCGGTGTCTGGTGTCACAAAGGCCCCGTGGTCCGCGACGGGACCGGTGTGGGGTACGGACATCCCTGCAGAACGACGACCTGGAGACCGCCTAAACGTGCCGTGAAACGGCGAAACAAGCAAAGCAACGCTGTGTGCGAACGGCTAGCTGACCACGCTTCGCGTCTCGTATAGGCCAGCGAGGATGTGTCGAAATACCTCTTCCAGATGAAGGTGCTCCTCTATGGCGACGGAGGTGTGTTCTGGCAGCCATTTTACAGAGGGGCACGCTCAGAGACTGACAATCTCGCCCGCAGAGACCGAACCACAACCAGAGATCATCGCCCAGCTGGCACAAGAAGTTTACGCGCACGACCTCCTGCAACTCCTCGTCCACCACATCTGGCGGTTCGAATTCGAGGTGCGCTTGCACCTCCTGAAACAGTTCTGCGTAGATTAGAACTGACCTCACGATGAGAGCAGGCTCGGAAAGACGTGTCGCAGATCTTCAACAACTTGCTCCGGCGGCAAATCGGGACCAGGTGGCCCACGGTCGAACATCTGAGCGCCAAGGAGGAGACCATCTTTGCTGCACTTCGAGGGTCAGTCCACGCTCTCTGCGCTGTCTTTCTTAAGATTCGTCTGACGCGACCGGTGCTGCGCGCCCAGGTACGAGAATGCCGACGTCGCGCTCAACACGGGCATGATCCTGCGGGCAATGCTGCGGCACGAACCGCTCGCGCAGATCTTGCTCTACTCTGACAAGTACGCGCTGGTCTATCAGTCTAGCATGCGTCGACCTCGGCTGACGAGGCGTCCTCGCCGCAGGTTCTACAACTTCATCGACTACATCGAGCAGACAACGTTCGGCATTGCCTGTGACGCTCAGGCCAACTTCCGTGTACGCATGAGGTCTGGAATCTGATTCGACAGGACGAAACTGACGCGCGGCCTGCGGCCGGACAGGAAACGCTCACGCGGCACAAGCCGATGGTGGCGGAATACCTCGACGAGAACTACGACCGGGTGCGCTTCCCACGATCAATCAGCATTTTCGTACGTACCATGGCTGACCAAGCTCGAGTATGACCGCAGTTCTTTTCGCAATATTCGCTGCTCGTCCAATCGTCCAATTACGTGACAAAGCGGCAATCGCTGAAACTGCTCGGCGAGATTCTCCTCGACCGGACAAACTTCAAAGTGATGACGCGCTACATTGCCAACGAGGAGAACTTGAAGGTCATGATGAACTTGCTCAAGGACCGGAGCAAGAACATCCAGTTTGAGGCGTTCCACGTGTTCAAGGTAGGGGGGATTGACAACTCGCCTTGCAGCCTTAGTGAGCGATCGTGTCAGTTCAGAACGGATGCTTAGTACACGTTCTCTCCTACAGATCTTTGTTGCGAATCCGAAGAAGCCGCCGCAGATCGAAGCGATCCTTCGGCGGAACAAGGACAAGCTCGTTGCGTTCCTACGCAACTTCCACAACGACCGCGACGACGAGCAATTCAACGTGCGTCCAGGGCGTGCTTGACCCCATCACACTGGGCACTCAGGATGTCGTTGCTGACGTTCAAATGCTATGTTGGGCTGTGTCGGGCTGCACAGGACGAGAAAGGGTTCCTCCTCCAGCAGATCGAAGCGCTCTGATCGCTCTCTGCCTCCATTTTTCGAACCGAATTCGCACTTGACGACCGCTCGCACCCTTTTACGCTTCTGCACATGCACATACCCTGCCCTCGACCCGGACCTGCTTGTACCCCCTGCAGTTTGCCTTTCAGCATACCCGCCTTTCTTTCTAGTCTTTGTATTCGATCCGCTCGCAATGCCATGACCACTTGCTGCTGTCTCGGCCAGTCCGGTGAGTATCAGAGGGGTTTCCGCGCCGGCGCGCGAGCTCAAAGCGCAGCCGTCGCAGCAAGCGTCGAGAGCACGAACCTCGCCGGGCGAAATGGCGGATCCTGGAGGTCGCAATCAGGTATAATGACAACAAGAGGTACTGCTTCAGATACGCAACGGGAAAGCTTCGGCTGCGCAGGATCCGGTCAAATGGCGTTCGCGAGTGCCGGTCCGACCACCTTGACGAGCTCGTCTTGCAGCGCGACGAGCGACTCTTCGTCGATCTCTTTCAGAGTCGCGACCGACTGCATCGCAATTAGTCAGTGCACTAGCTCTGTCATGGAGCAGGACGGTGCGCGCGCGGTAACGTGGACTGACCTGGGTAAAGTGAGTCAGGATCTCATCGTTCTGGCGCTCCAGCGAGGTCGCCGTTTGCGACAGCGAAGCTATCCGCTCGTAAGTGGCTGTGTTCTGCTCTTCGAGCTGTGTCCGCATTGGAAGGTGTACGAGTCAGATCCAAGGTGGGAACAGAGGACAACAGTCTAGGGGTCGCGACGCACCGCCCTACGCTTCTCGCGCAGCTCGTCGATCGCGCTCCGTAATCGCGGGGCGGTCGCGCTCGGTGTCGTCACAGTCGCATCGAGGCCAATTCTGTGCGTGGTCGGTGGAGATACAGGTCAGCGAGACTACGCGAGCGAGGTTCTTCTTTGCCGAAAGGATCGGATCAAAACGCACTCATACGCGTTCCTCGGTGCTTCGCCTCGAGCTTTCCGAGCTTTGGCGTCTTCGAGCAAGTGGTCGAGTTCGTTCGCCTTGGCGATAAAGTCTGCACTCTGCGCGAGGTCGTTCCAGGCGAGCTGTTGGCGGCAACGTCAGTGTCGTCGTTCGGAGCGAGGCGACGGTTATATAATCAGGCACCGCACCGGTACGCCTTCCGTGTATGTTGCTACGACGAGGGCTTTGAGGCCTGGGATCAAGTCGGGGTATTGCTCGTTCCAGGTTCGCGGGAAACATTGCCTCATCGCCTTGTCGCTACCGGATTCCGGTCGAGTCAGTTCGGCTTTTTCTCCGCCACGAGAGGAGTACCCTGGACGTACTCGAGGACCTTGATGACCTTGTTCGAAGCGGCAAAGAGCGCATCTTGGGTGAGTTTCGCTCGTCGGCCTAAGGGGACGGGTGCAGCAGCAGCTGCTGCTGCTCCATCGGGCGCGTCTGCTGCTGGTGCAGCAGGTGCTACCTGTGAATTCGAAGCACTCGGTTCTGCTTCCATCCTGCGTCGTGCCAGCCCGAACTCGAAGTCTGTGCCGCGGGGTCGATCAACAAACACGCGCAAAGTCGCGAATTTTGACGCGCGCGCGCGGAAGCGATCGCGCGCGGGCCTGAATTCGAGTGTAGCCACGTCATCGCGTTACCGTCGAGGCGCAAGATGAGACATCGCTCGGTCCACCTGCTGAACGTCCTTCTTGGCTCTCCTTCATCTATCGACCTCGCCATGGCTCGGGACTAGTCTGCGCGCAACTACAAACGCCCACGAGGCTTCGGCTCTGCTTCCAAGATCCCGATGCTTGCTCCCGTCATGGGCGCGAAGGAGCAGCTCCGCCTTTGCGACGCGCGACTGGCGTGGTACATTCTCTCTTGCTAGATCCCGACTCTGGAGGTCACGTCATGGAGATCTCGCCGCCAGTTGGAGCGTGCCGTTGCGCCTCGCGCCCGGCAGGTCTGCGACCCTCTCCACCTCGCTTTCGTCTCAACGGTACGCTTCCAAACAAACAGACTCGCCCTGCTATACATCTGAGTGAGTGCGCTACGTCCACTCAGAACCTCTGCTGTCGTGCGCAGCTTGCTGCACTGGGCGGTACAGGATGGTCCGTCGCGGATCCCGCTTCCTGCGCTCACCGCGAGCGGAATCAGCGACGCGACAAAGCAGGCTGGCTTTCGAGCTCTCCTCGACAGTTGCACTGCCATGATGGACGCGCATACCTGCGACAAGGCACCTGACATGCCGCAATGCTGCCCACTCGCCTCCGCACCTCAGTCGATCGCGGCTCCGACGAGACACGCTCTGACGAGCAGTACATGCCGCCGGGACCTCGCGTATGTACCAATGAAGCACGTGGGTGTGCGGAATGCGCTCGGGACGGTGGTGGG
The DNA here is from genome assembly GCA_037974285.1 of Rhodotorula glutinis. Taxonomy (NCBI): domain Eukaryota; kingdom Fungi; phylum Basidiomycota; class Microbotryomycetes; order Sporidiobolales; family Sporidiobolaceae; genus Rhodotorula; species Rhodotorula glutinis. The sequence goes on along the minus strand of JBBPFV010000011.1, from coordinate 837,273 downwards.
ATTGGCACGAGCGTCGTGGGAGGCGTCGCGCGTCAGTGAGTGCAGCGGGTCAACCGAAGTTTACGGTACGCCGCGCAGCTGCAGATGTCCCGATCTTGGAGAGCGGTCTCGCCAGACTGCCTTCAAGTCTGATCGAGTGGCGGGTACGATTTGGCGCTGCTCGTCCTCGCGAACTGTGAAATCCGCAGCAGCCAGTCAAGTTCAAGTTGCCCCTCGAATCTCTGTTTGCACCCTCAGTCGTCTTCTCCCGTCGAAGCCCGTGTCTGTGCATTAGGAGAGTGAAGTGATGATGGAGAATGAGGGAATAGTTGCGTTGCGACGTGTGGCCGAACCGGTCGCAAAGGCCGGCTTCGATCACTCTGCGCGTCGCCCCAAGTTGCTGAAATTCGCTCGAAAGTGTTGACCGGCGAGGCGGACGGAACCCAAACCCGAACGAGTACGAACCTCCCGTCGCAGCCCGTCTGTACACGAGCCTCGATTAGTACAGGCAGCTCGACTCGTCAGCCACTCCCTACGGCGCACCGTCTTCGAGACTGAAACAGCGAAAACGCGGTCCGTTCACCTCCACCTCGAAAACCGCGTTCCCCCTTGTCTCACGCGACTGGAACCCCTACAGCGATCGACTACCGGAGCGTTCAGCTTAAGCTCGGTCGCACGCCGGTCTATTCCGACTGCTGCGCTTCACGAGCGAGACTATCGACCATCCGAGGCACCTCGCTCCTTTCGGACGACTTCCCGTCTTTCGAATCGGCAAACTCGGCTTCGCGCATAACGCCTCGCACTGAGGCTCAGTCAGGAGACACAGGTCCCCTGAGAGCATGCCCCGAAAAGCCGCGTCGGCAACAGCGACCTCGACCGAACCGCGCAAATCGTTCTCGCCCCGAACGACCGTCTCCAAGTCGGAGAACATCAAGGCCCCCACCGACGTCCCAGCCCTCCGTTCCGCTTCGTGGACGAGTGCAGCACGTCTCGGAAGTCTCTTTAGCTCCCCTGCGAATAAAGGAACCGTCGCGGACGATACCGCTTCGACCCTCTCTTCCTCCTCGTCCTCCGTCGACCTCGTCGACCTCGCCTCGTCTTCCGGTTCGATCGCGTCCCTGAGACCCGCATCAGCTCACCGAGAGTCCGCTTACGATCTCCAGTCCACGCCGATTCCGACCGGCGCCCTCGTCCTCCTCGACGGGAAACCTTCCGCTTCGTCCGACGTCATGCCCGCCCCTTCCAATCGATCACGACCGGCCGCGGCGAAAACTTCGGCGGCGCCAGTACCGACAGCATCGCGGATGAATGGACGTCAGACGCGGGTATGGACTGGACCGAAGGGCAAGATGCCGTTCTGGCAACGGTGGAGGATCTGGTACGGCGGCGTCAGCGTGATCCAAATGCTGGAACCCGTGAGTCGCGCATATGTGTGGGTTCTTCAAGCAGCTCGAGAACCTGCACTGACCCATCTCCGGCAACCTGCAGTGGGAATGCGTCCTCTATCGTCAGTCTGGCTGATCTTCTGCAGCGCAATTTCACTGGCTGATCCTGGGAACCTCCTACCTCGCAGACTCGATCATGCTCGTCGCCTTGTTTGCCGTCTTTTGCGCGCTCGCGTACCTGCCGGCACACGTCAGCGTCATCGTCAAGCGCGTCCAGTGGTACATCTCTGGCATCGACGCGTGAACGCACAAAATGCCATCAGGCCTTCGCCGCCGAATCCACCTCGAGCGATTCTGCGAATCTGTTCGGAAACTGCAGGACTCTCCTCACTCACTCTCCCTTCTCTCCTCTCTCTCTCTTCTGGTCTCTTCGTTCCTGGATCTTGGGTGTTTCATCCTTACATTCCGCCTACCCTCCGGCACTCTCTCGTTTCTCCACACCGTCTCTTTCCTCTGTCGGTCAAGCACCTCGAGTAGACACGCTAATGTATCACTATCGACGTCCGTACTCTATCAACTAAACAGCAGCACATTCTCGAGAGGCGGAGAACCTGGGCTCGGCGTTTCAACACTAGGGCCGCGAACCTCGATCGTAACCGGAATCGCGATCGCCGCCATGCCACGACTGCCTGTGCCGCTCTTGCCGGCGCTCCTTCCGTTCGCCCCACCCTCCAGCATCGCGACCTTGCGTCCCCGCTGACGCCCAACTCTGCCTCCCCGCGCCCACTCCTCCTCTGGCCGCGAGAACCTCCTCGCGATTATACATGCCCCACCCTCCCGCGATCTCAGTCCTCGCTGGACTGCTTGCGACAGAGGGGCTATAGTCCGAATTTGCAGCGAGGGCGGCTCGACGGCGAGAAGCGAGAAGGGCGGCGGCGCGCGCTCGTTCGGAATTGACGCGCGTGGCAGCTTCCCGAGCTGGGTCGACTGCGGGTGACCGCGTGGCGGCGTGCGCGGTCGTGGAAGGCGGAGGCATCGCTGCTGCTGAAGCGAGAGACTTGCTGTCCTTGTCTGAACCGGACATCGCGGCGAGGGAAGACCCGGACGGGCGCTTGTGTTTCGGGGGCAGGAGGCGCGGGACGACCGGTTCGAAATCCTTGTGCCGTTCTGTCGCGGCTGTACTGCTCGAGATGCTTGAGCGAGGCGTGTCATCCCATGCGTCGTGCAGGCGACTCGATGCGCTCGACCGTCGAGATGCAGTTGTTGGTTCGATATACCGGTCGCGTGTGGACGGGGCCCGCGGTGTCGGGAGCGGTTTGCCCGACTTGATGTGGTCGCGGTGCTTGAGGTACGTGTTCATCAAGGCGAGCGGGTCGTCTAACCGCTTCGACTCGTTGTCGCGGTATCTGCGCGAGGCGGAAACCCGTAGGCAAGCCAAAGTCAGGGCACGCCCGAGTCTCGGCAACAAGGACAGCAAACGCTACTCACGTTCTCTCGAGTGTCGTCTCGACGGGTTCCTTCCGTTCGCGTTCCGTCTTGCCGTCCGGCGAAGCGTACCAGCCCTTCGGGTCGCCCTCGCCCTTTTTCGCGAGGTAGACTTTGGTCAAAGAGTCGTCCGGTTCTTCGGCGAGGACTTTTTGAAGCCGCTTCTCGAGGACTGAAGCGGGAGCCTGGGCGCCCTGTCAGTGAGTGCGGGAGCGGTCAGTCGAATGAGCACGAGTGGCGCCACCGAGTAGCAGAACTCACGGCTTCCAGCTCGGCCCAGAAGTTGAGATGGCCGTTGGTCGTCATCGGCGCGTCGTCCTTCTTGTGCTTCTTTGCGCGACCGTGCTCGTCCTTGGCTTCCCATCCTTCAGGCCGGACAATGATCGCCCGAGCATGGTCTCCTCCTTCTTCGTCCTGCCCAGCCGTTGCCTCCTCTTCGTCCCGCCTCGGTTTCCCCGCCAACTGCCTCTCGAGCTCTTTCTCGCCCAGATCGTCCCTCGCGTCCCTCTTGCGTTTACCCTTGCTCCTCAATCGGTCGAGTCGCGCCTCGGCTTCGGCTTGAAACGCGCGTTCGTCTTGCGCGTCTTGCTCTTGGGCAGCGCGGGCCTCATCGCGCTTGACGCGGGCGACGTTCTCTTGATTGTAGACGTGCCAGGACTTGTGCTGCAAGAGCTTGATGGGCATGATGGCGCGGAGCTGTGGGCCGACCACAGGAGTGAAGCGGCGAGAAGGAGAGCGGCGGCGCCGGAGTGACCGAGAGGTGGCCCTGAGTAGCAGAGACCTGTATAGCCTCTAATACACGCTTCAGTCGATCGTACAACGCGAGTCTGAGCGTTGCAAGAGAGCAACGGTTCGGCAAAAAGAAAGTGGCGCCTCTCTCTCTCTCTTTCGTTGTCGCTCTCTCGACATCTATAGTTCCAGTCGGTCCGCTAGCTAGTCTACTCGCTCACTAATTGGAGGCAAAATGTCGGCCAGAAAGGCGCTTCGCCAGCAGAGTGGCTGGTCCACCGCTCTTCGCGATGACGACGATGAAGACGACTCGGAACCCGAAACGTCGACAACGACGCCCGGCTATGCGCACACCGCCCGCACTCAAGAAGCTTCTCACGACACTCCGGCTGCTACTCCAGCCTACCGCGAAGGCAGCGATTGGGATTGGACCTGGGCAGGTGACGCAGTCGACATTGGCCTCGTTCCCGAACCGAAAGAGCTAAAGTTTACAGAGACTCCGTTCACGCTCGCGAAACGCAACGCCAAACCCGTCACTGCTCCAGCTATCACCAAGTCGACCGTGCGCTCCGCTCCCCCGGCGGAGGGGCCGAGTCGAAACCCGAACAACGACTCGAAACGCGCCAACAAGGGTCGCCCGGTCCAGTCGAGCCCGTCAAAGCCGCCCAGGTCACCGCCTATTCGCCAGTCTCTTCAGAAAGGCTTGAAGACGACGACATTGGGATCTCGCGCGACTCCGAGCACTTCCGAGCCGCATGCAGTACCCCGCGCGCCAGCCTCGTCAGCTTCGAACAAACAGGTTCCTCTCAAGGCCAAGTCCGACGTATTCGCCGATCGGAAGAAAGGGCTTCGCGCCACAGCGAAGTCTCCGGCTGCCTCGAGCAAGTCTGACTCGCGCAGCACCGACCGGAAGGCACCTGCCCCTGATTCGTCGGGGTTCCGGCCAGCCAAGGTCTCCGCTGGACCGCCTGCCTCTGCGCAGTCAACCAAAGTACTCCCACCGCAGCAAATCAAGGTCCCAGCTGCCCTTACAAAGGCAGCTCGGCAAGATAGCGATGCTGTCCAGCAGCTAGCGGCGGACAGCGCTGCTTCCCGTTTCGATTCGCCTTCGTCTCGCCGTGACGACCTATCCTGTACGTCGTACGCCACTTTCAAGACGTGCGGTCAATCTGACTTCCTGATCACATAAGCAGCTGATCAAGCCGAGCTGTTCGAGACGACTCTGCCTTCGTCCGAGCCAGATCTGCCCGAATCTCTCTTTTCGCCGACGCCGGCCTTCCAGGACAAGTCGCCACAGCTCTCGCTTGCTCGGCTTACGCGATCGAATTCAGCGACTATGCAGAGTGATGCACAACCGATCAGGCCCGTCCCGTTCAAGCCGTTTGCGCCGCCGCTGCGCCACGATCCTGCTAGCCTCGTCAGTGACGCCTCGCTTGCAAACTCGCCGGCCTCATTCGCTCGTTCATACAATCGAGCTCAAGCTCACGCTCAATCGACTCCTTCAGCTCGCATCGACACGGCGAGCTTTTATTCCAAGCCTGACTCTGCTGTGGATTCGCCAGTTCGGCCAGTTCGCGCGATGCAGCAGCAGCAGCCCAAACAGGGGATCAGTCCCGAGACTCGGAAACGCCTCGACCGGTTCAAACGCATCGGTAACTTTGGCCTCGTTGGCGAGTCGACACGTTCAGGAGAACCCGTCCCCGCGGAGTCGCAGCTTCCGGAACGGGGATCCGCTCACATCGCAGCAGCCGGACCTGCTGTTCCGCCTTCCTCAACTCGCTTCACCATCCCAGGCTTGTCGACACCTCTGGCTGACGCAACAAAGAAGTCCAAGCGGACGAGTCGACTCGCGTTCCAGCCTGACGAACCGCTCGAAGCGTTCCAAGCCCGATCGGGGCTCAAACCGTTTTCGAGCCTCGGGGGAGGAGGTAACGCCCACGCGACCGCCAGCAGCGGGTCGGGCACTTCGTCTGCAGCTTTTCAGGCGGATCCAGCGACGCCGACGCCCTCGATCGATTACCAGCGGACCGGACGCGAGACGATCATCCTCGGCGCGACGGTCAGGTCCGTTCGACCCGTCACCTTCAGTGGCGTGCAGAACGGCGGCTCTGGCCTATCTCAGCCGTCGAATGCTCGCGAAAAGAAGGGCTTCAAACGTCCGTTACCGGCAGCGAGGGCGGACTGGGAAGCCGACTATGGCCTTGCAGACGATGGCGTTCCGGACGAGAGTGAAGGCGCCAAGCGGAGGAGGTTGTACCGCAGCCTCGGTCTGTAGGAGTCCGCGATCGCTTCGTATCTACGCTTGCAAAGTGCAGTATCTTTCTCTCTGAACGCAGCGACGGAGTCCTTCAGGCTGCGAAAGGCTTTGCCGATGAGAGTCTACGCATCGATCATGACTTTGTCGTCATCGCTGCTCTCGTCTCCCTCACTAGCATCCGTCATTGGCTCCTCCTCGACCTCCGCTGCAGCTGCAGGTCGGGTGGTCGCGGGAGCGGGTCCACTCTCGGCGCCGTACTTGGTCTCGACCGATTTCCGGATAAAGGCGAGGACGGTTTGGCAAGCTGATTGTGCCAGGTCTTGCGCGTCAAAGAGCTGTGTGCAAGAGTATGCTCCAGCACATCAGCAAGCTCCTTCACAGAGCAGTGCCTTGGGTGCTGAAAACGCAAAAAGGGACTGCTGCGCACCTGATCTTCGGAGAAAGTGCCGACTGAATCGACGCAGACGCACGTCCCTTCGGTCCCGCCGACACCGACGCCGAACGAGAATGCAAACACGTGCGACGAGGTCGCTTGGTCCTCGTTGGCCGGCGAAGGATCCAGAACCATCTCTTCCTCGTCGTCCTCCTGATCTGCTACGGTTGTTCGGGGCACGAAGGCCACTGCGACCGCGACCAGCATGCCTCGAGACTGTACGCCGGCGTCGACGATGGCCATCATGGCCGCGTTGATCGTTGCCGCTCGTTCGCTCGCGCCGAGGGCGACTCCCCTCGGAGTCGGGGGCACATCCTCCTTCCCCTTGCCCTTGGGTTGGAGGAGCGGGTCGGTGGAGGTCGGTATAGAGAAGGCGGTGGAAGGAGAGGAGACGGTTTGAAGGGTGAGTAGGAGGAGGGCGCGAGGGTAGAGGTGCAAGAGGATCAAGGGAGTAAAGAGGGAGGCGAGCGTTTCCTCGATCGCTTTGATGCCCGGACCTGCAGGGCGGGGCAGTGTGTCAGATCTACACGGAAGCTCTTTGAGAAGGCAGGCCAGCGTACCGCCTTGGCCGCGTAGAGGGCGGACGTTGATCTCGAGCGTTGCGCGGTCGACCAGCTCGTCCCGAATCCGAACCTCTGCCGGTCCCGTGACCGATCCCAGCACGGCGACATCGCCTGTTGACGATCCGAGCTTGTCAGCTTTAGCTCAGCTCAGCAAGAGGCCATGCGAGACTTTGACGGACCGAACGAGAATTGGGCAGAACCGTCTGCTCGTGACAGGAGGCCTTGCGAAAGCGCCAAGGGTCGCAGAGCGGTGCTTGATCGGTCTCTCCGTGTAGCCATGATAGTCTCGTCCGTTCTAGTGAGCTAGAGAGAGCGCAGGCGAGTGCCTTGTCGTCTCTGTTGACATGTCCTGCAAGGTGAATTATCCAGCTTCCTCTACACGGCCCAGAGGTTTCCAGTAGCGGACATACCAAGCCTACGAGCACATCGTGAATCCATCAAATTAGCTACCAGCAGACTTTGAGAGGGGAGCGACTTTCGCGTTGTGCCGCCACAAAACGCTGGTTCGAGGTGACAGAGCTCTTGCACGTCTACGCTCTGCTCTACGTACCTCGCAGACTAGCACACTCGTAAGTCGACTCGTACAGCACCGTCCTGGCAGCCTCGACGCGTCCCAGCACGCTCTCGTCGATGCTGCAGCGCCCGCAGAGATCTCGACAGCGGTCCGACGTCAACATGTCGGACTCCAGCTGTACAGCGCACGGACAAGCTGGTAGAGCCTCGCTGACTCATCGCTTACTCCTCTTACGCGTACCGACGCAATCGTGGCCTACTGTCGAACGCTTCAGTCCCCACTTTGCTCAGGGACCTTTCCTCCACTTCCTCGCCAACCCCTTCTCCTCCTCCCAGCTTTTCGACAGCTAGCACACCATGTCTGACAACGGTGGCGAACAACAAGAGGTCAAGCCCGAGAACCAGCACGTCGCCCTCAAGCTGCAGGGTCAGGGCTTCCCCGAACTCGTCATCAAGGTCAAGCGGTCAGTCCGGCCGTTTAGTTACCGTCATGCGCTCCGGGGCATCGGCTTGAGTCGTACCCAGAAGCTGACGAAAACACTCCGTCCCTGTGACAGGACGACCAAGCTGTCCAAGATGATGCAGGCGTACTGCGACCGCGCCGGAAAGTCGATGGGCGAGATCCGGTTCATGTACGGTGCGTCTGCCAGTCCTTCCGACCTCGTGCGATGTTGTCATCATCATGCAGACGGTTGCTGACGCGTAGTCGACTCGAGCGTTCGCAGACGGAAACAGGCTCGTGCCCGAGTCGACCGTGAACGATGTGAGTTGCAGATTGCGCAGCTCCCTCGCGCATGCCGTGATCGCAGCTGACCAGGCTCGGACGCTGCCGTGTACAGCTCGACCTCGACGACGTTGACGAGGGTGAGGAGGTCATCATTGACGTGGCGCAGGAGGCGGTGCGTGCTCATCTTTTGCCCTCTTGCTGGCTCGCTTCGCGTACCGTACTGACGTTCGGCATCGCGACGTACGCGCTCAGATCGGTGGCTCCCTGTAAAGTGGACGAACGTGATTCTCGCATAGCTTGTTCGCCTACCGTATACACCTCGCCCGCAAAAGAGCAGCCCGCTTTCGCGGCACTTCACTTGCCGATACTCCCTGTCGATGCTTGGCGACACTCTCCCGCGCCTACTCTCTCCTCTTCGCGTGCGACCAGGTCTCGCCTGGACCGCATGCCCGATACCTGTCCACCCTCTACTTTGCCCACCTTTATTCGCTTCCTCCGATGCTTGACATCTGTAGTGCCATGTCGTAAGAACGCACGCGTTCCCATCCCCCCTGCGGTGATTGCCAATCTTCCTGGCCTTCGCGCAGGCTTGCCGTGGGCTGCTCTCATCGCAAATAGGCCTTATCGCCGCCCGTGCCGCCCGTGACTGACGCGCAAGTGCATGCTGCAGGATCAGTCCTCCTCACGCGCCCAGCTCGCCGAACTTCGGGGCGCACTCGTCGATCGCCCCCGCACCTTTCTCTCGCGCTCACATGCGCAACTTTACTGGGACTGCGAACCGATCTACCGCAAGCTGAAACAGCGCTAATCGACCTGCTCCGCGATCGCTTTGACTGGGGAACCGCGCTCACCTGATCCGATGACTCCTCATTTCTCCCGAAGCGCGCCGAGATCGCGTGGACGCTATCTCGACCGTTCGGATCTCTTGGCTTGGGGGTGCGGATGTTAGGGTCCGATCACAGGCATACAGTCGCTAAAGCAGCGATGGTGCGCTGCAGCTGCCGTGCTGGCGAGCGCCTCGCTGCTCCTTTTCACTCGCTCTTTCACTGCTCCCGCCCGCAAAGTCCGACCTCGAGATGCACTTTGTCCAGGCTGCCGCCGTCCTCGGTGCCTTTGCCGCTTCGGCGATCGCTGCTCCCCTCGCGCCTGCTGTTGCTGCACCGGCGCTCGTCGAGCGGAACAACTGGAAGGGCAGCGATGTCCAATTCAACATCACTTTCGAGAGCACTCGGAAAGCTCACCTGCCCAAGACGCTCATCATGGCGACCGGGTACGCTTCCCACTGGGCATCAAAAGCCACTGCTCACGGACCTGACACGAATCTTTGCCGGATGCGCGCAGAGGAACGATTGCCGGCTCGTCCGAGAGCAACACGGACTCGACCGGTTACACTGCCGGCACTGTCGGCGTCGCGGCTCTCGTTCAGGCCGTTCCCGAGTTGTTGAACGTGTCCAATGTTGACGGCATGCAAGTGATCAACACGGGCTCCGAGGTGCGTTGGTCGCCGCAACCTCTTGAACCGGAGTCTGAAGGGTCTCACTGACTTTTTGATTCGATCTTGCTACCAGTCTCTCTCAGACGCGTTCGCGCTGCACATTTCCAAGCTCGCGAACAAGGCTCTGTGCGCCAAGGACGCGCCCTATGATGCGGTTGTCATCACGCACGGCGTCAGTTCCGCCTTGGGATCCGAGTCGCCACTGCTTCTCGCGCTGACATTAAGCACACGCCCCGGACTTGAACTGATTACAGACCGACACCCTCGAGGAGACGGCGTACTTCATTGATGCGACTTTGCAATGCGACAAGCCGGTCGTCGTCGTCGGCGCGATGCGCCCTTCGACCGCCATCTCGGCTGACGGGTGAGGCTCTGCATCATACACTGCGAGTCACTCATCGACCGCCCGCTCGATACTGACCCTCGCTGATCCCGGCAGCCCGAACAACCTGCTCCAGGCGGTGACGACCGCCGTCACTCCGAGTTCGATCGGTCGCGGAACGTTGATCGTCCTGAACGACCGGATCGGCGCCGCGATCTACACGGAAAAGACTCACGCCAACACGGTCGACACGTTCAAAGCAGGAGACGCCGGTTACCTCGGCATGCTCTTGTCGGACAAGGCGTTCTACTACCAACCGGCGACGCAACCGACGTTCAAAAAAGTGTACGACGTCAGCCAGGTCGAGGCTCTGCCGCGCGTCGACTTGTTCATGGGGTACCAAGGTGCCAACTTTGAGTTGTTGAACGCGAGTATCGCCCAGGGGGCCAAGGGCGTCGTGATCGCCGGGACGGGCTCCGGTTCGATCTCGGACATTGGCCTCGAGCACGTCAACGAGATCGTGTCGGAGATCCCCGTCGTCCGTTCGACCAAGATCAACAACGGTGCGTTGTCTCGTTTGATCTGGCGGTAGTGAACGAGTGCACAGAGAGACTGATGCCGATGCGATCGCGTCCAGGCTTTGTCGTCCCCGGCGCGTACTACCCGACCGTCATCTCGTCGGGCGTCCTGAACCCGGTCAAGACCCGCCGTCTCTTGCAGGTGAGACCTTAGTCCCGCCATCCAGCAGGATTCTCCTCTACCCATACTAACGGATCCCCTTCCCCCTTCGTGCGCGCGCGCGCTCGTGCAGATCCTCCTCGCGCTCGGCAAGAACGCGAGCGAGATCCGGACCGAGTTTGAAGAGCCGCTCAAGTCGTTCATCAACTTTAACGTCACCTCGGCGTACTGAGCTCGGAGACGTCTTGTTCACGCATTAGGAGAACAGAAGGAAAATGGGGGCGACTCGAAGGTCTTCGCCGCGACTAGCCAATAGAATCAAAAGAGGGAAAGAATCCTGCTAGAATACTCATATACAGTGCAAGGGACGGGTGTTACGACAACAGGCGTGATTCCGAAAGAAGAGAGGCCAGATCTGGAGCAAGGGCGAGCTTCAAGACGCGCGCGAGGAAGGGAACGCCGCAGCGACGAGCTGCCGGAGCGCTTTGTTGACGCTCGCCGACCGGAGGAGGAGCGCGCCCTGCTTCCCGCGCGACCTGACCATCTCTGTGACGTCTTCGGTGGCGACGTGGACCATGACGAGCGGGATCGCCGAAGTCTGCGCGTGCGCCAACGCCGCCGTCGAGAACCCGTTCATGGCGACGAGGATCCCGATCAGGCCTTGCGCTGTCGACTCTGGGTTCGACAGGGTGGAGAGGGAAGGTGTGCGGTGCCGTCGCGCGAGTTCTGCGAGGACCGAGCCTTCGAGTTCGCGGACGGGGGATGGGCCGACGGGGGATTTCTCGGCTTTACACTGGACGACGACGTCCCACGTCCGTCCGTGTGCTCGATGAAGCTCCTCATGGGTAGTGGAGTCTCGGGGTGCAGCGCCATTGGGCAAGTGGAGCAACCCACGTTGACGAGGTGCGGTCGAGACGGACCAAGTCCACCTGCCTCGGAGATCGACTCCGCCGTCGCCTGCGCCTCCTACGTTGACGAGTCCTGCGATTGAGAACGGCGATCGAGCCAACGTGCGGCTGGATGCGAGTTCGTAAGCGGTTCCGAGGGCGGTCGTCGAAGGGCGAACGGACGGTGGACGGGCGCTGGCTTTTTGGTGGGGAGAGCTGGCCCAGCAGCGCATAGTAGTCACCCTTGTCGTCATGACATTCTCAGCGACGAGTGAACAGAGCGAGAACAGCCGAAGGAGCGGAAGGAGAACCCAAGAGAGGATCGACTGCCGACAGAGTTTCCCTCGTAACTGCCCCTCTCGCTCTCTCTAGACGAGGATGAAGTTTGGCTTGCAAGGTACCAGCTCGGAAGAGGAATCAGATCAAGCCGCCGTATGGACTTCGCCCGTTCCGAAAGAGTACGGCTTACTCTCTCTCTCTTTCGCTCAACTTCTGGTCGCTGACGCTCTTCCCACGCCCCACAGAGACCGCAAACGGACGCAGAGACCGAGACCGAGACCTTCCGTGTCCTCGAGTAGGGGCGTCTCATTAGCAGAGCGGTCGTCGGCGTCGTCGTCGGAACCGTTCAACCCCACTCCGGTTCACCTCGTCCGCCCTGCCAACCCAAAGCAGACAGATTCGACAAGGAGGCGGAGATCTCGACTCGATCAAGACACGACGAGTGACAGTCCCGATGCGCTCGAGTACCGGATTAAGGTCACCGCGACTCGGGTGCTTGCCTACTCTTCAGACTCAACAGACGACGACGACGACGACCTGCCCGGATATGGTCGCGCGAGCCAAGACACGGACGACAGTGACTTTGACAGTGAGGAAGAGGCGTGGCCAGTCGGGCCCGTCAACAGCGTCGGCGTCCGCGGGTGGAGACGACCAGGGGCCTATTCCTCGTCTTTGAGCGCAGCCCGCAAGGGCAAAGGGTTCGTTGCCCCCCTCCTTGCCTCTCATATGCGCCGAAACAAGAAAGAGAAGGAGCTGACTTGGGCGCCTTGCGATGCCTCGCGGACAAACAGTCGCGCGATCGATGTAGGCTCAACAACGGATAGGCGACTCTACGGCGGTCCGGACGAACTCGACGATTGGGACGACAAGGCGCGCGCGTCAAGCTGGGCCGCCGCGAACCGGACGTTTCACCTCTCGCTCGCGCGCGCGCATTCCCAAACCCCCGCTGCCGCGACTATCTCTGCACAACGAGGAGCGACAGCATCCGACATTGACTCGATCCAGTCCCTGCTCGGGCAACTCGCGTTGAAACAGTCGCAAGAGACGGCACAACTCGTCCAGGCGTTCGAGCAACGGAACAAGCTCCTATGGGACTCGATCGAGGCGTCGATCCGGGACGCCGAACGTGAGGAAGGCGAACGGCAGCGCGTCCTCGCCGAACAGAGACGGAAAGAGGAAGACGCGAAACGGAAAGCGCAAGAGTTGCGCGAGGCGGAACAGAAGCGCGCCGAGGAGGAAAAGGCGAAACTCGAAGCCAAGCGGAAAGAGGACGAGGCCAAGGCGGAAGAGGCGAGGCAACGCGACGAGGCGGACCGGGCGAAGCGGGCGGAGGAGGAGAGGCAGGCCGCGGCGAGAGCGAGCGCGCTCGGCTTGCCCGGTGCCGACGCCGAAGGATCACCCAAGTCCGAGTTTGAGCGGTGGTCCGCCAAGATGACCGTACGTCGTTCTTCTCCCTACTCGGCGTTCAATACACCCGCTGGTACCTAACTTCGCTCCTCCCCACAGCACATCAAACAAGCGGTGCTACCTGTCGTCTCGACCAACCCGGCCTGGCGCAAGGCGTGCTTCCAAGCGAAACGATCCATCACGCCCAAGATTGGTCAACTGACCTCGTCCGCCGAAGCCATCACGCGCATCATCGGCCAGCTCGACGAGCTCCTCTCGTCCCTGAAACCTCCCGCCGGTCCCGCCGAACCGTACACCTGGACGTTGAACCACCTCGCGAAATCGCTCGTCAAGCAGGCCGAGACGGAAGTGACGGCGAAACTCGGGACGGCGTACCCGCTCGGCAGAGTCGTGATTGGGTTGCTCGCGCGCGGACACGTCGAGCTCGGAGACGTCCTCATGGCTCGACTCGTCAAGAAGTGTTTCTGGCTAACGGGATACTGGCCGCCAAAACGATCCGTGAGTCGGACAACTTTCCTCTCCCTATGTCGATCGTACGCCATATATTCGACACTCATACCTCATCGTGCGTAGGATCAAACGGACGAAGCGCATCAAAAGGTGCTCGGACACGCTCCGCCGACATCGTCCGAAACCCTCGTTCAGTACGCCGAACGCATGTCGGGCCTCGTCGCCCTCTACGCCTCGATTCTCCAAACCTCCCCTCTCGACGCGCCTCAGGGCCCATGCCCCGAGTCGGCTCTCGTCCATATCCCGCCACATTTCCGACCGGCAGCCGGATGGAGATGGCTCGTCTTGATGCTTCGACCTCCCCTCGTCGGCCTCGAACCGACGCCGCTTCTCCTCGTCACCTTTCTCGAGATTGCCGGTCCGGGACTGCTCGAAGTCTATGGGCGGCAGTTCAAAAAGTACCTCGAGGTGTTATTGCGGGAAGGGATGCGGGAAGGCAAGGCGGGCTTCTCGGAGAAGGCCAAGAGCAGTACGGTCCGCTTGCTGCTGTGGCTCGAGGACTGGGAGAAGAAGGGGGTCGTTGAAGGTGCGCCCGGAAGAGGAGTAGATCCCTAGAGGCTGTTTGTCTTGAAAGGACTCTCTTGGCGCTCGATGCTCCCGGTCTCGATTCGGGCTGATCTCTTTCGTGCGCTCTCTTCGTCTTTCCTCGCGACTCCGGATCGCCCTTCGACTCGTATATACATTCCATTTCCCCAAGCTGTTGTTGCTCAACTTCCTCGCGTGACGGGGTCGCCCTTAGTTGGTCGTGCGGCGCTTCTTGCGCTTGAACGAGTCCTACGCGCGCATGTGCTCGGCGTTAGCGCAGCTTTCTCCTGCCAAAGTCGGGAATACACGCACCTGGTACGACTGGAAAAAGTCGGTCGGAAGCGTGAGGTCCTGGCCTGTCACCATCTTGAACGCCGGAGGCGACGCGACGTAGTTGGTCTTGCCGTCGCGGACGAGCGAGTCTGCGCGCAGTCAAACGTGTCAGGCATTCGATGCAGTATAAAGAGTCTTGACTGAAGCGACACGCCATACAGTACCTGTACGTCAGTCCGGATCAGACGTGGAGCCGGGTCAGCGAGTGGCGAAACATCAGCAGGTCTGCCGCGAGTGGACTTACTCGAGGAGATACTCGCGCTCGGCTGTGAGTATGAACCGGACAATTCTGATAATCAGCCAACTCTATTCTGCGTAGCCTGCAGCCGAAAGCGAGTCGTCCTCAAAAGCTCACCGTCGTCAAGCTCTTTATCCTGCTCGCTTCCAAGGATCTTTTCCGCCTGCGCTTCAGTGACGCTCTTGAACTCGAGCTTCGTCCCGAGCGCCTGCGACGCTGCTTCAGCGAGTTCTGGGCCGGCGACAAGCTGCGGACCTGCGGAGTCGAAAGCGCTGAGTTGGCCAGCTGACGAGCGCGAAGGCGGCGACTTCGCGAGCAACGTACCGGTGCAGACGATCATCTGGCCGCGGACCTCATCGCCGAGTCAGTGCGGGCCTTTCGAGACGAGGATGGTGGCGAGAAGTAAGGCGACATCGCCGAGCGCCACGCTGCGAGAACAGGGTGAGAAGGTCAAACTCCGCCAACTTCCAATATGCCTCCTTCCGCGATCCGCACTGCATAAGTTGCGCATCCTACGGAAGCAGCAAAGTGCTAGTTTCACGTACGGAGCAAACTTGTGGTCCGGGTCGATCGGGATCGGAAGCTGTCCTTCGCCCTGAGCCTGCTTAGAGTCTGTGGTCGAGAGCGGATCAGTACGTCTTCTGGGGGATAGAGACGGACTCCCCGCGCTTACAAAGCAGTAGGTTCTCCATGTAGAAGCCGGCGCTGGTGTCGTCCAAGGCGAGTCAGGGCCGACGTCAATTGAATGGAAATCTGAAAGCTCTTTCATGCAAGCTCACCGGACGATGCAAGGCGAGTGACCCGTGTCGCCGGTCGACGGGTCCGATTTGGGCTGCATGGCGAGGACCTGTGCGTCTCGAATGCGAGGATGATCAGTCCGCGCATCGCTTGGTCGCGCAGCATACAAGCCACGTTCAATCCGGAACGCACCTCGAGGTCGATGAACTCGCGGAGGCGCGGCTGCTTGTCGCGCTCGGCATAGTCCGCTCCGGCCGACGAGACAAGGACGACGTTCTGGACCGATTTGGCCTTCTTCCCGAGCGTGAGGATCTGCTTGACGAGTTCCATTTTGTCCTGCCATGCGGTCCAGGAGCAGTCAGCGCAGTTCATACTCACGTCGAGTCTCGAGAAGTGCTTGCTCACCTTGCTCGCGGGCGGGATCAGGCAGAGCGTGTCGACGCCGAGCTCTTTGATCTTGTTCTCGCCCATGTCGTCGACCATCATGGTCTCCACACCCGCCTCTTGCAAGATCGCCTTCGTGTCCTCCTTCGGCTCGCCGAACGTGAGCCCGATCAACTTCGAATAGCCATTCTTGAACTGGTCCGAGGCCAAGAGCTCGAGGAGGGCTGAGCCAGTGTACCCTTCGGCGGCAGTGACGGCGATGACCCTCTCTGACTTTGGACTGCCACCGGACTTGGTTTGCTGGTTGTCGTGCGACTCAGAATTGGCGACGACTTTCTTCGGAGCCATCTGTGCGAGCAAAATGGAAGGCGGTCGCTTAGAGGAGTCAGCCGGAAACGTTTGCGGAGAGCTGTGTCCGTTCCGCCACTGTGATGCCTCTCGCACCTTTTCTTGAGGTGTATCTGCTGCTTTCGTCTGTACGGGGATAGCTAATGCTAAGAGGAAGACGGAAGTCCACGAAAGTGAAGAGTCACTAGAGCAGTTTCCGCCTCGCGAGTCGACCTCGTCACTGAAACCGCCGGCATCGCGGCGCGACCTTCACGTGCCCAGCGAGGCGCGTCGGACGCCCGCATTCGCTCGCGCTCCGGACGCACGCACCCCTTCTGCGGCATTTCGAGTGCTCTCTCGGTGAGACCGTTTGGGTTTGCGTCCTTTCGGAAATTCTTGCTGCGGCGGATCAGAAAGGTCATGTTACAGCTCGGGGAAGGGGAAGATGACAACAAGACAACAACCAAAGCAAGAATGCGAGCAGGGCAAAGGAAAAGGAACACCATGCGCCACGCTCTTAGGGCGTCACGGACGCAGGTGGCGCCGAAGCAGGGGAAGACGCTGGCCTTGCCTTCCACAGGAGGAACAGCACGACAAAGGCAGCGACGATGCCGAGCTGGATCCGCGCGCCGCCCTTGCCGCTCTGCACCGACCGAGCGAACCGATTACTCGTATTAGAAAGAGAAGTCTTGAAGCTGTCGAACGCGTTGCTCTGCCAATCGAGATCATCGGGATGTCCGGGACGAGGTGGGGAGGAGTGGTCAGTCGACACGCTCGCCAGGAGCAGTCGGGCAAGACGTACAGTCCCATCGAGCAGCGAGTTCTGCCCTCTCGAGTCGTCGTAGATGTCCTGCGTCACCTGTAGAGCAGGCAACTCGTCAGTCCCGGTTGCCATCAGCGCCTCCGACCATGAAGAACAAACTTCACGCACTCCTCGCAGCGCAGAGATCTTGGCACCGAGCGCTGACAGCTGGTCATCGTTCTGGTTCTCGAGGTCCTGCTCGGACGACTGCTGCTTGCCGCGCGAGTATCCGCTGTTGCCGCGCCGTGGAAGCGGAGTGTTGGACAGAGGCGACAGCAAGACATTGGTGGAGGCAGGGCGAGACGCAGCATCAGTACAGCCAGCGTTACGAACTCGATCGAAAGACAGCTCACGACATGTCGAGCAGGGCGAGCCGGTGTAGGAAAGAGGAGAGAGCGTCGGCGGAATCCGCCAGATGCGCATGTTTAGCACAAAGTCAACGCGCTTCCTCGGCTTCGCACACTCAAATTACACAAGTGAGAACAGGAGGAGAACCGGCAAGGCAGAGCATGCCTGCGCGGTCGCGAGCACAGGAAAATGAAGAGCTGGCTCAGGCAAAAGAGCGGACCAAAGGACGAACACTTTGCCGCTGATGCTGCCAATAAGGTACAACCTTCTCCTGCCCACTACTCCCCATGTCTATGCCCGGGGAGCTGCCAACTTCTGCAAAGTCTCCGAGAGATGCGCGAACCACTCAAACTCGGCGTGGTCGAGGTCGCGCATCGCGTACGCGATCGCCCTCGCGCGCATCCGCATCGTCGCCTGCCACCGCTTCGACAAGTCGCGCCGGACTTGCTGAACGACTTGATCCTCTCCGAGCGATTGGAGCTGCTTCATGACGGTCTGGACTCGCTCCGAGGTCGATTCGCCGTTTCGGAGCGCCGCCGCGAGGGTCGTCAAGAGGACGAAAGAGTCCTTCGAGGCGAGCCCGGGGTGGTAGAGTTGCAGAAGGTCGTAGAGGACAAAGGCAGAGTCGGAAGGGGAGGGCGCATGGGCTACCGTTGCGGCAGGAGCGGCTTCTGTCGCCTCCTCAGTCGGCGCGGCAGAATCGGCTGATGTCGCAGCTGGCGGAGTCGCAGGTTTGCTCAGGGCGTGGAAGAGAGGATAGGTCGCCTGCAAGTCGGCGGGGGCGTCCGTGCGGTACTTGTCGCGCTGCGCCAAGACGTTGACGCCGTCCTGCGGTCGGTCGCTCTCGGCGAACCGCTTCAGCAAGTGCTGGACCGTCGCCTGCCTCGGCGCCGGCAACTCCTTCTGCCGCCATTGTTGCAACACCTCGACGACGCGCGGGAGGTCCTGCGGTCCCGCCGACTGGACGAGCGAAGCGAGGATCGCTTCCGGAGCCGGACGCCGCTTCAGCTCGTGAGTCGGCTTGCTGACCGCCTTCAAGGCGTCTCCGAGGGCCTGTTCGTAGATTGCTGCGCGCTTGTCCTGCCCTTGCAAGCCTCGTCGCGGTGCGTCGGACAGTGCCTCGCCGACAACCGAGTCGACGTCGTCTTCGAACTCGTCCTCGACGAACTCGTCCTCCTCGTACGCCTGGGCCGCTTTGCCGGCCTTTTTCAAAGCTACGAGACATGGACAGCCGTCAGCTTGCCCAGCATGCGAGCCGCGGCGGTAGGAGACTCACCTGGAGCAGAAGGAGCGAAAGCAGAGAAAGCTCGCGGCGCCGTCGAGCGGACCGCCGGGACGGCATGCGACCGTGAGACGAGTCGTGTTGACCGTACGCAAGCCGTGCAAATTCTCGCGAGGACCATCTTGAGCAGTTGTAGTGAAAAAGGAGCGCTTGCGGGTCCGCCCAAAAATTCTGTTGCGGTGCAGCCTAAGTCTATCTCCGCGGCATCCGGGCATCAGGCGCGAGCAGAGTCTCAATACAGGGTATCGACAGGGTACTATATGCAACAAGACGTGGGAGAAGAACGATGTATGATAAGACGTAAGACGAGAAATACGGCGGGTTGAAAGGACGAAAAGGGGGGTTTGGCTCGAAGAGCGGCAGCGCGACAAGCGGCATCGCTATCGACCTGTCGGTCGGAAAGAAGGCGTCGGCTGCGAGGAGAGCACGCTGCGGTGACCGAGCGAGCTGGCGGACACTGCTGAGCCCGCTCCGGCTCCCGCGAGGGCAAGTGTCGGACTGTCGACCGCGCCTGCTCCCCAACCAGGCGGTAACCGCATTCCCGGACCGACGCTCGTCATCAGCGACGAGTTTGTGGGCGCGATACGCGCACCGGGCAGTGGCGTCTGCGCGACGACGGCACTGACGGTACCGGCTCGAGGTCGAGCGAGACCGGTCATCTGAGCTCGTAAAGGCTTGGCCACTGAGCCGGGCCCGTTGCCGTACTGCAGCGGCGGAACGCCGTTCGCATCACCGAGGGCAGACTTGGGTCGGACGATCCGACCGGTCGAAGGAGTCGGAGCCGCCGCTCCCGTCGCGAATCGCTTCGCAGCCGGCGGATCTGTCGAGGTCGCCGATGTTGCCGAATGAGCCGAAGCGCCCGTCATCTGTCGCTTCAGAGGCGCCGCAGCAGCGCCCGTATGCTGTGCCCTCAATGGCCGCGCTGCGCCCGCTGAAACCGATGCTCCCAACTTTGCTCGCTGCGGGTGCGCAGACATCATAAGCGCTCAACCTCGCGAGCTTGTGGAACCGCCGAGGTAGCGCACCTTGCGATTTTCCTTCTCCTGCTCCTCGGCGCGAATCTGCTCATCGAGCCCTTCGATGAACGAAACGCCGTTGACGAGGAAAGGCCGTCCGTGCTGCGCCTCCCATTGCGGGATCAGTCGCCGCAATTCCGCTTCGAGCTGCGACGCCATCCATCTCGTATCAGCGACAGCTCATCGCGAAGGTCTTTAGTGGAGCTCCTCACCTTGGGCTTTTCGCGGTCCACCCGATTGCGATCCTTCGCTTCCTGTGCCAGTCGGGCGGCGGCACCGCGGCTCTTATCCGTGAGTCGGCTCGGATCTGCTGCTGCGGCCTGGTAAAGTTCCGTGTCTAGTCAATCTGTGCGCTCGAACATCTCGGCAGTTGCGCAGCAACGGTGCGCCTGAAGCGCGCCACAATGCGGTGCAGCGAGTGTTCGCGCAGATAGGCAGACTCACCTCGAGTTGCTTCTTGAGGTCGACGATGCCGAAGTATCGTTGGAGCTTGTCGAGCATCGGTCCCGCGTCCGCCACCTCCCGCTCGAGCCGTTCCCGCTCCTGCTCGTGCGCCAGGAGGAGCTCCTCGCTAACGTTGTCGCTGACGACGTCCTCATCGCGACCGAGCGCGGCGTTCCATACTTTGGACGGCTCGACGCTGATCGAGTACGACGGGAACTCGACGAGTCGTTGCGGGTATGAAGTGTAAAGGCGGTCCCAGAGCTCGGTCATAGTTTCGCGTTCGCGCTGGATGAAGGCCGACATGTTGGTCCGTTTTAAAGCGAGCATGCGCGCCAGCTCGGTTTGGTACTGCGGAAGGGTCAGGAGTCAGATTGTCGTCCCCACCTGCTTGACGTTTCAAAGCGGACTCACAGCGGTGACGACGTCCAGCGTCGAGCCCATATGCCTGTTGACAAAGTCGTCCATCTCTTCCTCCGTGACGCCGAGCAAGCTCCAAAGCGGGTACAGCTTGTCGTAAGTCGTCTGAATCGTCTCATTCCGCGAATCCTTCTCGTCCTCGAGCTGTCACAAGTTCGTGCCTCTCGTCAGCGGCTGCGCATGACTCGGAAATGAACCGGATGTAATGACTCACCTGCCTCCGTTTCTCCTCGAGTTTGCGCACGTTATCGGCCGTCGGCTGCATCTCCCTCCGTTCCTTGCGTGCCTCGCCGATTCCGAGATGCCACAGGATCTCTTCGTCAAAGGGATCGCCTGTCGCTGCTCCAGTGTCGTCTGCTTCGAGGTAGAGACCGAGCTCGCACTTGAGCGCAAAGACTTCGCTGGCGTCCGAGTTGAGCAGCTCCTTCCGGTGCGCCTGCCGGTGACCGGTTTGGCCGTCAGCATACGTTTAGCGGACCTGTAGAAGCTCAAGAAGACGCACAATCTCTGCCTCGCACCGTTCTGCTTCTCGTTCGAGCGCGCTCATGCGGTCATGCGTCAAGTCGAGGTCCTCCCATCGTCCCTCCTCTGCGGCTTGTTCGAGCGACACCTCGAGGTACTCCCGCCCGACCACTGCCGCCAATCCTCTCAGCCGTTCCTGCAGCGCGAGTATCCTCTTTCCGCGCTCCTGCATTCGACCCTTCATGCCCTCCTTGATCCGGTCGACCTCTTCGACGAGCGACTGAAGCGGACCATCTCCGCGCTTCTTGGCGGGTCGGATCGGTTCCCCGAGCGCCGCCTGCCAGTCGTGGACTCGTCGCCAACCTATTGACAGCTGTTCTTCGGCGGCGGCGACCTGTGCTTCGGCGTGCGCGACCTGATTCGCTATTGTTGACGAGATCGAGTCGTGCAACTCGGCCAAGGGGGCCTCGATGAGCGGTTGTGGTGCGGGCGACAGGGCGGCATAGAGACTGCATAGTGTCTCGTGGTGTTTCGAAACGAGTTGCGTCAGGTTTGCGAGTGATGCCGGCTGTAGTGCTGCCATGTTGAACGACTTCGAGGCGACTCGCGGGCGCGACTTGTTACCGCCGCGATACAGGAGCGGTCTGGGGTAAGCAGAGACGCGCACTGCGGAGTAGCCTTCTGTCTCAATGAGCTGTTGTGCGTATAGCCGTGCGTGTGCGGCGAGACGAACTGCGCGGGGGAGAAAAACAGACGCCGGCGAAGTATCGGGGGCACCAACCCTCGACGACGTTTCAAACAGCAAGGGACCAAACAGGTCTAGCAGCATAGGGGGCGCGAGAATCACAATACAGATCGCACCTCAACTAACAGTGTCGCGATCACCGTCAACGAACCGACGTAAGCGGTCCACCTCCGCAGCAATCGCTCAACCTTGGTGCGATGACGAACGATCACACGTCCGAACCGGCTCCTTCCGAGTCCAGAGAGGATCCACAGCGGGGCCGGGTCGCTCACATCGAGCGCGAAGGAATCGGCTGGCAGGACGGATTGGACTGCCGCGAGGCAGTCGAACGATGCGGCGAGGATGTGGATTCCGTCGAGGTGAGGAAGCGGGAGCGAGTTGAAGAAGGCGAGACCGAGCGAGATGGACCAGATCGAGCTGCAGGCATCCTCGCGTGAGCTTCTGGCAGTGTCTGGGCTGTAGGGGCGCGAGTAGAAGATCACGTACGAGTAGAAGCTCTCGAGCCAGCCGAACAGGTGGAGCGGAATGATCCCAAAGCGCGGAATGACATCGGTGACAGCCACTAATCCGGTCATAAAAACGTCAGTCATGCTCAATATCGACCGCGTCCTTTCCCGTACTGAGCGCTCACCTTGATGGAGAACTCCGCTCTTCGGACCCTGCCACCAGACGGTCCTCCTAGTCTGCCTTCGTCTCCGAGATCCGGCGCCCTCGTCCGCCTCTTCAGGCTCAGCCACACCGATCCGCACCACCTCCATCTCGCGGCTGACTCGCGCACAGACGGACTGAGCGCCGTCTGGACTGGCGCCGCAAGACGCTGCGTCGACGCAGCGGGCGACTCGGTCCGAATCGAGGTCGAGCGCGAGTGGATCGAGACATGCCCGCGCCTTCTCACGAGACGACGAAGGTGCGGCGAGGGTAGCCTCGAAGCAGAGTCCCGAAGTCTCGTTCTCGACTCCTGGGCGGCCGCAGCAATCGGTTGCAGGCCCGCGCGGAAAGTGCGCCTCGTCGAGACACCAACCTAGGCTCGTATAGTCCCCTGCTGTACGCGTAGAAACGAGCGCTCGCTGCCATAGATCGATCGTCGAGAGTTTCGATCCAGCGACTCGGAGCGAATCGAGTTCGAGTTCCTGGTCATCGAGATGGGTGATCCGCGTCCCCGGCGGGAGATGCTGCGCCAACGCCGAGCCCTACATTGCGAGACTCGTCAGTATGCTTCCACTATCTCGGCTTTGCCCAGAGCGGGGGAGACGAAAGGAGCTCACTGTTGAGACGGCTGTGACCACCACACCCTCGTCCAGCGTCTCCCAAACCCCGAGCGCCTCACCGACTTTCCGGTTCATCCCCAAACCCGCCTCGATACCCGCCTCCCGCGCGGTGCCGCCAGCGAGGACCCACACTGCGAGCGCGAGGACGATGTTGTGCCAAACGCCGGCCGAGGCGATCCGCAGTCGAGTCGAAGATTGCAAGGGAAGGTCGTCGGGCGTTGAAGTCGGCAGTTCGACGTAGAATGCCGGGAGGATGAGAAAATACAGCTTGAAGCCGCACGAAAGGAGCGGGATCTGCTCGCTGGGCGTACGAAAGTTGGTGGGACGCGGCGCGCAGTCAGCTCCGTTCAGCTACGTCGCGTACTTCCGATCGAACAGTGACGCACGCAGCAGCCGCGAGCGCATGACCCGCTTCGTGCCAGACTTGCGAAACTCCGAGCGCGAACAAAGTCGACACGATTGTTCCAAGGGTAGCAGCGCCCGTCAGGTCCGGAAGCTGAGGCGCGGCGAGACAAGCGAGCAGGGAAGGGAGGGCGGACAGCGACGAGCATGCGAGCATAGAGTCCAGGGGTACAAGCACGCAGGGAGTTAACGTCCGTCCTGCAGCAAATAACCCGATCCGTCCGGAGCAGGAAAGAGCGAGGGAAGGAAGCGCACGAGTGGGCGAAGGAGCAATCCGTCCTGCAAAGAACCGACTGCAGGTGTCCTGTCCGAAGGCGGTACAGGTGCTCGGCGGGCGAGTCGTCGCCTCACTCGGTCCGCGCCAGCGCTGACCGTCAACGATGGAGTTGCACCGAGCCATCCGGCCGCCGCCGCGCCGATCGCCCGCTTCGCCGCGATCAAGAGAATAGCCTGCGCTACGAGGAGTGCGAGAACACCTCCAATCGCGGCACCCGCGTCGAACCATCCCGCCAACCTCCTTTGCCTCGATGACCGTCTCCAGCCGCCTTTGTCCGTATCAGTAAGCCCGCGCCGCGAACTTCCGAGCTTGACTGTCGGTATTTGAGCGAGAATAGCAGCCGGCCACGAGTTGAACGCTGTCGTTTGGAAATGCAGCGAGCTGGTCGACAGCGTCACTCGAATCGCCCGGCTGACCGAGAAACTCGGACGCCGTGAGAGACGCTTGCAACCGAGCACAGTGAGGAGAAGCCATGCGCACGGCAGGCATAGGAGCGGGCTGAGCATGCCATGTCCAGTGTAAGAAACCAGACCGGTTTGGTTTGCTTCGTCTCCGCTTCTCGCAACTCGAGACTTTTGGAATCTTGCTCACGCCGAGGCAAGCTCGCTTGCATCGCTCCGGGAGGACGAAAACGAAGAGGTATGCTTTGCTTTTTTTTTCGATCAAACAAGGGCAAGGAGACCTCGACGGGTGGACCCGAAACACCAAGAACCGAAAGACGAGTGCGCCCGCCCCTTCCTGCCCACCGACGTCAAATCATCCCCGTTGCGTAAAGGTCCCGCAGCCTGGACCACCGACAAGCCTCGAGCAATGTAGCCCATTTAGTTCTATGCAGAAAAGCATATGTCAGCGAGGCGAGACGAGCCGGCGCGATGCAGGATCTGAATGCTCATTCTGACGTACAACGTCGTCAAGGTTCTCGATCTTGGCGCCCTGTACGACCCGGCGAGTCAGTATTTCGAACACGTGTGGCCGTCGGAAGGAGGCCCGGCTCACCTCGGCGGCGCCCTCGCCGTTCGCCTCGACCAGCTCGGGGATGTCGTCCGCGTCCTCATCCTCGTCGTCCGCCTCGGCGATGCCGGCGGCACCGTCCGGACCTTGCTGGTTCCGGCTGTACTGTTCTGCGAGCTTCTGGAGCGACGCCATCGTGTCGGGACCGAGTTGCTGGATGATGCCGGGCATCAGTTCGGTGATCTCCTTGGCGACGCCGTGGCCGTAGACGGCGTAGGTGTTGCTGCCGGCAGCGGCGTGGACTGCAAGCAAACGAGTTTTGACATCAGCGACTCCGCTTCGGGCTCGCGTGCACTCGAGACGGATACGTACCGGTGGGCCGGTTGAAGTTGAGGACCTTTCCGTCGTCCATGAACATGTTGACCTCCTCGACGGCACCGACTCCCTGGACGTTGAGCTTCTTGAGAGCAGTCTGGAGCTTCTTGTCGTCCTGAGCGGACGGCTGCTTCGGCGCGACCTTCCTCCGGATCGGGGCCTTGGAGCCGCCTGAGTGCACGAAGCGAGCAAAGAGCAGAGTGGTCAGCAAGCCCGGTCTAGCGTTTCAGGGCTACCCTGGTAGAGTCCAAAGAGCTCGCTGCTGTTTCCGTCTTGTCTCCAGAGGCCCCGAGAGGCTCGTAGCTGGCACGAGGTGGAGAGGGGGTCCGACGACTCGATTCAGAGCGCAACCACACGACCCGATGAGGCTCACCGAGCTTGAGGGCCGCTGCCCTGTCTTGAAGAGCCTTGAGCTTAGCTGCGTCGACACCAGACATGTTGATAGAGAGGGACGAGGGGGGAGGGATCAAGAGTCGCTCCGTCGTCGCCGCTCGCTGCAGTTTCGAGGTCGCACCTCGACCGCTTCGCTTCCTCTTCAGCACTCCGCTCTAGACTCTTGCCATGGCTCCTTGTATCAAAAGTAACGCGGCTTCTACATATTCGTGCATTGCTACGGCCAAATGCCTGCTTCGCTGCTAGCCCCTCCTTCACCTTTGTCCGCCTGCTATTGCCGCAGGTCCAGCCGGTGCTTTCCCATCGACCGAGTCGCTGCGACTGGATGGGCAAGCAAGAAGGCTCAGAGTGTCGCAGTCTGTCGGCGACGAGAGCCGCAGAGCCATACATGGTCTGCTTGCCCGACTGGCCCATCCTCCGTGAGGCGCCGCGTACTTTACGCTTCACATGCTCCGGCTGCACCGACAAGCCGGCCAAGTATGTCAGCCCGCTCTTCACAAGACGTTGAACCTGAATCGAGGGCAACCGCTACAGCGAGACGCTCATCGTGTCCTCGCTTTTGGACCGGCCTCGGTTTGCCGTGCTTTCAACGTCGAACGGCTAGTCAAGCGTCGATCGCTCTGCAGGCTTTCTAGCCCACTTCACCGTTTCGCATGTGCACTTTGTCTACAGGCTTACCTACGAATTCACGTCGGATGTCGACCTGTGCGGCGCAGGACGGTAGGAAGACGGAAAACGAACCGATGGGCGAGCAGATCCCGGGTCGACGCGGTGCCGGAATGCTGACAGCAAGTGCGGGCAGCCATGCGACATTACCGAAGGCACTGGCTACCAAGGTCCATTGCAAGGTACAGCGAGACCAGCTCGTAGAAATAGCCTCGGTCCGGTGGCCGCCTTACAACTGCGGGCCCCTCGCTCCGTTGTGTGACACTGGGTACATGCGCTTCTGTACGCCGCCCATACGGGCTGTATTAGCTTGTCCTTCCTCCTCGAAACAGCGCGAGCGAACGGGAGAACGAGGTCACGTCTTTCGAGTGCGAGCTTTCCCCCTGTCTGTGAAAGGGAAAACCCGCCTCATCGCGTCGTCCGCTTGGCACCACCTCCTCCCGCGACCGAACCTCGAACGCGCGTCTCGCTTTGACAAGACTCGCCAGACCGAGGCTCATCACACCAGCCAAACTGGCTTACGACGCAAACAGGTACCCGTCGACCACCGACTTTAACGACATGTACGCGCTGTCTCCCTCTTCTGTCTCTTTCGCTCGACTCGGTTCGGTTTGACGTACGGGCGACCCGAGTCGCGCGCACTCTTTCTCTGAAGCATCACGTCGCGCGCCAAACGACTTGCTATCGCGAGGAGGAGGATGTTACGCCCGAGCGGCTCCTCTAAGGCTTGGCCCTTGCTGCGAGAAGGGACCGGCGACCCGAAGAGGGGGCGCCACGCATGTGCATCCTCATTCTGATGGCCCATCGCCCCAGCACTCGTATCCAGATCCGGATCCCCTGTATGCCTCACGAGCACGCTGACATTCCATGACCATGTCTCTCGGCAGGTCGGACCAGTACGACCCTTACATTCCGGGCTCGAACCCGAACCAGCCGGGCGGAGGTCCCGGACCGGCAGCTTCGACGGGCGGAGCGAGCGGGAGCAAGACGCAAGACATCCAGCGCGAGATCGATGCGACGGTCGGGATCATGAGGGACAACATTACCAAGGTGGCTGAGAGAGGAGAGAGGCTCGACGCGCTCCAGGACAAGACGGGTGCGTTCCCGAGGGTTCGAGCCTGGTCTCTCGACGAGCGCTCGCTCACGCGGACCGCACGCAGACAATCTCGCGCAAAGTGCACAAGGGTTCCGGAGGGGCGCGAACCGCGTCCGCAAGAAGATGGTGCGCTCGCCCTGCCAGGCCCCTGCTTTTTACAGAGACTAACGCCTCTCTCGCCTGCAGTGGTGGTAAGCTGCGCAAGACGCGTCGTACGCGTCGTTCACATCTGACCAGCGATTCCACCTTCGCTCAAAACAGGAAGGACATGAAGATGCGAGTTCTCATTGCGGTCGCGATCGCAGTTCTCGTCATCGTTATCGTCGGTAAGGCTCGCGTGACCATTAGGCTGAACGAAGTCGCCCAACTGACGGCCGCCTCCTCGCGGACAGTCCCCATCGTCGTCAAGAAATAGGAACACGCGCACGACTCGAACAACCAACCGATCGGTGTCATCAAGCCGCCGTCTGCCTCGTCGTCCGCTTGATGGCCCGTCCGATCGGTCCGGCATTACCCTCTTCCCTGCTCCTTTCCGCCTTTGCTTCTCTCACGCTACCTCTCCAGCTTTCCGGTTGCCCGGACCCGTCAGCCCGCTCGTCAGCGGGCTCCTGGCCGTTTCTTTCACGCCGGTGTGTTCGAGCCGTGCACCCTCTCTCTCTCCTCTCGGGACCCCGTCTTCCGATCTATACGCTCCGACGATTCTTTCTGCTGTGCTTCTGATGTGCAGATCTCATTCTCCTCCGTTACGTCATGCAGCCCCGTCCCCGTAGCCGTGCGGGACATTGTAAGAATCTGGCCAATCATGATCGCGCGAAGTCGGCCTTGAATTCTAGAAGGTCGGCCTACTGTCGTCGGCCTCCAGAACACGCCCTTTTTGGCCTTCCGAGAGCTTAATATTCTGCAGCAGCTTCGGCGTTGGCCGGCCATGCGCGCCAATTGCCGCCTTTGGACCGTGAGCGGTCACGCTCGTACGTCACGACTCGATCGTTGCAATCAGAAGAGCAGGCTTGCCAGTGCAAGTCCGAGCACTAGCGTATGCATTAATGAGTAGAGCGGATCAGGCACAGCGTGAGCTTTTGAAGGGACTACGGTAGCGTGCGTGCGCCGCAAAGTCCGAAGGGCGAAACCTTTGGAAAGAGGAGCGGTTTTCGCCGCGCGTGGTTTGCGTGCTGCCGATGCGTGCGGGGGCGGTGCAAATCGCGCGGCTCCTCCGGATTTTCGTGCATGACAAGGCGCCGTGAGTTGGCCGTGAGGTCGCGGCCTCCGCTGCCGTCGCTCGGGGTCGTCGGCGCCGGTCCTCTCCTCGTCGTCCTCCTCGACGCTTGACCTTACGCATCGATCGCCAACTCGAACGTAACACCAGCTGCCTTCGGTCTCCCACATCGCTGCAAGATGCTCTCGCTCGACACGCGCATGGTCGGCGACGGGTCGGCTCTCCTCTCCGTCGCGCCGACCTCATACTCGCCCGTCACGCCAACGAACCTCGAGCAGGCGTTCGCTTACGAAGGACTCAACCTCACCAGCACGGTCATGTACGAGCCGACCGTCAAGCACGAGGCTCTCTCTTCGTCGCCGTGCGACGATGCGAGCCTCGTCGAGTTCGACTTTGGCAACGATTTGCCGGCGCTCTCGGTCGGAGACTCGTGCTCGCCTGCCACTTCGCCTGCGTCGAGCTGGAGCGACGACACGTACTCTGGTACTACTCCGGACCCTCCGGCTCTCGATCTGCTGGCCGCGAATGGCGGATGGGACGACGAATCCCTTTTCGCAGCACCTTTTGACGTGAGTTTTCTCTTCAGCTCTCTTTGCGGCTTTATCGGGCTTGCCCCGCTAGTACCCGATTCAGGTGCACACGCCTGACGTTCGGTATATGCGCTACAGAAGGATCCCCAGCAGTGGTGGGCAACTGAGACCACCACCGATGGCTCCGAGAAGGCCTGGCCTTCGCAGCACATGTCAAACATGGACCGATCGGTGAACGCTATTTTCGGCTCGTTGGCAGAATTGCCTCGCGCCATGAATACAGGCGCTTCATCTGTCGACCTCGTTGCGACACACCCACCTGGTCAATCTCCATTATACGCCCTGAATCTACTCCACCAGGAAGGAGTCGACGGCGCTGGAGGTGTCGCCAACATTGCGTCCGTCGGCGCAGAGTTCGATCACCTGAAAGCCGGAAACCACGTCGGACATCCGCCGATCCTCTCAGACATCTCCGCTTCTCCTGTGACGGCCACGTCCGGCGTGATGATTGCGGACCGAGCGGACCGTCTTCTCGGCGTCCCCCTGCCGTTCGACGCCAACCTCGGCCCTGTCTCCGACCTCTCCCTCGATGCCTACATGGCCAACTACAGCCACTTCGCTCGTCACGGAGGCACGTCGCCGGTCCTCGAGGCTCGGAGGCCAGCTTTGCCTGCCGTCCAGCACACGAACAGCGCGTTGCGGCAGAACCGTTTCGAGCAGCAGCAGCACCACTCGATCTACCAAACGCACACGTTCGCGCCGCCTGCGGTTCAACTCCAGGTTTCCCAGCCGCCTCTCTCTAACCACGTGCCCTCTGCCGGCGTCGTCTCGGCGGCCAACCCAGGCTATGTTCCGGTTCAATTCACGACGGCGAACGGCGCAACCTACGCCGTAGCGATTCCGATCGCGGCGTCGAACCAGGCGGCAGCCATCGAGACCCCACACGGGACCTACTACTTCGTCCCTTCGCCGCCGGCTCCCTCGCCCCCTGTGTCCGCGCCGGCGACTCAAGTCCCCCTTGGAGCGATGCAGACGCCGCCCTCGATCGAGTCTTCGCTGCCGCCGCCGCCGCCGTTTCCCGAGCCCGCTCTCGCCTTGCCGCCGCTGTCTCTCCAGTCTACGGAAGCGGACCTCGAGACCCTCGACGTGACTCCGCCTCCCGGCGCTGACGTCGTCGGCGTCAAGAAGCCGCGCGCGACGGCTCGGCGCCCTCGCAAGGCGTCGGCCAAGACTGCCAAGCAGCGCAGCCTCACTCCCGACTTTGGCGAGCCGGTCCAAGCTGGAGGCGTCGAGCCGGCCAAGTCGGACTCGTTCCAGCTCCCTCAGGGCCCGTCCGCCGCTCAGATCGCCGCCGAGAACGCTGCTAGGGCGGCTGCCCGCGTCGCTGCGCTCGGACCGACGCACAAGATTCGCCTCCCCGTCGGGCAAGGCAAGCGTGGCTCGACCAAGCGCAAGGCCGACTCGGGCAACTCGGGCTCGAACAAGAAGGACCAGTCGCGGCGGTTCAACTGCCCGCACCCGGGCTGTGGTCGCGGCTTTGCTCGCAACTTCAACATGCAAAGCCACTACAAGTCTCACCTCGGCGTTCGCGAGTACGACTGCCCCTGGTGCACCAAGAAGTTCTCGCGCCGCCACGACCGCGCCCGTCACTGCACGGGTGTCCACGATGCCGTCGTCGACCGCGAAGGCAACATTACCGGGCCGCACCCGGTCCTCAACAAGAACGCCACGAACGACGAGGTCAGCATGGCCAGTCACGCAGACGACGACGATGATGACATTGACGCCGAAGGCGACTACGACTACGAACACTACCAGACCAACGCCATCGGATCGCCTGAGGAGCGCGATTCGTACGGCCGCGGTTCGATCGCCTCGGTCCCTGCCCTCCTGGGTTAGACGCTGAGCGATCACTCACCTCTTTTCAACGGCGGAAACTTGCGCATACTTGCGATCGTGGCTTCTCAGCGAGATGGTGCGTCTTTTTTCTTGTCCCTTATTCGAAGCGACTTGGCCGCTGACCTTCCTCTCCTTGACAGTCTACATGACTCTCGCTCGTTACCGCGCGCGACATGCTCCAGCTTCCTCCACCTACACCGCCAAGCGCCTCACCGCTTTCAACCACCTCCTCTTGTGCTCGCCCGCCGAGCCAAACCGATTTACTATGCCCGGCCATCGCCATCCTTCGAAGCTTGTCCCCGTCGTCGTCCATCTTGTGACGAGCCTCGCGCTCGACCGAGTGGCCTCGATGGCGATTGGCTGAGAGGATTCTGACCCCCGTTAGGGGCGCCGTCGACAAACGTCGTGCTTTCCTCGTCCTACCTATTTTCGGTGGGACGAGAACCCGTCTCTCCCGCGTGGAGTCTGACGGGTCTTTGAGCTTGCTCTCCAGAGAGCTCGAAGACGCGAGGGTTTCGTATGACCGCGTGCGCGTCTTGTCGCTTGCATTGCGCCAGCCACTTTCGGCTCGCGCTTCTGCAGCGACAGCGCCTTCAGAGCTGATGTTCTCCGTTTCCCCCGCCTCCTTCCGTATATGTACTCTTTGGCGCTTCGCTTAGCACCTGCCGTCTTCTCTCAATAGCCTCGCTTCCATTGTAATGCCCGCTTTCATCCGTATCTGACCTCTCTCTACGAGAGCGGCTCATGCAAGCTTGTGCAGTGCGTTACGTCTGAATCGGATTACCCGGAAAGCTCATTCGCAACTTGCTGCACCCGCTGCAGCAGGTCTTCTACGAGATCGAGCTCTAGCAGCTCTTGTGCCTTCAACTTGTGGGAGGATGCACGCCACAACGCGAGAGCCGCCGCGATCGGATCCAATAAGTCCCGCTGCGCTATTGCGCAGACGAGTGGTTGATCGGCTGCTGACGTCTGCGAGCACAGTCTCAGTACTAGCTCTTGCGCGCCAACAGCGGGCCGCGACTCACTCGATGGGCCTGGGCATGTTTGAGGAGGACGAAAGCGAGACTGAGGCGTTC
This sequence comes from Rhodotorula glutinis, assembly GCA_037974285.1. Taxonomy (NCBI): domain Eukaryota; kingdom Fungi; phylum Basidiomycota; class Microbotryomycetes; order Sporidiobolales; family Sporidiobolaceae; genus Rhodotorula; species Rhodotorula glutinis. The sequence goes on along the minus strand of JBBPFV010000011.1, from coordinate 805,417 downwards.
CATCGTTCCGGCGACCTCGAATTGTAGGAACTGTCGACAAGAGGGCGGAGCCGGCTGGACCGTCTCGTCTAGACCTTTCGCTTGAAGCTGCTCAACACGCGACGTTCGAGCCCACGTCGGCGAGAGCAGTGATCGGCCGAGCGCGGTCGACAGGAAAGCCTCGCCGAAAAAGATCGAATCCTCAGTCGCCTGAAGCGCCGAAGTATCAGCGTACACATACACGTGGGGGACGAGAATCACTGGGCGCACCGTCTCTCGCTGCTTGAGCAAGACGAGCTCTTTGACAAGCCCGACCGCCGCAGTCCGCAGCGCCGCATCGGGGCATTTAAGGACGAGCTCGGAGAGAAGATCTTGCTGCAGCTTCTCGTCATGGCGGAGGGACCGACCATCTGTGCCGCGGAGGAGTGCTCGTGCGATGAGGCGGAAGGCGAGGAAGCGCACGGTCGGATCTGGCGAGCTCGCCGCGAGCGGGTTGACCCACTGCGTAAAAAGTCGCATCCGGGTCGGCATCAGGATTGCAACGAAGTCGGACAAAGATAGTGGAAAACTCACGTTCAGGATATCCATCAACGCGTACCGGACGTCCGAGGTCTCGTCGGCTTCTCGGAGGAACCCATCGAGCGCCCAGTAGCACCAGAACAGCTGTTCGTCCTCGCCGACCTTGTAGGTCTCTTCCCTCATCGCATTGACTCGCATCACGATCGCGTGCTTGAACAGCTCTCTCCCTTCGAGGCCGAGCTCGTCGGGGTCGACCTTTTCTGGATTCGAAGCGATGAGGTGGACGAGCGCGACGAAGGCGCCGACAAACAGCGGCGGTGTCTGCTGTTTGACGCTGAGCGACATGAGGAAGAAGGGGGTCGTCTCCAGGATGTCGAGCGTCGACTGCGATGTTCCTCACGAGTCAGTCGCGAAGAGGCGGACAAGGAAGCGAAAGGAGACCCACGAGAATGCGCTCCCACAGCTCGCGATTCGCGGTACTGCTCGGCGGTTGTGGCTGCTTAGGACCGACACCCTTTGTGGCATATACCGTAGAAGCGAGGTCGCAGCCCAGCTCGCGGTGTAGGGTCGCGATCGTCTCGAGTAGCAGAGAGCGAAGCGCTTTCTGAGTCTGTGAACGAACGCGTCAGTGGACTCGCTTATGCCCGGCGTCCGTGACAACACCCACAGCCTGAAGTTCCGCATCCGTCTCTGTTCCGTCATGCGGCTCGAGCGACCTTGCGATCAAATCGACGGCGAGTTGAGTCTGACGAGCGACTTCGTAAATGACGGGTCTCTTGTCGGCTTCTTGCCTTTCACTGTAGCTCTTGAACATGCACTGTTCGGCGAGTCGACCGATCGCTACGCGCGCGTCGTCCGCAAAAGATTGGGCGAACTTGAGCCGTTTCGGCAGCGCAATGCGCGTGACCGCTGCGGATGCAATTTGCACGGTCAATCGTCATTTCGCGGTCAGACGGTGAAGTGGAAGAGGCTCACCGACTGCAGCAGGCTCAAGGAGGGCGGCGTATCGAGAGGGAGAGTTGTCCAATTTGTCGTCCGTGTCTGGACCGCTACCGGCCCAGACTGACACCTTGGGGTGCAGCGCGCGCAGCTTCTCTTCGACGGCCATCAGGACCTCTCGCGGGCTCGACCACCGCGCGATCGAGGCGAGGCATTGCTTTGCGGGAGCTTGCAGCGGTTGTGCGTCCGGATCGGTCGAGATGAGCGGGACGACAAAGTCAAAGAGGGCGAACGTGTTGTCAAAGGTCGTGTCCTGCCGTGTGAGCCATGAGCTCCGCGTAGGCTTCTGCGAGTGTGCGCGAGCGCATGGGAACGTACAGACACGCGGCTGTCCTTTCGCATGAGACTCTGCTCGTCTCGCTCGAGCGCTTCGACGAGTCGAGTAACAAGACTCTGTGACTTCTCGGCCGTCGCTTTTGCGGCGTCGTAGGCGACAATCTCGTCGAGCAGAACTACGGACGGGCCTGCTGCGCCGGACATGCTTCAGGCTTGTCGGCTTTCGACAGCGTTCCGATTCGAGTCGGTCGCTGACAGGCGGGTTCCGTTCGCCTTCGAGGTTGTTGATCGGCCGCTATACCCTCCCTCGATCGCAGTTTTCTGCCTTGGCTTCGCTGGTCGCCCTGCTTTACTGTGTGCTGCAGCTCGAGCGATCAAGGCCGTGATCGAGGCGAACCGCGGTCGAGGTCATTGTCGCTTTCCTCTCCCTCCGCGCTCAAGGCTGTCTCCCAGAATGGCGGACTGACGATATGAGACCGTACAGCAAGGTAGCGTCTCGCAAGTCTTGCCCTCCCTTTGCTATAGGAACGGCGGACCTGCCTGCTCGCCCTGGGAACGCAAGAAGGTCTAGGCCCAGTTTAAAGAACGCTGTCACGTGCGCGACGCCGTCGACCTTCTCGTCTCTGTTGCTGCGATCGAGTCTTCGCAGCGGAAAGTGCCCGCGGCCGGCTTGATTGGCACGCTTTGCCCCGCCGCCTTGCTGTCGTCGTCTATCCGCTCATTCTGTCACTGTCCGTTGAGAGACTGCTACCAGCGCTCTAGACGCTCGACCCCGTCCAGCTATGCCGCGTCCGAGGCTGCCTGCGAACGTTGCTGCTCCGCCCGCGGATCCATTCCGGAAGATCCTCCACTCGCTCGAGCATGAGATCTTTCCGCGGCCGAGTCCAGGTGTACGACTCGCCGGTAGCGTCCTCGGCATCGCTGCGACCCTGTGAGTCACTTCCGATGAGCGAGGTCCAGAGTCTTCGCTGAGACGGCGCCACTGACTGCCCTCGTTTGCGTTGCACCTTACCGAGCAGGTCTGTCCTCCTCGCCCTCGCCTTTCTCGCTCGGACCGATCTGTCTCGACAGTCTCTCGCTCTAGGACGTAGACCGTTCCGAGCGCTGTGGAGAAAGGTACGTCGGGGAATGCCGGTCGACGAACGCGGACCCGCGGGACTCACGCCAAAACTTCGTACAGGTCGACTCGCCAGCCGGGCGACTCGTTGTTCTCGATGCAAACCGCACATTCGCGTATTTGGCCGCCTTCGGAGGCCTGGTGTCAATCACCGGTTCCGCGTTCTCACTCCTCGCTCCGCCTTCAGGCGTAAGTCGCCCATTCAGACGAACCTCCCTCTGGTGCCGGACTAGCAGGCCTGACACCGCGTTCGAACATAGACGGCCCACGCTGCCCTGTTGAGCCTCATCGAGCTCTTTACCTTCCTCGTCGGCTCGACTGCGGTGGTTACTGCCCTGCAAAGCGCGTGGCGGTATGCGCCCAGCTCGGCGATACCTCCCACTCGGTCGTCGCGCCTCCCGCTCAACTCGCTCTGCTTTATCGGAATCGCGCTTGGAGCACTCTTGGTCGCGGTATGTCCCTCGCTCGAGGGCTTTCCGATTCGTAATTTGACCCTACTGGCATGCCCCAGGCAAGTGGAGTCCTCCGGACCCTCAGTGCGCGTCACTTGGACCTCTCCTTCCTCCATCTCCGACTCCAGTTGCAGCGCTTGTCGGCGGAGCAAGTCTACGCAACGCCGACGAGTATGCTGCAGCTCCTGCCGGGAATCACCCAGCTGCGCGCGACCGCTGACCGGATGCGGGTGTCGGTCGCCGTCGCTCAAGCCGCCAACTTGGTCTGTGCTGGACTCATTGCCTCGGTGCGCCTATTCTTTGGCTTCCGCTCGCTGTACCGTACAAGCTGACGACCAGCTCGTGCCCTCGATGCAGGTCGCTCTCTCTGCGATACGCCACTTCCGCCATGTCGCGCAGGCAGCTCCGGCAGCGATTCAGCTGCCGCTTACCCCGCCCGGGTTCGACTCGAAGGAAGACGTCACGTCGAGCTACTTCATGGCTGATGGCGGTGGGGAAGATCCCGAGTCGTACCGGCAAATTAAGGCTCGCGATGACCTCGTTCTCGTCAGTCTCCGCTGTCGTGTACACTCACACTGGAGCGTGCCACCCCGCTGACTTGTGCCATTTCAACTCTGCAGGTCTGCGGATTGGTCGGCGGCGTCGCCGGCGTCTCGGCTGCCGCCAGCTCGGCCGCGCTCGTCGTCGCACTCGTCCCCGACTTGTACTGGACGCGCATTACCGCTCGCCGGCTGCTCGACCTTTTGCCGCCTCTCGTGGGCACTCTAATCCAAGCGATCGCGCTCGGGGTTCTCGTTATCGAAACGTTCCGCTCCCAAGCCGCGGCGTCAGCGGCGGCGGCAGCCGCGTCTCCCGGCCTGAGCGAAGGTCCGTCCGACCCGCTCAGGGCGTACGAGCCGTTATCGACGCGCGTCATCAAGCTCTCGAGGAGGAGCAGTTTCCGCCTTGCACGACTCGGACGGAAACGACGCGCGACGAACGCTTCGGTGTCTTCGATCGAGTCGACCAGCGAGCTGAAGGGCGTCCCTCTCGAGGTGCCGGACGAAGACTGTTCGTCCGACGCTGGCTCTGCGACTTCGAGCGAAGGGAGTCTTGAGCTGGCGATCACCAGCGTGCCGACTCTGCTGAGCGGGGACGTTCCGCCGAGGTAGAGCTGTCGAGGCGGAGAAGCGCCGAGGTGGTCTGAACGCTTGACGCTCAAGCGCGTGTACATTCCTTGTAGCCTTATTGTAGCATTTCCTTCTTGGGTACTGCATCATTCGTCGAGTCGCAGCGTGTCGGCGGAGAAGTGGCACGGGGCCAGCGAAACGAGCAGTAAGAAGGACAGCATGGCGAGCATGGAAATTTGTGCTGTCGGAGATGGCTTAGAACTTCTTATCTCGACTGTGCCTCGTCAAAGGCATCATCGGAGCGACAGTCAGGGAGGGAAAGGACGAACTCAACGGCCGAGACGAGACGACGACGGTCTGGTAAGGGAGACTCGTCGCTTTCCGCCAGTCTCTACAGCCCTCTGCATAGCTTTGCCCCGAGTCGATCCAGTCTCAAGAGGCGCATATACCCTCCGGTCCCTCTACTCGTCACGCGTCCTCAAGATCGGACGCTGTTCTCCCACCAACAAACCTTTCGTCTCCCTAGGATTCCAACTCTACGTTCCTGAACAATGGCGCCCAAGAACCAGGTCCTCGTTCAGCCCATCGTGCGTTACTTCCACGGGCATCGCCGTGCCGGTGCTTTCCCTCACGCTGACCGCATTCTTGCCATCTCACCTCGTTCACCGCGCCGACATCACTTGCTACTCGCATCATGCGCATCGTCTGACCGCGCACGACATGCACGATCGTAATGCATGCATGCCTCATGCTTCCCACTCTCGGCTTGACCCTCACGAATGCCTTGTACCCGACTCGTACACCCACTTTCTCCCAACTACTGCCGACTTACCATACTCTCGTCAATCGGGCCGACTCGCCGCGCTGCCACGTCTACAGAACGTCATCTTTAAGCACCTGCAACAAGGCGCGCGGGTGCAGATCTGGCTGTTTGACAATGTCGAGCAGCGGTTGGAGGGAAAGATCCTCGTACGTCTCCTCTCTCTCTTCACTTCGCGCTCGCATAGGGTGCCCGCTGGTCGCCTTACGTGCTCGTGCGAGGTCATAAGAATGGGGCTAGCGCAGGCTACTGCTGCATCGCGAGCATGCGCGTAACGTTGGGGCACATGGCTGACTCTCCTCCCTCCGTCCATTGTTGGCTCCGTACCCTTCTTGCAGGGCTTTGACGAGTTCATGAACGTCGTCCTCGACGACGCAGAGGAGGTGTGGGTCAAGGACACCAAGTCGCGAAAAGTCGGCGAGCGCCAAACACTCGGTGCGTCTGTCGGACTGGAGAAAGATCCCTGTCTTTCTTTGATTGCGTTTGCGGCCGAGGTCGGCGAAAGACTGACCTGCAGTTCGTTTGATACGCAGGTCGGCTACTGCTCAAGGGCGAGAACATTACGCTTATCAGCCCGGCGCCGCGGCCGTCTGCATGAGCGAGACGACGACGAGGCGGATCGAGTGTTCTTGTAAAGACCGACCAGGCGGAGGAGGGCGGACCAGTCTCGGGCGGAAGGTGGACGAGCTAGCTGCAAAACGTGTACCATTTCTCGCGCTCTTCCCTTATGGCCTCTTTCGAGATGTTCAGCCCAGTCTGCGAGTCGGACGAAAGGATTTTCTCGCGGTTGCTCCGCCCATCCTGCTGAAAGACGACCGACTCGCCTTGTACGACTCGTACGCACGCCCGATCCGCCTTTGAGACTAATCGACAGTCAGGTCCTTTCAAACCATCCCGCCAGCCGTATCGCCTCGCTCGTCCTCTCCCTCTGCCCAAGTCTCTTGAACCATGTCGGCCCTCCGCAAGGCACTCCCCGCCGCCGTCCGCGAGCTGCGCATCTTTGGCTGCCAGCAGTCCCCGAGCTCTGAAGGCGTCCGGTAGGTGCACGCTGTGACTCGCGAGCAGTCTGCCGGTGTGCAAGAGCGCTGACCCCTTCGCTCGTCCTCTTCGGCACTCGCTCGCTCGCCTTTCACCGTCATCTCGACACCGTGTCTGTCGACCGATGCGTTTCCGCCTGCAGAGCATTCATCAAGTCGTCCTACCCGTCCGTCAAGTCGGCGAACCCCGATCTGCCGATCCTGATCCGGGAAGCGCGGGGGACGCCCGCACGAGGGTTTGTCCGGTTCGGTGAGTCCTCGCGTCCGCACACGAGCGTCAAGTTGCCCTATGCAATTGCTCTCCTGCGAGTCATCGCTCGATGCGTCGGATGGTCGCGAAATTTACGACTAGGATGGCTGGCTTGCATGGGCAGGACATGACGGCGGCGGGACCACAGGCTCGGTCTTACGTGACGAGCAGGCGATGTCCTAGCGTGCCCAATCCGCCTGGCTTCTCTGAGGCAGACTGCTCGTGCTTTGCTCAGTAGCCCGGGACCGGAAACCGGAAGCAGCACGCTGACTTTCCGTCTCTCTCCTTCGCAGAGCGCGGCGTCGAGAAGCAGGTCAGCCTCGAAGGGATCTCGTCCGCCGAGGAGGTCGAGCGCAAGATTGCCAGTTTGCTGTAGATGTCGAGCCGGCGGACGGATTTTGATTCGAAGTACAGGGATTCACTCCATGACGCGCGGCCAGAAAGAGATCGCATCGTCTGACCGCAAATGCTTCCGGCGCGACACATTTCGGAATAATTCGCCAGCGCTGCAACTCTCGGTCGTGAGACGGCAAACGACGTGAAAAGTACAACAAATGTGGATCGTGCATTTCGAATGTAAGATGGTTAGAGGAGAATGCGTGGATACATTGTGCTCGCTCTTGGGAAGGAGCGGGCACTCTTCAAGAAGCATTTGGGTGGTCAAGGCAGTGACACGGTCGTTTGCTCCTGGAACGAGACGAGTCCGAGACAAGCGGTCGACGCGCACGAAAGCGAGAGCGAATGCGGACGGCTGCGAGGATGCTTGCCACGGTGAGCGGCGTAGTCGTACATAGCGGACGGAGTCCCGCTCCCGCCCGACTCACGCGCTCCTCGCAAAGACCCAAGAGGGCATCACTTGGTCGTCGCGTCGCCCGACTTGCACGCGACGATGCGGCACTTTGCGGGCGCCGTCACGGTCTCGCCGTTGTTCTCGAGTTTGAACGTCGGCTTGTCGAGGTGGAAGGTCCAGACCTGCGTGCGAGTGCCCGCCCTAACATCGGTCAGATGCCAGTGCGAGGTCGGGCTGAGACGAGGAGGACAAAGTGACTCGGACGCACGTCTTCGAGATGGCGGTAAGTGAAGCCGTGCGCCTTGATGCTCGCCTTGGCTTTGACGTCCTTGGTCAAAGCTTGCAAGGCAGACTTGTCATACTGTACACGAGCGCGCCTTTGAGTTAGCGCGCGGGATCCGTAGAACCCCTCCCCACCTCGTGTCGGGCGACCTCGAGCAAGCCCGAACACGCACCTGGTTCAGAGTCTGCAGCGCGAGCTGCTCGTTGATGTGACCGCTGTGGATCAGTTCGTCGAGCGCCTCGACCAGCGCCGTGCCGAGCCTGCAATGACGGCGAGGCGGGAAATGTCAACATCCCCTCTGTCCGCAATCATCTCGGCCTCTCATGCGGGCGCGGGGACAGGAGACGCACGCTGAGCGACGGTAGATCTGGTAGTACGGAGTCTGAGTTGCCGCCTGGGCCGGAGCAGCAGAGGTCGCCATCTTCCTCGTTGCGCGGTCGAAAGTCAACCTGCGCCGCTCTACACGACACTCTCGGAAGATCGCACTCGCTCGCTACCTACAGAGTGACTACCTCGCCCTGAAGCAAAGCTGCTGTGGCATAATCGTTTTGCATTCGGCATAGCGGCGCGACCTCTCACCCGCGGTGCCTCTCTCGGAGCGCTCCGAAACAGTCGCCTCGTCTCCGTCTGACAATGACCTTCTACCCGCACCGCAGCGAATAGGCTTGTATGCGCAACTTCTCTCGAGCGCCGCCGATGCCGTGTCGGTAAGCGCATCGCCGCCGAGAACCCTTCTGCGGCTTCAACCGGAAGGGGGTGCGTGCGCACGTTCTTTCCATTCGGCCGACCCCACTTTCTGCTTTCTTTGGCTCGCGATTTAGCTTCCTTTGACCGGCTGCGCCACTCTGTTCCTCGTCGCAAGGCAGTTGCGGATTGGCAACCCTCCGCTCTCGCGCAGATCTCGCTCGCTTCTCTCCGTTTCCGCACGTTCCGACGAACGCAAGTTCAAGTCTTGTCGAATCCCTTCCTACGGCTGCTGCTTGTTCCTTTCGCTTTCTTTGCGCATTCTCGACTCGTTTCTCTAGCTTCTCTTCATAGAAAAGGATGCTGTCCAAGCTCCTCCAGCTCGTTGCCATCACGGCCGCCGCGTCGCAGGTCTTTGCCGACAGCATGGCTGGAACTTCCGTCGGCAACTACAAGGACATCGGCAACGGTGTTCACGGTCAGTCTCCAGCTCCCTGAATCGCTTGGTCGGAGACGATGCTGATGTGGCGTCTACGCGATGCAGTCCCGGGAGCGATCCCGAACAACAAGTGGGAACCGCTCCAGCACCGTCTCGCCTACGCCGGCCCGAACGGCATGTCGGTCAGCTGGAACACCTTTGCTCAGATTGACGAACCGACCGTCTGGTGTGCGTCGGCCGGTCCGAACCGCGCGGAGATAAGACTTCGCTTGGAACTGACCTGAACGTTCCTTGCTGCTGCGCAGACGGTCTGCATCCACAAAAGCTCGACATGTACGTCAAGAGCAACACTTCGATCACGTACCCGACTTCGCGCACTTGGAACAACCACGTCAAGGTGACGGGCTTGCAGCCCGACACGACCTACTACTACCGCGTTTCGGGGACGAACGGCGCTGGCGCCGCTTACCGCCCGACTTACAAGTTCACGACGGCGCGTCCGGCCGGTGACGACAGGCCGCTCACCATCGCGACGTTCGGCGACCTCGGCTTGATGGGTCGCGACGGTTTGTCGACCAAGACCGGCCCGATCGGCGGCGACAACTACACCGACATCGGAGAGTACGACTCGAACACGATCCAGTCGCTCCTTCAGTCCAAGGACACCTATGACTTCATGTATCACGTCGGCGACATCGGGTGCGCGCACATGGTGAATTTGTCGAACGACCGCTTCGAACGCTGAGACAGAACCGCCCCTCCTTTGACAGGTACGCCGACTACTTTTTGAAGGAAAGTATTCAGGGTTACTTTGGCATTGCCGACAACGAGACGATGCCGACCGTCGACGAGGTTGCGAACGGCTATGAGAGCCTCTCGGAGCAGTTCTTCGATCAGATGGTGCCCATCACCGGTGAGCATTTCGTCCCTGCCAGAACTGACCCTTCCCGTAATCGGCTTCCTCGAGACTGACCACCGACCGGCTCTACAGCTGAGAAGCCGTGGATGGTCCTTGCCGGTAATCACGAGGTGAGCGCGAAGTGGAAAGACCGAGATTTCTAGCTATTTGAAAACTGACGATTTATACTTCTCCCGCAGGCCAACGTGAGCTGACCGGCAAGACAGAGCGACAATACTGGCATACTTATTGACCGTAGTGTTGACAGTGCGACAACGGCGGTGTCAAGGACAAGAAGCACAACATCACGTACACGGCGGACTACTGCCTTCCCGCTCAGCAAAGTGAGCTTACTCTTCCCTTTTCGCGCGCCTAAAACGCAAGCACGCTCTTGAGCTGATGACTGATTCGCGTGAGCGCGTGTGCAGACTTTACTTGGTACAACCACCACTTCTCGATGCCCTCCGCCGAGTCGGGCGGCGTGTCCAACATGTGGTACAGCTACGAAGTCGGCCCGGTCCACTTTGTCTCGCTGCTTACCGAGACTGACCTCGGCGAGGGCAACCCGGGACCGATCGAAGACAAGAAGGGCAATATGAATGGGCCGTTCGGCAAGCCTAACCAGCAGATCGATTGGCTCAAGAACGACTTGGCTTCCGTCAACCGTACGCAAACGCCGTGGTTGGTGGTTGGACTGCACAGGCCATGGCGAGTCCAGATCCTCTCGATCAGAGCTTGTCAGGAGGGAACTGATAGTCTTTGGTTCTTCCGAGCAGGTACACCTCGATCCAGATCCCGGAAGTCTACACTGCCTGGCAGAAGGCCTTCGAGCAGATCTTCTACGACAACAACGTTGATGTATATCTCACCGGCCACGTCAGTCTGAAAACGTGCGCGCCAGCTCCGCTCGCAAGCGCTGACTCGAACACTTCGCAGGTCCACACCTTCGAGAGTTTCAAGCCGATGTTCAACGGCTCAATTGACCCTGCCGGCTTCAACAACCCGCGTATGCCCTGGCCGATCGTGCAGGGTGCCGCTGGCCATTACGACGGACTCGACCAGTACGACGGCCCTGAGCGACTCAATGGCAGCAACTACTCGAACGACCAGTGCGTCTCTTTTGGCGCCACGATCTTGTGAGCCTTGTCAAGAAGGGTATGCTGACGCTATTCTCCTGGTAGGGTTTATGGGTGGGGCAAGATGACCTTCCATGTGAGTCGCGCTCAGGCGAACGAGGAATGCTCAAACTAGGAACTTACAAATCGCTCGGCCGCCCCTCGCAGAACAAGACCCACGTCACCTATGACTATGTTGCGTCGCGCAATTCCAGCGTGATCCACTCGCAGACGCTGTACAAGGAGCACAATTTTGGCGCCGCTGACTGCAAGGACGGCAAGAAGGATCTCCCCAAGATGGAGAAGAAGAAGCCTAAGGTCAACATCCGTGCGACCATTGACTTCTGAGCGCTCTTTCTCTAGACCGCGTGGTGTTTTCTCCGTTCCGTTCCGGGCTATAGAGGGGTCAAAAAAATTGTAATTTTCCCGTGGAAATTGTTCTCTTGCCGCTACTGCGTCCAGGACTTGGCATGTTGTTTCTGTCAGCGAGCAGCCCCATGCTCACTATTTTCAGGCATGCGCTTTTTTACGTCGCATCGCTGGCGCATGCGCTGCGTTGAAGTAGGAAGATTCTCGGCACATGCCCGGCAGCCGCAGCTCGAAAAGTTGCGCATGCAAATCAACCTCTTGGCGCTAGGCGTGGCACGGAGCGCGGAATTGCAAGCTGGCGAACGCAGCTTCACCAGGTTGTTGTTGGTACTCCTCGAGGACTCGTAGAAGCTAGTTGGAAGGAGAGTCAGCGACCGAGGCGAGTTGCGTTCGCGTGGGAAACCCATTCCTGCCACTTCGCTAACTTCGCCGGGCTCGACCGCACGAATCCTGCGGTGCTGTAGTGGTCGCGCTAGAGAATCACCATGAACCAATGTTGTACGCGCCCGCTCTCGCATGAGCGTGTCTTTCGATGATGACACGATAAATTCGCTGCAAAGCAACTATAGTGATCAGACCTTTCGAAGAACCGCCCATGTTCCGCCACGACGCTGAACTGAGGGAGTCGCATGGGATGGGAAAGAAACGACTGTATTGCTGATCACCTAAACATGCGCCCGGAAACCCAAAAGTTGCGAAGGCTACCAATTTTCTGTAGACCTGAGGGGGAAGACACCGCACATGCTTAAAGCAAAACGACGACTCCAGCAGCCGCAGCGAGCAAACCCAGAGCGGGGATGGTGACGGAGCCCGCGGCAGAGGTGCCGGTCGCAGCCGCGATGCTGCCAGTCGCGGTCTTCGAGCCCGATGGTGCGGCAGCGTGAATGACGAGGGATCCGTTCGAGTAGTCGTAGCCCTGAGCGTGAGAGAGAAGTGAGCGACGCGTTGGGCAGGTTGACCAACAAAGCGAAACTCACAGGGTTAATCGAGGCCGGGTTGGTAGCTCCCATGGCGGTCAAATTCTGAACGTTCCACGAAGTCAGGCTGGTGTTGGTGCCCGGGTACTGTTTGCGGTCAGACAGAAGGTCAGTGATCGATCGGCGGCGAGAGGGTGGAGAGCAGGATCGCGTACGACAAAGACCGATCCGCCACCCGCGCCGACGGCCGAGACGTTCGGTGCAAGGATCGGCATCCACCGCTCCGCGTTGGCGTATCCCGGGTAGATGCCCGTGAGGTTGTTCGCCGGCAGGTTCGTCGAGTTGGCGTGAAGGCCGTTGTTCTTGTAGCCAGTCGCATTGGCCACAAACTCGAAGACGTTCGCAAGCGTCTTGTTCGTGTCGCAGCGACCGAGCGAGCCGAGACCCCAGTTGGCCTGGACGGTCGACAGTGTCGAGCAGTGGGTGTAGTATGACTGCCAAGCAAGAGCGGGTCAGTCAGCGACCGGGAACGGGAAGGGGAAGCGCGAGACTTACCGAGTCCTTCTGTCCAACAAGCTCTTGCGGCAGAGCGCCACCGAGCAGGAGGGTGAAGACCTTGTTCGGCTGCGTGTAGGTCTCCGCCTCATCGAACGTAACGAGGATAAGCGTGCGGTTGTCGTTGAACTTTTCGTTCTGCAGCAACGGGACGAGCCAGTAGTCGAGCCAGCTCGACGTATAGTCGATGGTAGAGTCGTGCGCGTCATCAACGAGGTTCGGGGTGACGAACATCCACTGCGGGAGCGCGCTCGCGTTGAGGTCGACGGCAAAGTCGTTGAAGTTGCGGTGACGCAGAGCGCGCTCGGGAACGCCCGCAACCGAGTCGGTCAAGATGAGCGGCGAGTGCTTGCGGACGTAGTCTAATCGCAGGAGAACTCGTCAATAGACGTCCGCTAAGGCGCGAGGGGCGAAGAACTACTCACAAGTGTAGTCCCCGGCGGAGGCATTGAGGTAGTTCTTCTGCGTGTAGTTGAAGCCAGTGTAGCCGTCGTACGGCATGTTCTCCTGCACGCGGCGTGGATCAGAAAAGCGTTGCTCTCGCCGAGGATGGGCGGGCGAAGGCGCACTTGGTACGACGCCCAGCTGATGTTCTTGGCCTCGAGCAAATCGACGATGGACGAGGTGTTCTTCGGGAATGCATTCCAGTAGTCTCCGTGCATGCCGAAGAAGTCGCCCAAGCCGGCGACGGCGTAGCTGCGAGTTGGTCAACGTCAGATACGTTGCGCAATGGCGCCTATCGGCAGCGGGGACTGACTTGGGCTCCGAAGGGTGCGTGAGGCCGTGGTACGCATCGAGGAGCAGGCCGTGCTCGGCGAGCGCCTGGAACGTCGGAGAAGAGGCGGCGGTGGCGAAGTCGGTATTCTGAGGGGAACGGGCGTCAACCGCCGATCTGAACACGCGAACATGTCCCGACTTCCTCGGGAGTACGTACCTCGAGCCAGATCTGAATGAAGCGGTCGAAGGACTTGCCAGAAACCTTTGCCGAGTTCTGGATCGTGCCGTTGTTCTTGCCAACGTACACGGTCGAGGTCGACGACGGGTTCGCCGCGGGCGGGACGAACCTGTTTAGCAGACGCGTGAGCGGTGGCGCGGTGCTTAAGAACGGCACGCGGCGAGGCCGTCGAACGAGGGGATAGCGGGTAGTGAGAAGAGCTCACGATTGGGCGACGGCGGCATAGGCCGGAGCCGCAGCAAGAGCGCCAGCGAGCAAGGCAAGTGCGACCATGTTTTGCGCGAGGTCGAAAGGGGAGTCTGGCGGTGCAAGAAGCAGAAGAAGAAGAGAGCAAGGCAGCTACGCTCCGAGGTCGAGGGAGACTGGGCGAAAGCGGCGGAAGCTCGACAGCCTGCGTGTCAGAGGCGGAGGGCTAATTTTGGTTACATAGCAGGGGCGATCGAAGCATCTAGCGCCGTGTAGCTGCAGCACGTTCGAGCGACAGAAGCTGAACTGCATGGGTTCAACAATATCTGCGAAACCCCGCACGGCGCGAGAGCGAGGTCGCCTCCACTCCGCGCGCCATCCGCCGGCCGGGACCCAAAAACAGCACGCGCGTCGATCAACCAGCTGCAGAGCGAAACGTGCACTCATCCTCCTCGTCCAGCAATGGAGCTCAAAATATGACTCCAGCAGCACTGTCTCGGCAGTGGCAACACGAGAGTTGGGGACGAATCGCCGCGCGCCCTTCAATCCTCGAGAGGTTCGAACGCTCGCCGACCGTCTAGATGTACGCATACACGGAAGCTAAGCAACAGTCGGACGAGTCAACTTCAGCGCTCGACGACGTCGCCTCACTCAGTCAGCATCGAACAGTCAGGCGACGTGGTCTCTCGCGTCGGTGGATCGCCGTAGCTGCTGCGGCTGTTCTCCTCGTCGTCCTCGCTCTCGGCGTCGGTCTCGGAGTAGGACTCCGCGAAGCCAAGAGCAAAGGCAAAGATGCTGGCGCAACGTCTGCATCGACTTCCCAATCGGGACCGCTGGTCGTCCAGGCGCCCTCCGAGTCGAACTTTGTGCTGAAAGGGCGTGCCGCCATGTCGGCCGAAGCGCCGACGACTCGGTATTACGATTTCGTCGTCGAGCAACGCGACGGAGCGCCGGACGGCTTCAACAAGTCGATGCTGGTCGTGAACGGTGCGTCGGGGCAAGAGCATTCCGGAAAGAAGCCAGGCTTACCTTGATCTTCGCAGGCATGTACCCTGGCCCGACAATCGAGGCCAACGTCGACGACCGCATTGTCGTCAACGTGACGAATCTGATGCCGAACGCGACGACGGTCAGTCGGAGAATTACTGAGCCCGTACGGTGCGAGTACTAATGCGCCTTTCCGCTCGTTGCAGATTCATTGGCACGGCCTGTACCAGCGCGGCACGCCCTGGTACGACGGCACAAATGCCGTCACGCAGGTGCGCTGGTCCTTGGCTAGTACTGCTGCCGCCGAAGCTGAATCTGACCTTCTGAGCTGCACAGTGCGGCATCCCTCCTGGCGCCTCGATGGTTTATAACTTTACCCTCTCGGGCTGGTGCGGCTCGACGTGGTGGCACTCACACTATTCGACGCAGTACACCGACGGCATCAGCGGCGCGATCGTGATCCACAACCGGACGCAGGAGCTTTTCGCGCCGGTCGACGGCGACCTTTCGATCCAGCTCAGCGATCTCTACCACCGCTTCTCGTCCGACCTTCTCCAGCAGTACCTGTCGCGAGCGGGGATGACTGGACAGGGTCTCGAAGGCGCTACACAAGGGAACGAGCCGGTTCCCGATTCGGGGACGATCAACGGCGTCGGCCAATGGGGCAACTATACCTCAGCCTACTCGAATTACACGCTCGAAGCGAACTCGACGTACCGCCTGCGTCTCGCCAACACCGGATCGTTTGCCGCGGCGTCGTTCTCCGTGGACGACCATCCTCTGACCGTCGTCGAAGCGGACGGCGTCCTTGTCGAACCGTACGAGGTGTCAAGCCTCACAATCGACGTCGCACAGAGGTACTCGGTGCTGCTCCGAACGAACCAGACCGCCGGCGCCTACTGGATGCGTTACACCGTCTCGCAAGACGCGTTCACCTACACCGAGAACGGAGGCTCCTACGACATCCGCGGCGTCTTGCGCTACGGCGTGGATGCCTCTGCTCTACCAGCCGACAGTGCATCCGGCACTGACTTGTCGCTACCGACTATGGACACGAGTAACCTCGTTCCGGCCGAAGCGCAAAATCCGCCGCCTGCAAACAAGCGAGTCTTGCTCGCGCGCTCCTCTTCGGCGAGGCAGTCTAACTGATCACCTGACTCTATAGCTTCTACACATTCACCATCTCGATGCAAAATACTGCGAACAATCATTGGCTCGCGTTCCTTAACTCGACTTCTTGGAGCCCGCTTCAGGGCCAAGCGACGCTGCTCGATCAGTGGGCGGCGACGACGCAAGGCGCTTCGACGAACGACAGCCAGTTGATCGTCACGATCCCCAATGCGAAAGAGACTCAGGTCGTCCAGGTCGTCTACAACAAGTACGTCGGCCTTGGCTCTCGCGGTCGTAGGGGCATCGCTGACATCTTTGTGAGTCTCGCCACAGCTTGGACGATGGCGACCATCCCTTGTGAGTCTAACTCTCGGTAACTCTTCGCGCACTCTTGGGCGGGATCTGACGCAAAGCCATCTCCCGTCGCAGCCATCTGCACGGGTACAAATTCTTCATCATGGGTCAAGGCGCCGGTCGCTACACTGGACAGGCTTTGAACGAGATCAACCCGATGCGACGCGACACGGCTCTCTTTCCGGCATACACGTACACCGTGATCCGATTCATCGCCGACAATCCGGTGAGCACCTACAACGAGTCTTGCCGCCAGTACCCCGAACTGACTCTCCGTTCCCGGCCCCCCCTGATTCCGCATCGTCCAATCCTCCTTTTTTCAAGTTCATGGCCATCTTCCACTGCCATTTGGTCTGGCATATGGCCTCCGGACTCGCCATGCAGTTCAGCATCTTGCCGCAAGCGACGGCGGCACTGCTCGAGAACGCACCGCCGGTCCTGCAGGAGCAGTGCGCTACAATTCGCTCGCTGAACGCTGCTGCCGCTGCGTGAAGTTAGTCACACGTTGTATAGGGTTGTCCAGGCTGTATTGGAACTTGTTGTCCGAAATCGGGTGCTGCGGATCTGCGGACTGCGTGTGCGTGTGCGGCGCTGCGGTGGGGGCCCTCCGCGCCGAAAACGCGGCATTCGCTGACCCCGTCATACATTGATTGCAAGAGGTCGGTACTCGCGGACTTTGACGCATTCCGCAAAAAATGTTCGCGTGGTGCAGCGTCAGAAGATGCGAGGGCGATCGGTCGGTCGAGAGGCGCTTTTTTGGGGCGCCCGAGGCGTTTTCGTCCGAGGGGAGGCGTTGATGTGAAGACCGAACTCTTCGAAGAGTCCCCGAACTGTCGACTGTACGCGCACCACCGACACACGCAACAAGAGAAGGAATCCGACTGGCTATATAGCGTGGGTGCAGCGGCCATCGAGGCACCCCGTTCCTCTCCTCTCTCGCTTTCTCAGCGGCTCTTGTCGCTGTTCTCGTCGACAGGCAGCCACGCCGCCGCCCCCGTTTCCCGGCGAGCCAATCCGGAGCGGTCCAACCTCGTCGGCGACTCTCAGCTCTCGTGGCAGCTCGTGGACACCTGGGACCGATAGGACATTGTTGTCGGAGTAGGCTACAAGTGAGTTGGATCCCCTTGGAGTCGAGATGAGCCGGCAGGAGCGCGTTGTTGCGGTTGTGACGACCGGCGCTCGCCCGTCTTCCCGCCTGAACCGATTTCAGTCCCTCGGACATCCGAGTCTCGCCTCGCTGCGGACAGTGCTGACCTGTAGCGTCTATGAACAGGTCTAGCAAGCCGTCTGCCGCATTCACCGAACCGCACCAACGTCGATTTTCCCCTTCTCTCTCCTCCCTTCCCCTTTTCCTGATGGCGCACAGTCAGTAGGACCACCCTCCCATTCCAGGGAATCCCCATCCAAATAGTCTCCAGTACCCGGTCTATATCGGTCCGGAGCCGCTGTCGACCTCGCCGACAGTCGTCACCTCGTGGTTGCCCGCCCGACGCTTCTCCTCCGTCGCGCCGTCACTCGCCCCCGCCAAAAAGGCCAGTCGAAACCCTTCGCCGTTAACTCCGCCTCGACTCTTGACGCGATTCGAGACCAGCCAGCACACCATGTCGTCGTGTTCCTTCTCCTCCTACCTTCAGATGCGCGCCGCCGCCGCCTTTCCGGGAACCGCAGGGAGCGGCGACGCGCCGGGAACCGCGTCCGGTCCGACCTCCGCACTCGCGCCCGCCCCTCTACCGGCCCACCATCACCACCCTCACCCCTTTGACCACGTCGCGCCGAGCCCTTGCCTCTCGGATGCCGGCTCGCCGTTCAAGCGGCAGCGGAACCGCTCGCCCGATTCGAGCAACGTCGCGACCGATTTGCCGACTCCCGCAGCGACGGACGACGGTCACATGTCGGCGAACGCGGTCGCGGCCGCGTCCTCGTACTTTGCGGCGTTCCACGCTTCGCATCACCACCACGGCCACTACCAGCATCATGCGCCGCCGATGAGCGGTCTCGACCCGCCGACCCCGTCTTCCTCTTCCCCGGCCCACTCGCCGCTCGTCGCGCCTGTCCCTAAATCGATCCTCTGCATCCCTTCTTCCCCACTCAGGTACGCGCTTGTCTGAGAATCCCTTCAAGAGACCGCTGAAGCTAACGTAGCCCTTGGTCCGTCCTGACAGCACCGTCTCCTCGTCACCCTTCACCTCGCCTCCGATTTCTCGGCCCGTCTCGCGCCGTTCCTCGACGTCCAAGTCGGTTCGCTTCGCACGGTGCACCAACGCGAGCGTCTTCCCGACGCATTCCACCGAGGAGTACGACCGTTCGCCGATCGTCCCGACGTGCGAGTCGGAGAGTCTCGAGATCAAGCGGTGCAAGTCGGAGGACGAAGAAGAGGGCTGGATCATGTGCCAGGCGCGACTCGCCGCTGCCGACAAGGCTTCGGCAGCTGCGGCCGCGGCGAAGCTCGACGGCGACAAGCCGCAGGTACCGAGGTTACCGAAGCACTCGCCGGCGATGGAGAACCCGGTCGAGGGTGTGCACGGCTTGATCGAAGGCGGCTTCTTTGTCGGTGACGACCGCGACCGCCTCGGGGGGTCGACGCCGACGTGCGGAGCGGCGGGTCTCTTGCCCGAAGTCGTGCCGGAAGAGGAGGACGAAGGCGACGAGCTCGACTTGAACCCGCTCGAGGGTGCCCTCAACGACGAGGACCTCGAAGTGGATCTCAACGTCGCCGGCAACGGCGAACGGATGCTCATCGACGATGCGCCGGAAGACCTGGACGTCGAACACGAGTTGCACCTCGAGCGGAGGAGGTCAATATCGCCGGCTGGGTCGGTCGCGTCATCGTCATCGGCCTTGTCGGCTGCGTCGAGCCTGGGCGAGGGCGACGACACGCTCGTCGCGTCTAGACCGAGCCGAGACGGCGTCCGGGACGAGTCGCCACCGAGCACGGCCTCCAATTCGTCGCATGACGGTGATTCGAGCTCGACGGCGACCGGACACGCTTCGTCGACCGACTTGTCTTCTTCTGCGGGCTCTGCGGCCAGCGAGACGATCGCTGCTGCGCCCAAGAAGAAGCGGTTCGGGCTGTGCGGCATCGGCAAGTACACTCGGCAAGACATCTTTTCGTCTCACGACTCGCTCGGCGGTTTCTGAGGCGCACGACACGACCCCTCCCTCCTATTCTCTCGGGGGCTTTCACGCTCGCCCTCCACCTCTCCATCCTCGTACATGTTCTTCATACCCCCCCCCCCCGGTCACTCGCATTTTCGCATCCTCCCGTCCTCTCTCACTCTATCTATGGCCCCGCAGCTCGTCCGCTTCGTTCTCGATGCAGGTTGCCGCGGTCTGTTTCTGCCTCTTCGGCGACCGCTTCGCAACCTGTTCCCCACCCGTTCGATCTTTCGACTTTGCCACCTCGTTCCGGTGCTCTCTGGCTGTCCGTATAGCAGCCGCTGCGCGCGACGCGCACGCATCTCGCCCACTATATCCCGAACCCTCATCGTACCTCGTACCTCGATTTTTCTTCCCTGTTTCACCTCTATTGCATACAATCTTTTCCTCGCAGCATCTTGCAGCTGGGATCGGAGATCAGGAGTTTGCCCAGCGCAGCCAAATGCGAGGGGATCCGCGGGGCGGTCTCGTCAACGGGAGCGCGAGGCCCGAAGTCGCCGCCGCCGCAGCCGGCGACGCGCGCCCGCGCGACTCGAGTGAGATTTTTCCTCGTCTTCGCGACTTTGCATCCCTTAAAGACGAGCGCACATACGCTAATCGGAAGAGCGCAGGAGTGAAAGTGTAACGGGGCTCAGCGATCATGTCTGGTACGTCTTGACGTGTACGCTCGTCGGATCGAGACGGGACGCTCACTCCCCCTCTCCTCGGTTCGATTGTTTGGTCGATGCAGCCGTCTACTCGATCTTTACGTCGCCGCATCACCCGCCCGTGCCAGATCACTTGCCGACTCTGATCGTCACTCCCAACGGCAGGCCGAATCAGATCTTGTGTGAGTCGCGCGAGTCGGCTTGTGCAAAAGAGACGAACTTGGGACCCTCGAATCGTTGACCCCCGGGTGCCTCGCATGCTTCGCAACCCTCGCAGATACGTACCTGCATACCGTGGGTAGTTACTGCTCACGCTACGAGCGGAATGCACGCTGACCGAAGCGGATCGCAGGCGCTCAACACCGAGAACTACCTCTTGACACCTTCAGACGCCGGCGACCTGTGTGTCGCAAAGCTGTACCCGCCCGACTCGTCCGGCTCGCTGAGAGCAGCCAGTACGAGTGCAAACGGTGCGGCGTCGAGCCTGGGTCATGGGTCGGCGTTGGGAGCGGCGATGGGCGGGACGCACATCCGCTGCGAAGCAAGTCGCGGCCTCAACTGGCGGATACACCAGACCGGAATTCAGGTCCGTCGCCCGGTCGAGCGCTATCAACAAGGCGGATTGCTAACGCATCGCTGTCGCGCAGAACCCGGTCTACAAGCTGCTCTTGCCGAACCCGGACCAGCCGCAATCCGACCAACCCTTGTTCCAGATCTCCAAGCCGAACCCGAACGCGCCGTACTGGTCAATGTTCTACTTTGCGTACGCCGGCCACCTGATCCCGCCGAAGCGAGTCGAATTCGGCCGGATCAGCAAGAACC
The DNA here is from genome assembly GCA_037974285.1 of Rhodotorula glutinis. NCBI lineage: Eukaryota > Fungi > Basidiomycota > Microbotryomycetes > Sporidiobolales > Sporidiobolaceae > Rhodotorula > Rhodotorula glutinis. The sequence continues at coordinate 784,592 of JBBPFV010000011.1, read as the reverse complement.
CGCCCGAAGCCGGCGGCGGGACTCGCGTCGCGATTACGGGCCGGACGGACGAGGAGAAGGCCGTCTGGAAGAGCATCGGAGACGGCAACGAAGACGGAGTCGAATGGATCGTCCTCTGTGCGGCACTCGCCGTCCTCGACGACGAGATTGTCGCCGCGGCCGAAAAGGCAGGGTTCCCCCCTGGCGGGCCGAGCGGTCCTCGCCTGCGCCCTCCTCCACCCATCGGCGGCGGCGGCGGCGGAGCAAAGATGCCGATGCCGCCTCCGAGCCCCGCCAAAGCCCGGATCCACCCGCCCGTCAACTACCAGACCGAGATGCCCCGGTCGGCGTCGTCGACTTCGCTCGGGCAAGCCGATGGGCGACTGCCGCTGCATGCACTGCCGCCTCCGTCCCCTCAACGCCAGCGTATTGCTCCTCCTCCTCCCCAACAGCACCGCCCGCAGCAGCCTCCGTATCAGCAGCAGCAGCAGCAGCCGCCCTCGATGCCGCGCCCTCAAGAGCAGCCCCGGCAACCCGTTCAACAGCCCCCGCCTCCCTCGCGCTCTGCGCCTCCGCCTCAAGCCCTCCGACCGCAACAGCCACCAGCTCGGCAGCAATCGATGCCGACGCCCGCTTCGCACCCGGCGCCGAACGGCTACGTCTCGACGCCGCCGCGGCAAGCTTCGCTCGCGCCTCCGCCCTCAAATGGAGCATCCCGTCAGCCGGCTGGCTACCAGCCTAGCTCAAGACCCGCACCGCCTCCAAACGGTCATGGGGCGATGCCGGGCCAACAGCAGCAGCCACAGCAGCAGCAGCAGCAGCATGCACCATCTCGCGGTTTCCAACTGTCGGACGGCCCAAGTCCGTCTTCGTCGGCGGGCCGATTGCCTTTGCCCGGCGAGCGGTCCGCACCTTCCGGTGGTGCCGACTCGAGCGCCGCCGCACGGATGGTCCAGCGCGAAGTCGAGGCGAAACGCATGCAAAAGCTCAGAAACGGCGCGTGAACCGACTGGTCGCCATTATCATATCCCTGCCTCGCCGAAAAGTTCCTGCTCTCTATATATCTCTCTCGCATCTCGCACCCGCACGCTCATATACCCAGCTACGATTCCCGCTGTCTTGACTCTTCCGCATAGATTCTGACTGTACGACTCCTTCTGTTTCGCCTTTCGTTCGGTCTCGCGACCGCAACCTTCCTTTTATGCCTTCTCACCGTTTGCAGAAGCTGCAGTGTACTCTCGAAACCTCTCGCGATGGCTTCATACTAAGCAAGAGGAGGACGAGGCAGTGTCTGCTTACAAGTGCTAGATCCCTCTTGATCCCGTTCCGAGGCCAGCGCCCCACCATTCTGCCCGCTTCCCACTCATGCGAGCTGCTCGCCCTCGCCCATCGCCGCTCGTGACGCTGTTGAGCTCTTCGACGACGCTGTCGGCCACACTCGCGACGAACCAGCGTGCGAGCGTCGCCTGCATGGCTTGCAAGGAAGGGAGGATCATGGCGGACGAGACGGTGTCGCCGAGGGAATCGCCGCGGCGCGAAGCATCCTGCAAAGGTCATAGATTGAGCTCTCTGGTTTGACGGAGAATCCGTCACGAGATTCGGAACGCACCACAAGCTGCTGCCACAGGCCCTTTTGTACAGGGAATCGCTTCAAAGTGACTGAAGAACGGATCTTCATCAGTTCCCGTCCAGGCTGGCGCCACACAGATCCGATCGGCTCACCGTCGATTGCCATGGCAACCTCGCCACCTTCCGAGATGGCAAACTTGGCGTCCGGCAGCAAGACCTTGACGGCCTCCTCGTCGGTGGCCTCAGGGTGCTCCTCCTTGTAGCCCGCAATACCGTTCGCGATCTGAATGTAGGTTCGTCCGTCAGCGTCGTGCAGTATCTATAAGGTATCAGTAGGTCCGGTCATGACTTACGAAGAGCTGACAAGCGTAGACTGCCGAATCCCGCAACCCGCCGAGTCCATCGACGAGACCTCGACCGAAAGGACCTGGTGTATAGTCATACAGCCCCGCTGCGCCATTCTGAGCAGCCGGAGGCGACGAGTTGGGCCGCTGAATCGCTTTTGACTTTGCTTCATCGGCGCCGGAGGAGGCAGTCTGGAGAGCCTGTTCGGCGTAGGCTTCCGGAGTGTCGGACACGGTCGCGGACGCTGCCGCTTCGGTCGGTGACGAGTCTGCCTTGATCGCTGCCTTGATCGCTGCCGAGGCGGTAGAAGCGGCTGGCGAAACCGACTTGTCCGAGGTCGACTTCGGCTCCGATGCGGCCGCCACTGAGGTCGAATTGGAAGAGCTCGGCTCCGCCGCGACCTCAGGAACTGCAAACGGAGATGTCTCTTGATCCTCAGGAAGCGTAGCGACGGCATCGGCGCCCTTTTCCATGGGCGACGAGGAGGGCGAGTCGGAGGCATCGCCCTTCGCGGCGACTGCAGAGTTGTCGTCTTTTGCTTCGGCCTCGTCCTCAATACCCTTGACTTGCTTGATGAGCTCGGGCGGGGCGACAATCTCGAACGCCCTCAAGCCAGACATGACCCTCCCTCCCGCAATCTGCTCCACGACGTCCATCTCGATGCCGCGACCGTCACACACGCGCCGCTTAAAGTCGTCGTACATCTCGTCGACGCTCGCAGCATGACGTGCAAGTTCGGCCGGAGTCAGGGAATGCGTCGGGTCGTTCGTTCGCGAGCCGGTGTAGAAGGATTCGAGGGTAATGCAGAGTCGGTCGAAGAAGGATTGGAGGAAGGTCGGACGGAGCGAGGCGACGCCGATACTGTCAACGCAAGCGGGTCAGACTGTCTTTTTTCGCTCAGTGTTCCGCACGACGCGCTCACCTGCCGGTGATCGTTGAAGCTGAGGGACAGGAGGCGCGAGTCAGCTCAGGCTAGATCGCATGCGATTCCTTGAGATGCTCACGTGAGGCAAAGATGGCGTCCGTGTCTACGGACAACGGATCAGTTAGCCGATATGTCCGAAAGCCCCGTCTTCCGGCAAGTCCCGCCCACTCACGCGTCGAAACCCAGTACCCTCCACTCGCGCTCGCGTTACCAAAGCTCGCGACGACCGTCTTGCCGTACTTCTCCCTCAAGTCGCGAACGGCGCCCCAGATCGTATCGGAGTCGACAACGGCGCCGCCTCCGCTGTCGATCCGGAGGACGACAGCTCCGATCGTCTCGTCCTCGCCGGCTTCCTTCAACCCGCGGACAACCGATGCGGTGCCAAAGCTGTGCACCACAAACGGGAGGATCAGCAAAAAGTGCTTCGGTATACGCAGACAAAGCTGGGACTAGGTAGAGACTCACTCGCCGACTTCGCCAATCGTCCCTTGGAGGTACACGACTCCGACCTCGATCGTCTCCTTGTCCATGTACTTCTGAACCGCCTTCTCGAGCACCTTGCCGTAGTGATAGAACCCCATGACTTTTTTATCGTCGTCGCCGCCCATTTCGGGATCGAGGACCGAATCGAGGACGTCTTGGCGGTAGCACGTCCCGTTCAAGAGGCCCTCCTTGGTCGCTTCGCGCGCCGTGAACGGTCCGACTTGGGACAGCGACCGCGCGTGCGAGAGTGAACCGGAACTGCCCTTGGACCAGAACCGGTTCCGGCCAATGTACCGCAGGAGGTTATCATTCAGGTCGTTGATCAGTTGCTCGTGGTTCTCGCGTTGCGGGTCGGTCAGCTTCTCGTCAATGTACTGCAGGCGGGGTTCTGGCTTCTGTCAGCTTCCGTATGCAGGACTGCGCAGCCAGAGTGAAATGACTTGCAGGCTGCACGAACGACTTGTACTCGTTCCGAGCCTCGGCGTGGACCTCGATCCCGAGCCATTTCGCCAGCCGACCAAAGAACGGCGTCGTCGAACCTGCCCGTCGAGTATGAGCATCAGTGTTTCGAGCTACTGGAGCCGGCGCGCCGATGTAAAGGGGGAGCTCACCGAGACCGACGAGGGGCACCTCTCCTGTCGGCTGACAGTACACCTCGTCGAACGCTGCCGGGATCCGCGCAATCACGGTCAGCCGAAAGCTTGACTCTCGTCATCGTCACTCAATGTGACAGGCTCTGCGCACCAGACGCGAGCAAGTACTGGCCCTGACTCGTGAAGGTATCAGTCCATGCGACGGTCCGCCACCCTTCCTGGCCAAACTTTTCGTGCTTGACGCGGCGGAGTTCGAGCAACGCGTCCTGGATCTCTTCTAGTTGAGCGAGTCCGAGCGTGTAAGACGGGACGGACGGGATCGAGTGGTGAGAAAAGTCGGCAATGATGCCGCGCTGCGAGTCGCGGTGATTCCGAATCGAATCGAGGAGGTCAGTCTTTCTTCCCTCGAGGAGCGAGTACGCGCGCAGAGAGACACGGGTACGCACGACGCGGTCGTCCTGCTCGATAAACTTGATGGTCCGGATCACGTCAAACAGTTCCATGACCCTTGGCGGTTCTTCGGGCGCTCCTGCGCCTCTTGACGACGACAAGAGGTAATTCAAGTTGCTGCCGGCCGATTTCGCCTCGACGATCCCTCCGTCGTACAGTTTCCAGTAGAGGACCGTCTTGTCCGGGACGGCGTCGCGTTTCCTGGCGCGGTTCTTTTCGGCGTTCCAGCTGGACGCGAGCGAGGTAGGTGGTCAGCCTCCGAGGATTGTCGGGTATCCATGGCGACTCACTTTACGACTGTGTAAGTGAGGGCGATCCCACCGAGGACGAGTCCCTTGTACCTCCACGCAGTCCGACTGTAGCGAACGGTCCGAGGGAACCTCTGAGCGAACGCGAGGCGAGGTCCGACGCCCGGAGTCGCCGGGGGCTCGCTTGGCGGTGGAGGTGGAGCCTGTGAGCTCGTGGATGGATCTGCCATTGTGGGACTGAGCTGTAAAGGGAGTAGCGAAAGCAGCGAAGGCTCTGCCTCGTGAAAGTCTCTTGCCGAAGTCTCGTCGTCGTCGTCATTGTCTGGGTACCGCGTTCCCTTGCCTCTCTCTCTATACGCTCGAAGATAGACTCGGCATGACAGGTAGGTATTACTCCGACACTCGCTCCACTCTCCCCAAGCTGATCTCCCGCGCGCGTGGCAGACGACGACAACCGGTTCCCGACTCCGGCCCAACTCGTCGATAGAGTCCCGCTCATCAAAAACCCGGGATTCTGGATCCCGAAACCAGTCAGTTCCTTGCGTTGGCTGTGTGGAGAGTGCAGTGCGACCCCGAAACAGCGAGGGGCTGACGCGCTTCTCGCTCATTGCGATGTGGATTCTCTCTCGCAGGTCGAAGTCCCGCTCGACATTCACCCACTCCCGGACGACGTACAAGCCTACGTGAGTTATGCTCCTGCGGCACAGGCGAGCTCAGGTCGCGACCGCGTACTGACGTCCGAGCCTTCTCACTACAGTTCGTGTACCCCCACACGCTCGAATCGCACGTCCTGTCAACCCTCCCCGCCGCCCTCTCGCACCTCGAAACGACGCGCCAGCAACGACTCGCCCTATTGGCGTCGTACGCCGAATCGAAAGAGCGCGCGAGAAAGGCAGAGTTGAACAGGCTCGCGCCAGGTTACCAGGAAGGGACTGGGATCATGCAGCCGCTCCGGGCGGCGGCGGCGGCGGCGGCGGCCACTACAGGTGCAGGCGCGACGTCGGATAGTACGACTCGGCAAGACGCACAAGGAGGCAACCTCTTGCTAGAAGAAGGACGCCCTGCAGATCCAGCCGATGCGGACCGTTCCCACGACTCTGTCGCCGCCGGTCCCTCGACAGCGACACCCGACATCTTCAAAGATTTTGTCGACGGCCTCGAGAGGCTCGACTCGACTCTCGGCGGAAGCGCAGCATCAGCGAACCGGACGGCCGACGTCGACAATCTCATCTGAACGGCGCACCACTTCCTTCCGAGCGACACATCCTCTCCCGTCCCTTATTCGCCTCGAACCCCTCCCTGTCCCATTGTAACCTAGTATGCAAACTGTTCTTGTCCGTGCCATCTTTGCGATAGCCATCCGAGGACACGCACTGGGCGGCTGCCCGAGATAAGCCGGCTCCCGCCACAGCACGAACAACGGCCAAGCGAACAAACAGAGCGAGCGAGCGAGCGAACGCGAGTATAGGTTTCTCGAAAAAGGGGAGTCCCGTCTTGAACCGTTGCAAACGAAGGGGCGGAAGAAGAGTAACAAGGTGGGGGAAAGGAACCAGTACAGAAACAGTCCTCCCCGGGAAGGGCGTGAGAAGAAGGGGCAGTTGCGGGGGAAATGCCGCGTTTACTTCTTCTTGCCAGCGTCGGCCTTCGACTTGGCAGTGCCGCGGAACTGAGAACGGGAAAGGCAAAAGCGTCAGTACGAGGTTCGGTCGTCTCTCGCGCGTGCGCCGGCTGAATTCCGCATCGCAAAGGTCCCCCCGGCCCCGACGGCAGCGCCATCGCCGCCTCGTGTCCATGCACAGCGCCTCATATCCTCCCGGACCCTCGCGATGCGGATTGGAAAAGTAAAGGCGGAGTGAATCGAACGAACCTTCTTGGCACGGCTGCACGCAAGTGCGGAGATCACCCTCGTCAGTACGCGCGGTCGTACGTCAAAAGCAGATACCAGAGCAACTCACTTCTTGCGCTCCTTGCGCAGCTTGCGACCAGCACGCTCCTTCTTCTCCGCAAGGCCAAACTGTTTCCGAGGGCGGATGGTTAGTTCGTCAGCTCGTTCTACGACGTTTTGAGAGGTCTATAGCGCTACTTACGCGCACGAGCCTGTAGCGAGGCTCAAACTTAAGGGCCTATAGACCGTATAGAGCGCAAAGAAGGACGAGGGGAGCGCAGAAGAGTCAGTTCCGAGGTTCCGTTCGACAAAGTCCCGCTGCGACTACCGGCCGATGCGTCTCGTTCTCGGCCGGGTGTACCAACTGTAGAGGAAGAAGGGACGCACCTCCTTCGAGTCGTAGATCAGGGCAAAGCCGGTCGACTTTCCACCACCGAACTGGGTGCGGAAGCCAAAGACGATGACCTGGTCCTTGGGCGCCTTGTACATGGCCGCGAGCTTGTCGCGCAGCTCGTCCTTGGCGACGTTGGCGCGCGTCGGGTGCAAGACGTCGACGACCATCTGCTTGCGCTGCAGCAGGCGGTTCGTGAGGAACTTGCGGGTGCGGATCGTCACGGCGCCTTGGGGGTCCTGTTTGGCAAGTTTTCGAGTCCGGCGGCCCGTTTGAGTCAGCCCTCCCGTACTATCTGCACTGGTATCCGATCACGGTGCTGTGTCTCGCACGGCCGGACGAGCCGTCCCTCCGAGCACGCCGTTCAGCTGCCCAATCGGACACGAACGCGCGTGCCCGACTCGCGACCCAGCCCGCGCTCCGGAACCCCCTCCCGGTCCATCCAGCTCGGTTCGCACGCATTGATAGACGACCGAACCAGGCGAGCGATTCGGGGGCGTGCGACTGTGCCCGAGCGTGTGAGGGCGGTGTCGAGTGCCGAATCTGGCCAGTCGCCCTCGTCGAAACCCTGCCCATCCCTAGAGGTCCATTCGACCTGGTCATCCCGTTCCTTTGATCCATTCAAATCGTATAGACATGGCCTGCCCATCCTGCGAGGCGGTAGTCGTGCGGGCTGTGGGTCCGAATCGGGTCCTGGGCAAAATGTCGACCAGGGCCGGCCGTCGACCAAGTCCCCCCCCCTCGTCGGCCGTCTCGTCTCGCTCGCGGGTCGGTTCGATTCGTAGGTACGGGACAGAGTAGAGGTCTAGCTAACCATGTTGTCGGCTGGAGGCGGCTTTCGAGCGGGAGCGTCGAGAACGAGGAACCAGACCCAGAGTCGCGAGCAGGCGATGTTGGACAGCTCGACCCCGTTTCCCACTTTTCGCCTGCCGCCGCCTCGCCTCGCCTCACCGTTTTCGCCCTCTCTGTCGCTGTTTGCTGCCTAACTGCCTGAGCTCACTCTCTGTACTACTGCATCACACACTAGACCCACCTAGCCATCACGCAGCAAGCTACTCTCGAGCACGGGCACCGCCACTCGGCAACCTCACTCGATCCGAATGCCCCGCTCGGCCGTCCCAGCTCACTCCCCCCACTTTCGCACACCGTCTCTTCTCTCTCCCCTGTCTGCTGCTCTGCTCACAAGTCCTGTTGGCTTCCTTATGTTGCGGAATCTGCTCTGTAGCTTGCTTGCTAGAATCTGCTTGCCCTACCCTGGCTCGCTCCGCGCCGATCGCTTCCTCTTCCCAATCGGCCAATAGGGCGCCTGCATCGCTAGCGACCACGTGGTCCCGCTTGCCTTCTGCTGCTGTAAGCTGTTACAGTGCACACTGTGTCGCCGTCATCGAAGGTGGGCAAAGCTACGATGGTCCGAGCGTACGCGAGGAGCAGAGCACAGCGTGAAGAAGAATCGTTCCCCGTCATGCACGCCTGCTGCGCATCTTGCATCGCTGACTCTGAGCTCCTTGCCCCGTTGCTCTCGTGTATCATCATCGACTGTAGCCGATCCGGCGCAGTGAGCGATCAATCCTTAGCGCATGAACGTCGCCGAAACCGTGAGAATCTTAAGACTATTGCGGCTATATACAAGAACAATGTAGAGGTTTGTATGCGATTGTGAGCTCCGACCAACTAGGTTAGGAGCGAGGGTTACAACAAGCAAGGGGAAATGTGGCGAGTGTCCGTTCGGGAACGAGAGGCGACGAGGGGTCTTTGAGACGGTTCGACGGATCCCGCCCCCGGTTCAGACATGAACTCGAGCCGACAAGATCTATGTACAGGTACGTTCGCGCGCTGAAAAAGTGCGACGGCAGATTAGGCTGGCGGGTGAGGTCGGGACTGATGGTACAGGGTGCGGTGGCTTGCTGTCTGCTCCGCGGTCGCAAAGTCGATCGCGAGGCGTCGTCCTCTTCGGTACGATGCCGGCGTTTCAGAGGTGCGGCCAGGCCGTCACGTTTGCGGGATTGCTTGCGACCGACGCGACTCCGGTCAGGTACCACCGCGCGCGACCCGTCATCTTGACGAGGTGGGTAGGCGCAAACACTCGCGAGACGGCGAAATACAGGATCGACAAGAGGGCGAACAGGAGCGCGTCTGTGAATTTGCGAGGGATCGAGGTTGACGACGGGTTCGTGTAATGTGAGGCGAACGGAGGGGAGAGAAGGCGAAACGAATTGCGTCAGTCGAAGCCCGGAAATCGAGGTTTAGTCAGCGGAACCGCGAGAAGCAGCTGAAAGCGGCTCCGTCCGGTTCGAGAAATCATTGAGAGCCCGCTCGGACGTACGGACTAGGTAGTTTTCCCACTATTTGCATGAGAGTGCGGTCAGCACTTAGCTCGCGCGAGGAGGCGCGAACCCCCAGGGTCGGCTTCACGAATAGAAGAAGTCCGAGGGCGGCGATCCTTCCGAAAAATAGACAACTCACGGGTTCCAAAGTCTCCCAAAACACGCCTCGGTACCAGACCTTGAGCTTCTGCGACCCTCGGATCGGTTTCGGATACCGGTGAACGTGCTGCTGGAAGACGAGCGCGCCTTTGGGCGGGATCGTGTAAGGATGGAAGGCGTCGGCGGTGGTGATCTGCGGCGCTGCCGACGTCGGCTTGTCGATCCCTCCCGCGAGCCGTATAGAGCCAGCGTACGGGCTCGCAATGGTCGTCTTGGTGCTCGAGAGCCGTGTAGCAGACATGTCCGAGCTCAAATCTGGAAAGGAAGCTATAGCGCAGTCAGGAGAGGCGTAAGAACCGAAAGACGGAAGGGAGCCGATGACACACGAATTTTTGGAGTTGCTTCCGCGCTTCGACAAGGATGATGAAAGCGGCCGCGCGCCGAAAGTGTGGAGCGCGGGTTTGGTGGAGGCCGAGTTCTCGGGGCCCGTCCGGCAAGAAGGAACTGCTGGCGGATCGCGCTGGGATCGGGATATAGCGCTCGTGGAAGCTTACTCGTGGAGGGTCGTACAACGAGAAGAGAGATCGCGTCTCTCGGAGCAGAATCGAGAAACCGGGAGATTATCGTCGCAGTCGACGGGCGCCGGGTCGCAGCAAGTGGTCCACTGCGAAGCGACCCCGCGCCATCGGAGGGCCTGGGTCTCCCGCTGCAACTAGTCTTTGTTCACGAGGGCCGTATATAGCCTTCATGTTTATTAGGATGCACAGGGCGAATTGCATGAATACCGCGACGGTGCCTTATGCGTCCACCCAGTCGACGGAACCTACGATCAGCGTCTTCCGAGGGAGGCGGCCAGGTAACGGCGACAGGAGCGTAATCTTCTTCTTGTCCTTGTCGAGCGCAGATCTGCAAGGCGATGTTCAAAAGTCAGTGCGTGGAGGGCAGGCCAACCCGAGAACGAGATGCGGCGACTCACACCCAGACAAAGCCCATCACGGGACCCTTGACCACCTTGTCCTGACCATCGCGCTCTTCTTCCGCCATCGGAACTGCTAGAATGCGGTTCACGACTTCGCTCGCTGCGCGCGGACCTTCCAGATCGACTTCGACGAGCTCGGTATCGCGTGTCAGACGGGTCGCACCGAGCGGGAGCGCCGAGGAAGGCGCGTGCGTGCCGGCCAGCTCGCCAACACGCACAATCCGGATGTCGGACCACCGGACGATGATGCTGAATGGCGAAAGGAGACCCTGCGTGAGGGGCGGGCCGCCATAGAAGTATGCGCGTGTTTGCAAGGCTTGTAACCGCGACATCGCCGAGAGGTCGAGATCGGAGGCCTGCAGGAGAAAGCGAGGTGAGTTAACGATTGTAGAAGCTTGAGTAGAGAAGGAGCTCACGCCGTCCGACTTGGGGACTCGAATAACCGTGACGGTCTTGTTCGTGTTCATGAGCTTGTTCATCTCGACCGAGAGCCGCTCGGTGCCGACCACCACCAGCACGTTGACTGCGGCGAGGGAGTATTAGGGAACGACAGTCGCGATGCAGGGAAGTGTACGCGAACTCACTCTCGAAGGATCGGACCGCCGCCTTGATCCGCTCGTGCCCGTTCCCCTTCTTCTCGACCCACTCGCCTGGGGTGTCGACGATCCAGCCAGCCTTCCAACTCGCGATTCCTGCACCGTCGACTTTTCGTTTCGCCGCGTCGGCCACGCTCTGAACGAGAAGCTCGTAATGCGGCTCGTTCACGGTCGAAGACAGGTGACCCGTGAAGAATACGAGCGGGTCGACGAGCGGCGCATACGCGTCGACATTGACAGGCGGGACATAAGGAGGCGCGGGAGCGTCTGAGGACGTCGACGTTGAAGCTGTTGGAGGCGGGAAAGGTACTGGCGGTCCCGACGAGAAAGCAGTCCCGAAGGGTGCGGCCGGCGTTGTGGTCGGCAGCAACGCGCTCGTATTCGCGATGCCTATCGTCCCCGGCATAGTCCAGCTCCCCTCGCTCGGGTCTAAGCTGACGATTGTGATCCCGCTCGGCGGCTTTGCCGTACCAGCTGTCGCCCGTTCGGACCGGTTCCGCCAGTTCGCCAGCATTTTGATCAAGGTCGACTTGCCGGCCCCTCGCTCGCCGACGACGAGGACTCGAGGCGGCGCGACTTCGTCATCCGGTTGTGAGAGATCTCGGGTGGTGGCGAAGGAAGAAGGACGGGCTTGTAATCGGAGTCGAGTGAGGGCGAGATGAAGGTTGAAGTAGTGGCTCGTTGTCGATTCGGACGCGAGGTAAACCGAGTCGATAGATCCTGTCACGTGCGGTCGTGGAAAGAAGAGTCAGGCGGCCGTTCATGAAGGAACACGGTTCGTCTTGCTTCGAGCGGCGCAGCGCCGCGCCGCCGGTGACAAGCGACCGTCGGCTGTACAAGCCAGCCTAATGTCTCAGACAGCCCATCGTCGGTTCGGTCCGAAGGAAGCAGGGCACGCGGCCTCAAGGAACGAGGGATGAGCTGCTCGCTTTCGTTCACGCTGCGACCTTGCGAAACCGATGATATTTCAGGACGGCCGACTGCTGCTGTGCTGGCAGCTCAGCATACACGGCGATGTAGCCGATGAAAGGTCTGTTCTGTTCGACTTCGACGTGCAGCTCACGAGCCCTGCAGCAGAGCCAGAGAAGCGCGGTCGTGGAGGAAGAAGGGAAGGAGACGGGAGGAGCAGCCGACTTATCTCGATCTCTGCGCCTTCTCCGTTGACTCCCGGTACCCAAACTCCGCCGCGCTGTTCGTGACTGAAGCCGTACGAGAGGTTCGTGACGAGTTCGATGCCGTACAGCTCTGCATAGCCCGACACGACTTTGAGCGAGAGGGCGTCGGTTGAGGTCTCGAGCTCGAAGCGTAGCTCTTGCGCAGGCGGGACTGAGAAGCGCCTCGTCGGGTATGATGGCGCAGTCGACATGGCAGAACGCCTGTAGAGCTGCGAGCCTCGAGTGATCGAGTCTTGCTCGACGTCGGCGTTGTGCACCGCATTCCGAGTTGGTTCCTCACTTGCACCTCCCCTTCATCATGCGTCTATAGAACCCAATCTCGTCGAAATTTTCGAAGATCGCGGGTGACTGAACCTCTGCAGAGCTCTCTCGGACGGCACAGGAGTACAGCCGGAGCGATGGACATCTCCCTCGGGCTAATGACCGAGTATATGTAGGAGCCGTGTTTACTAGTGATTGATTTGTAGTGAGATCGGGAGTAATCTGATAGGATCGCGAGCGAGGTGGAGCGCGAGCCGGAAGCCGTCATCGCGACTCGGACAAGAGACGCATCATCGGACATCGAGCCTGTCGTCCGGCATCGCGCGCACGTTTCCCTCTTTCCTTGTACTATCATACACTCTTTGTGAGCGAGCGGCAGTCGAACAGCCTACCGAGCACACCGAAGAGAAGCAGCGAACAACTGTTACTCCTCTCGCCTGTCTCTCTCCATCGTGAGTCGCCGCGATTCAAAACGCTACTCTCGATAATTCGCCACTTCTCCCTGCTATCGGCTGCGGTAGAAACTCACAAGAGCGCTGCCTTTTACAGACCTCATCGCAGCAGTCCAAGACAGTGAGCCTTCGGAGGGATCGAGTCGACCTTCTCAGCGATCTCGCTCGAGTCGCTCACGCTCGGAAGTCTGCAGCAGATCATGTCGTACACTGGCGACGGCGTCGCTCAGACGCAGGCTTTCGCCCACGCTCGCAAGCAGCTCGGCACGAACGCCAAGATCGCGCAGCTCGAGGGCTTCACGACCCGCATCCCCACCGATGGCGATGTCCACGTCTCGGTCTTTTCGCAGGTTCGTGACAGTAATAGCGACCGCACAGACGTGTCAGACGGGTGTACTGACCTTCTTGTTGTCGGCAGGCCCCGGTCGACAACCTCGACACGAGCATGCGCGCCGGCGCCCGCGGCCCGACCAGCATCGACGACCCGGTCGCTCGCGAGAGGATCTCGCACTTCGATCGTGCGTTCGTGAGGACTGCTCCTTGTATTATAGGTGCTGATCAAACATCCGAAACGCAGACGAGCGCATCCCCGAACGAGTTGTTCACGCTCGAGGAGCCGGTGAGTCTGCTCGCTTCCGTCACCATCTCGCCGGTACTGAACCGGTCGTGTCGCAGGCGCCCACGGTTCCTTCACGCTACACACCTCCCTCGCCGAGTACACGACCGCCAAGGTCCTGACCGAAGTCGGTCAGACAACCCCGGTCTTCACTCGCTTCTCGACCGTCCTCGGCTCGAACGGTGCAGCCGAGACTGCGCGTGAAGTCCGAGGCTTCGCGGTGAAGTTCTATACTGGTCAAGGCGTATGGTAAGCCACCAAGTCAACTCGCGATGCTGGTGCGGAACGCCTCGATCATTGACGTTTCCTCTCGACATAGGGACATCGTCGGCAACAACATCCCGGTAGGCCTTCCTTTCTCTCCTTCTTTGGCTGACTTCGTAGCTGTGATAACTTTTCGTCGACTACGCGCGCAGGTCTTCTTCGTCCAAGACGGTATCAAGTTCGTCGACCTGATTCACGCCGCCAAGCCCGAGCCGCAGGTCCACTTGCCGCAGGCCCAGACTGCACACGACAACCATTGGGACTTCTTGTCCCTCGTGCCGGAATCGGTGTTCATGTCGCTCTTCTCGTTGTCCGACTATACGATTCCGCGGTCCTACCGCATGATCAAGGGTTTCGGCGTCAACACGTTCGTCCTCGTCAACGCCGAGGGCAAGCGCACCTTTGTCAAATTCCACTGGAAGCCGCACCTCGGTACTCACGGTCTCGTGTGGGACGAGGCCCTCAAGCTCGGCGGCCAGGACCCGGACTACCTTCGCCGCGACCTCGCCGATGCGATCGAGGCCGGCGCATACCCGAAATGGGAGTTCGGTGTGCAGCTCATCTCCGAGGAGCAGGAGCTTACGTTCGATTTCGACATTCTTGACTGCACGAAGTGGGTGCCGGAGGTGAGTGGCGTCGCGTCGACTTTCGCTTCTGCGACCATCGCTTGGTCTGGCTAGCGCAGTCGCTCTAGGATAATTGCCACCATATAAGTGTGCGTCATGCTGATACGTATGGCGACCTGCAGGAGCTCGTCCCGATCAAATGGGTCGGCACCATGACGCTCGACCGCAACCCGACCAACTATTTCGCCGAAACGGAGCAGGTTGCTTACTGCACTTCCAACGTCGTACCCGGAATCGACTACAGCAACGATCCGATGCTGCAGCTGCGCAACTTCTCGTACTTCGACACGCAGATTTCGCGTCTTGGAGGCCCGAACTTCAACGCCTTGCCGATCAACCGCAGCGTCTGCCCGTTCATCTCGACTGCACGCGACGGTCACTCCCAGCCGCGTATCATGGCGGGACCGAACTACTACCCGAACCGCTTTGAGACGCCGAACACCGCGACCGCGCACGGTAAGGGCCAGAACTACGCCCACGACGAGGCTTCAGTCGCTGCCGCCACAAAAGTCAACGGCGACCATCTCACCTTTGCGCCCTACAAGGTCGAAGGCGTTCGTGGACGCCTCCGCCCGTCGCGCTTCGACAACCACTACAGTCAGGCGCAGCTGTTCTGGAACTCGCTCGACCCGGTCGAGCAGCAGCACATCATCGACGCTGCCATCTTTGAGCTTGGTCGCGTAAGTCCAATACTTCATACCTTCTCTACCCACGCTACTGTCCTTGCGGACGCTGCGGTGATCGAGGACGCTGCGGGCGTTCGGGGAAGACGTCCGAGATGGGCTAACTCCAAAATCGCGTGTTCCAGTGCGACGATCGCGGTGTTCAAGAGCGAAACATCCTGAGATGGAACGAGGTCGACCACGATCTCGCCCTGGCTGTTGCTGCTGCGTTCGATATCGAGGTTCCGGCGCCTACGATCCCGAATCACGGCAAGAAGACCGACGGCGAGAATTCGTTCTCGCTCATGTCGCCGAACAACCCGTCGTCGGCTGTCGGTCGCCGCATCGCAGTCTTTGCGCTCGACGGCTTTGACTCGCTACAGGTCTCGGGAATGGTCGCCGCGATCACCGCGCTCGGCTCGATCCCGAACGTCGTCGGCAGTCGCAAGGGTCCGTGCTACCCGCGCGGCACCAAGAAGGGTGACACGGCGGCCAAGGGCGTCATCAACTCGAACTTCACGCTCGAGTCTGCCCGCTCGACCCTGTTCGACGCGCTCTTCATCCCCGACGGTGACGAGAACTTTGTCAAGGAACTCTCGCAGGGTCGCGGTATCCACTGGATCCGCGAAGCGTGCGTATCTTACCTTCTGCCTCCTGTACTCCTGTAGACACACTGACACACCGCGCCCCCGCAGCTTCGCTCACTTTAAGACCATCGGTGCTGTTGGCGCGTCGATCCCGATTCTCGCGCACAAGGCTCTTCCCGGCATCACCGACTACAAGGCCGACCTCGCTGCCAGCTACTCGTCGAAGAACGGCATGGTTCTCGCCGAGAACCTCGCCAGTGATGAGGCGTCGACGTGGGAGAAGGTCAAGGGTGCCAAGGACCTGACCGGATTCGGCGCCGAGTTCATCGATGCCCTGTCGAAGCACCGCCACTGGCACCGTAAGCAGACCGACGAGGTCGCTTACTAGACAAGGTCTGTTGCCTTCTCTCGGACCCGTGTAGATACTCTTCGCTTGTACATGACGCTTCCCCGCTTGACCTTCTCAATTGCGACTTCGAGTCTCTGAGAGATATGCTCCGCCCCCCTCTGGGCGCCGTGAGGGAGGCTAACAAAGGAGCTCAGTTCTACGTAGTATCAGAAGCATCTTGTACGCTCAGTACTTCTCATCTCGGTCGTCGAGCAGTTCCTCCTTTGGTAGAGACACCACCGTCACCGCCTGCCGAACGACCGCGATGCCATCCGTAGTACCACCTCTCCCGTACGCAGCATTGCTCTTGAGCGAGCTCGCATCGTCGGCAGGTTGTAGCTCGAGGTTCTCGAAAGGTCCGGTCGTGCCCGCGTGCTCGTCGGTCAAGCTCAGGATCGGCGAGTCAGGGAGGTATTCGGAGGCAGCGATGGCGAAGCGCTGGTAGTGGACGGAGAGTTCGCCTCTTGCGGCGCGCTGGCTGCCAGTTCGAGACCGCAGGAAGTGTGCCGGCCGGGAGGCCGAAGACGATGAGGAGAAAACAGTCGGCGCTGTCAGGGCTTGATACAGCATGACGAGAGCGATGACGAGCGTGCCGACAATGACTGCCAAGCTGCAGGGTGATTGGATGGTCAATAGTGTCCTGCTGTACATGCGAGTCGGCTCAGCTCACAGTGGTACCACCGCTGATAGCTCCATCACATTTCCCTTCGACAGGACATCCTTGCTGAGCGCCGCCACCCTAAAGTACGTGTCGGGTGATCAGCAGCTAACTGAGAGCCGACAGATCTGTGCTGACTCACCAGATCGAGTTGGTCGCGACAATCACGAGGAAGCCGGTAAACCCGGCGAGGAGCAAGACGAGGTTTCTGAGCGTGCTCGCAAAGACATTGCTCGCGGTCGGCGATCTATCTCTCAACTCGTCGAGTGAACGCTTGAGAGCGCGAACATAGGCGACCCCGATCGCGCAGAAGATAGCGCCAAGGAGGAACGACCAAATCGAGAACGAGGTGAAAGTCCATCGGAACCAGAAATCGAGCTTCTTCTTCCGCTCGATCAAGTCGAAGAGGGTCGGAGCGATGGTCGCGCTAACAGCAGCCGCATCCGAAAGGGATCCGGAGAAGCGACTTGCTGCAGCTCCGAGAGCGGCGTCGGCTCGGCGCCAGTTGTCCATCGCATCCGCGTAAGCGTTGCCGGCTTTGATTGCGAGCGGGACGGATGTCGCGACAAGTACGAGCGCAGTCGCAGCGGCGCCACCCTGGACTACCGCGGGCGAGTACAGCTTGCGATCGCGGCCGACCGCGTATGAGCGGACATGCAGGACGTCTGTGGGGAGGTAAGGTCAGCGGCTCTCAACTTCAGTCCTCCCTTTCTTTCAAGTAGCCGCAAGACGCCTCACATGTGGTTGCGAGAACCCAGCAATTGACCACGATCGCCACCAGCCCAGGCAGCCAAGGGAGCGTCGTCCAGTATACCGTCATGTTGAGAGCCCTCCGCTCTGCCAGTCGATACATGCACCTGTACGCGAGGACACGCAGCTCAGATCACTTGCGAAAACGAGGATGTGATCATCCTAGCCTGCCTCTGCCACTTGTTCAGAAAGCGCGACTCACCAGGCAAAGCCCTGCATCGCCAGGCACATGACGACCGTAAAGCACGTCCATAAGAGACTCGTGTGTGCGAGGAGATAGGTGTCGCTCTGTGCACGAGCTCTTCGAACGAGCCAGAACGAGTTTTTGCGCCACCGCACGAGCCAAACCGAGAGGATCAGGACGACGTCCCTGATCAGGCGTCGCCGCCGGGTCAGCGCTCCGATTTGACACGAGACTCGTAGCACGCACAATGCTGCGCCTGCACTCGCAACGATGTAGAGCGTTTTTGCTGCGGCAGACTGGGGCGGGACGACGGCGTCCTGAATCTGAGCTCGCAATGTCTCATACGGGTTACCAGTCCGGGCGAGTGATGGGATGTAGGCCGACTGGAAGGCCATCGGAATTGTCAGCATGCCCTTGATGTGCCGGTTTGGAGGAAAACGTACGAGGAGGTTGCCGAGCTGCCCCGCGGTCTTGACCCTCGTCAAAGCGTCCATCGTGAGTGGTAAATGGGTTGTTGTAATGTGCAGCAAGACGGCGAGCGGAGGAGAAGAGGACAGCACAGCAATGAGCCGATGTAGAAGCAGGCTACAGCTCGCGCGGCGTTGCGTGTCTGCATCGCAATCGTGAATAGCAATTCGTGATCGAAGACACGAGCGAGGGCTCCCCTGACGAACGAGGCGCAGACGTTTGGGGCGCGAGAGCTGTTTCGGGAAAGCGAGATCCGGCCGGGGTCCGTACGCACGAACCGCTGCACAGACAAGGGCTCGAGCGGAATTGGCGGTCGGTCAGCTCTGGATCCGGCCGCCTCCCTCATCGAAGCGAAGCCAGGCGAGGCTAAGCCACAGAGCTGTGCGAGTCTAGCGCGCGTTTGCGAAGCAGTTTGTTCCGCACGTCTCTGGCTGAGAGCCGAAAGCATGCAAAGTCGGAGTCGCGACGTCGTAGTGGAACAAATTCGACATTGTGGCTTAGGGAGCGCGGGGAGCTGGCGTGCAGCTATAAAGTACACTCGCGCGCGCTGTAGCGGAGGCTGCAGTACATGAAATGTCAGAGTCGACGAGGCGCGACGCCGCGGTTGAGTTTCGACTCTGAGCCCACTTCGCCGAGCCCGGCTATCACCCGACGGCGAGTTCAGCGTGAGGTCCGACTCGTCACTGAGCAGGAGATCCCAGGCATCGCTCGCTCGCTCGAACGCCTGACGGCAGAAGGAGCAGACTGATCTCGCCGAGCGACTTTCGGCTTGTGGGGCGAGAACTCGCCAGAACTCGACACAGCCTTTACGGACGCCGTTAACAAGCTTCAGTGGCTGCCCAAGGCACCTATTAGGGCTGACACTGGCGCCCGAGCTCGCTCGAAGCGGCGTGTCGTTGGTGTTGCTCGGCACGCCCGACTTTCCCGGCCTACTCGACAATGTCGATTCCGTTCGCCGAAGATGAGCCAGCGGGCGCGGAACGGCAGGAACGACGGGATGGAGACGAGACGGCGCATGTCGATTATCCGACGACTGAGCGGCAGGGAACGCCGGCATCTGCTCTTGCCGACTCGACGAGCGAGGTCCAGGAGCAGGAAGTCGAGGAGCAACGTGACAGCGAGGACACCTTCTACCAGCTCATGTCGATCCAGATCGATCAGCCGATCGGGTCCATGAGTATCAGCCCGGCGAACAGAGACGTCGCGCTCGGCTCGCGGACCGGACTCTTCATTGTCGACTTGCAGAACCCGTACGACCCACCACGCTTCTTGCCGCATGCGTCCGCTTGGGAGGTCTCGGATGTGCAGGTACATTACCAGCCGACTGTACCTGCGGACAATTTCCGCCGAGCTCGCGTGGCTGACCGCCTAACGCCTTCTCGCAGTGGAACCCGTTCCCTTCAAGAAGCGAATGGGTTTGCTCGACTGTGCGCCATCTCCACCGTTGACCAGATTCGTAATCAAGCATTGACTCGAAGATGCATCACGCGCAGTCGAATCAACAAGCCGTCGTCTACAACCTGTCCCTCTCACCCGCCTTATCCGCTTCGCCGATCGAGCACGCTCTGTACGGTCACCGCCGCGCTGTCACCGACATCAACTGGTCGCCCGGATCGCCAGAAGTCCTCGCGACTTCGGCGATGGACGGATGGGTCATGGCGTGGGATTTGCGGACCGGGTACGGTTCGACGGGGAGAGGCCGGAAACCGATCTGGCGGGTCTCGACTTGGGACTGTGAGTCAAAATCGCCACGCTTCGCCCACATCAATACAAAGATGGGACGTGACGACTGATGGAAACGGAATGCGACAGCGCCGGCCACTCAGGTCAAGTTCAACCGGCATGAGGCGCATATGATCGCGAGCGCGCATGGCAACGTCGTGCATATTTGGGACGATCGCGTGGGTTCGCGCACTCAGAGTCGCCGCTTCATATCACCAAGCTGACACACGGGCCGAATAGATGGGTGCAACGCCGGTCGAGACGGTCCGAGGTCATTCAGCCCGAATCTGTACGGACATCTCTCCCTTCTCGCCGGTCGTCACGCGCTCACGCTGTACTTTCCAGACGGCATCGATTGGAGTCGCAAAGACCCGAAGCAGCTGATCACCTGCTCACTCGACTCGTCGTTCAAGGTGAGATCCGGCCTTGCAGGATTCGGGGGATGTCACAAGAAGCTGACAGGGGAGTCTCTCGATATTTCAACAGTCTTGGCAAATCGATTCCTTGTCCACGCCGAAAAGGAGCATCACGACTTCGTCGCCCATCTGGCGGGCTCGCTGGTTGCCATTCGGCGACGGCATCCTCACTTTGCCGCAGCGGTCCGACCATGCCCTCAGCATCTGGAGCGTCAAGTCAATTGACGAATCGATCAAGGCGAACGAACAGCCGACTGCATCTGCGCGGTTCGAAGGAGCAAGAGAAGGCGTCAAAGAGTTTGTCTGGCGGACTCGCGGAGGAGAGGACTTGGACTCCGGCACGTGCAACTCTCGCCCCAGATATGGCCTCGTCGCACGCTGACGAGCATTTCTCCCGCAGACGATCGAGAATTCCAGCTCATCACGTGGGCGAAAGATCGACGCCTCCGACTTTGGCCTATCGCGGAGGCACTGACAAAGGTGAGCTTCACGCATCTCCCCTCGCTGCCGGCTTTCCTGACCGAGATTGAATACAGGACGTCGGTCATGTCAAGGGTTCCCGAATCGAAGTGCCGATGACTCGCCGCGGCGGACCCGACGTCTCGTACCGCTCGTTTGGCGAAGCGCCGGCGCCGATTACCCAGCTTCTTGACGGTACTCACACCGCCAAGCCTACCAGTCCGACGGGCGGCTCTATGCTCTCCGCTACTCTCGCTTCTCCGCCGGCTCCTTCACTGCTAACCTCGTCCATCCTCAACGCGAGTCTGCCTAACACGGCGGCAAACAAGGAGCACTTTGTCCCGCACCCGATCTCGCTTGCCGCCGGTGCCGAAACGGCGACGATGACAACGTCCAAGGTCCGCACGCGCCGCCAGAAGGAGCATGATCGACTCGCGTGGATGGAGGGCGTCAAGATCTTGCGCGCGCCGGAAGAAGCGATCGAGGTCGAAAGCGAAGGTGATATTGGCGAGCCGAGCGAACGTCCGGACTCCGTCGCGGAGCCCTCGCAGCCTCCGACTCGAGCGAGCTCGGTCGTACGAGGGACGGACGCCGGAACAATCACGGCTCGCGAAGGAGAAGACACCGAGCGGGCCGAGAGTATTCTCTCGCGCGAGTCGCTGCACACGGGTACTGCGATCGCAAAGGACAATGAGTACGCGACCTTTGGCGAAGAGCTCACGAGCGTCGTTCGCCGCTTCCCTCGAGTCAATTTCGAAAAGGTGAGCGAGACTCGGCACCATTTTGAGGGTTACACTGCTGAGATGCTCGTGAGGAATAGGTTCACGTCGCAGGCCGGTCCTGCACTGTCTCGCTCTACAGCCCCCTATTCATCCGAGCAACTTTCAACTTTCCGCGAGCTTATCCGGCAAGCGCGCCGCCTCAGATCGAACTAGAACGAAGTGTCGACTTGACCCTCAAGCAGCGCGCTAACATCTTGCAGGGCGTCCGCCGCCTCATGATGCTTCGCGCCGAGCGCGGCCTCTCGTCCGTCGAGCAGGCTCTCCGATTCTTGTCTGGGGACCGGACAGTGGAGAACATCGAAGAAGAGGAGGAAGAGGACGACGAAGCGGAAGACGGACTGGATCCCGCCATCACGACCACGCTCGGCGCGGACCTGCTCCGCAACAACATCAACGTGCCTCCTCCACGACGAGGCGGAGCATGCTTTGGTCCCTCCGGTAACGCAGTACGCAGGCTCGTTTGGTTAGGAAGGCGAGCTGATGTAGTCTCGGGGCTGTGCAGGTCAACTCGTCGTTTTCTTCCCCACCGACTCGCTCGCAGAACCCGAGCCTGAAGCCTTTTCCGACTCGCCAGATGAGGAGGCGGATGTCGCTCGTCGGGGCCTCCCGCTCAGACTCTCGGATGCTTTTGGCAGTATTGCCGAGTCTGCAGATTTCGCCGGCGACTATCAGGAGACGGATGAAGCGTTGCAGCTGTCAACATTGCGCGGCATGCGACGAGTAAGTCTGCCTGATGAAGCACGGGCCTCAAGCTGCAGCTGAACGCCGCCTCTACACAGGCAACTTCGCGCGACGAGCGGAAGAGATTGCGGCAGCCGAGCCCGCCACTCTCAACCGCTTTCAGCACGACCGTCAAAATCAAGGACGTCTCGCATCTCACGATCGTCCATCCCGAGCGCCATCATTGCGACTTGAGCGCCTCAGTCATCGACGTGGCTCGCGACTCGGCACTCGGAGCAATGTCGGCCGGTGATCAGCTGCTTGCCAAGCTGTGGACGACCATTCTCGCTTGCTTCGAGAGTGGCTTACACGGACAGCAGCCATGCGTAGCTGCGCCGCTTGAGGCCCTCACGGCTGAACACGTCTTGCAAGAAGCGTGAGTCTCTTGCTGCTGAAGGCACGAGGTCGAACACCTACTAACGCAGACGCCTCAGGCTCAAATTCCTTGTCGCCCTTCGCGATGTACAAACACTAGGTGTTATTGCTTGTATGCTCGAGCTATGCACCCGAGGCGAGTCTGCTCAAGCGTGTCAAGCGACAGGCAGCCGTTGACGGAGGAGATGCACCGCAGACCTCGAAGAGATGATCCGCACTCAACAGGCAGCTCGCGCGAGCGAAGACTACTTCTCTCAGCGACACCGGCCCATCGACCCCATCAACGTCGTGGAAGGCGGTTCGGGCGAACGCACGCCACTACCGACCAGCGCAAGTTTGGGGCGTCGACGCAGCGACCCGAGCCGGTCACCACGGCCTTCTTGGGCCAACCTTACCGGGTTCTTCAACACCGGAATGCTTTCACTTAGGAGTACTTCGCCGGCTTCACCGCCTACGAGTGCTTCTGCTCGACGAGAACCTCGGGCGCCGCCTCCGAGCGGTTACAATAGTCCGGCGGTACCGTCGCCACAGACGCCGAAGAGCCCGCTTCGAACCTCGTTATCGGCGGGAACTGCCGCCTCTGCTGAACATGTATCTGCGGGTCAACGTCCTGCCGTCACGTTCGGGGCTACCAGCGTCGCCGTCCTGTCACCTAAGCCAGCAGCAGGCGATCGCACGACTACTCCGACAGGTCCCGGAGGCAAACGTGTCCTCGTCGCGTTCGCCGATACACCCAGGTGCGTGTCTCATAACCCTCTCCGTTGCGCACTTGAGGCTCATCGCTACTATCATCAGGTTCTTGTCGTGCTGGTGGTTGTCTCCACGCTCGCAGGTCGAGCTCGAGCTCATCAGGCTCAATTACGCCGAGCTGCTCTACCGATGGGGTATGCACCACGAACGAGCTCGAGTACTCAAACTGTGCCGTTCCGCGACGACCAGTGCCCAAGGTCGTCAAGGTGCAGCCGAAGCTCTGCTCCGAGAGGCGAACGGGCTCGGCCGTGACAGCACCATCGGTACGTTCTCCCATTCCTGGACTGATCCCCAGCATTGCATATGCTGATCGCTTTGCATGCTGCAGAGACGCCTCGTTGCTGCGTCGGCTGCGGTACTGCGCTAAGCCCTACCGAACGAGCGTGCTCGAAATGCTCAAGGCGACCGCATTCTGTCCGCTGCGTACTTTGTCATCTGCCGGTACAAGGTATGGTTGCAGCTTTTCCTACGTCGGTCTTCCGCCGAGCAGCGCTCAAGTAACGATGTCATGCAGGTCTCACGCAAAGCTGTAATGCTTGCCGGCATCTCGGACATCTCGACTGCCTCGCTCAGTGGTGGTCGGCGAACGATAGCTGTCCGACAGGCTGCGGCTGCAGGTACGTTCCAGAGCTGCCCACTGAAGCTTGGCGTCATCGAACCCACATTGATGCGCTACATCCTTTCCGTCAGCTGCGTGAGTTCAGGTGGCACGACCGGCCTCTTCCCGCTGCCCCATTCGCGCTTCGGCCAGTCGATCGCTCCTCCAGCCGGCGCTCCCGCGCCGATTCGCAGTCGACCCTCTCGCATTGTCACGCCCTCGTGGGCCGCGCCGCACAACTCATGATCGAGCCTTCCTGTATGACAACGATCCCTTGTTGTGCAATTACGCAACTGTAATTACCAGAGCCGGCAACAAAGGGTTCGAGTCTAGGGGGTCCTACGAAACCGTCTTTGTATGCGCTGCGTAGCGTTCCTGAGCCCACGCCAAAGCTTCTTTGGCCGGCTGCGGGTCCACGGCGACGCGATTCAGGAGCTTGAGGTCTAGCGAGTCACGGAGGGACTGTTCAGCGGAAGCGGCGGATTGCCTCGAGACCGTAGAGCTCACCGTCGAAAGCCGGCTGCCATCGACCGAGCATTGCGAGGCTGACACCTCGTCGGTACAGCGATTTGTTGTGGTGCGGGTCGTGCGCGAGGGCGAGCGTACAGTCACACACAGCTTCGGCATATTGTCCGATTGTCCCAATCTTCATTCGAGCTGCCGCCGAGTTCGACATGTAGGTGGGCTCGGTAGGACAGATGATTGCGGCGGTCGAGAAGCACAAGATCGACTTCTCATAGTCGCCCGCGGCAAAGTGTTCGTTTCCCTGCACGCGCACGGAACATCAGCTTTTGGCCTACACAAGCTGGAGACGTCCTCGCTCACCTGCTGTTTCTCCTTGTCGGCCAGGTCCCGGTTGAACGGGGTTCGAGCGGCGCGCGCTTCGGCGCTGAGTTCGAGCAAGCGACCCCATGGCTGCAGGGGTCTGCGCTCGACTGGTCCGTCCTCCTTGCCTTCCAGTAGCTCGACGCCCGTACCGAAATCGAAGACGCTCGCATCCTTGCCGAAGCGAAGTGCGGTTTCGAAAGCCCTCACGCCGCCCTGCCACTCGAGCAGCGTGCACATATCTTCGGCGAGCACGTACGGGTCGGCGAGCATCAGCCGGTCCATTGCGGCGTCGAAAGCGTCCGAAAAGGCGAGAAGGTAGTCCTGCACGATGTACTGCCGGTTGACGTTGTTTCGCCACTCGGAGCCGGTCAAGCGCTTGGCACGAAGCTGGACATGGCAGAAGCGCATAAAGTTGGAGAGGTCCATCTCGGGCAGGTCGATCGGGATGGCGCGGTCGATCTCCTCGCACTGGATGAGGCGCTGACGAGCGTCCCGCAGGATGTCGAGGTGGTTCGAGAGCTTACAGACGCAGACATCTCCGAGCGTCGCACGCTACGGGAGTGAGGGTCAGCTCTGAACATGAGGCAGATGATGCGAGCATGGAACGAGCGAACGCACCAGCACATCGACGAACTTCTGCATGCTCAGCGCGAGAACACGCTGGCTCCACGCTTGGATCTCCGGGTGATTGACCGGGTGCCACAAGCCGCGCTCCTCGGCGAGAGCGAGGAACGAGTCCATCTCTTTCGGCTGACCGTCGTCGGTTGTCATACGGCCGCCGCCGAGGAGGTACGACTTGGCGCATTTGTCGCGGAAGAGGAATAACGGCGAGGGTAGCGCTCCGATGAGCTCGTCTGTGGGCATTGGAATTCGTCAGCATCGTACAATTAACGGCATCTAAGGCGAACGCCTCACATTTGAACCCAGCCAGAAGCGTTTCGTATAGTAGCGTGTCGAGCTCTTCCCAGTTGTTGTAGTTCGCAGCGATGCCGGTACACAGATGGGGCGGGCACAACTTGGGCGGCGGAATGCGAGAGAGCGGGCCGAAGCGCTGCTTGAGCGGTTCTGGGAAGATCGCCGTCGAAAGCGGGGAAGCGACGACATCAGTCGGCGCCGCCGTATTCGCACTCGCTGCTGCCGTCCGGCGCTTCTTCTTCTTTTTCTTCGGCTGCGCGGCACCCGAACCGTTTCCCGCCTGCTCTCCGAGCGAAGCGATGTTGGTCTTGTCGGCGAGCGGCGAGGCGGTCATGTGCTCGTCCTCGGCGTCCCCAGTCGGCGCGTCAAAGTTTTCCGCAAACGCACTCTGCACGACATGAGTCGCGGGGCCTGCAGAAACGCTGATACGGATCGGAGCCGTCGTGTCTCCTCCCTCAGCCGCATCGGGCAGATGGGAAGTCGCTTCCTCCGCTGCGCGCTTCTCCTGCTCCGCACGGCACGCCGGACAGCACATCTCGCAGTGCTCTTGCGCTGCAACCGTTGTGCGTCTCTTCGCGAGTTTTGACGCCTTGTTCGCTTTGATCTCCGCAACGAGGCCCTTCCGAGCGCGAGACGGCGATTGCGAAGAAGTGGTCGAAATCGGAGGCGAAGACGGACGCTTGCGAGCCGGTGGCGCAAGCGAAGCGGAGCTGATGACGAGCGGCTGAGTGACCGGGGTGGCCGTATATGTCACGGGACCTGGTAGCTTGCCGAATGCGGGTGGTAGAGGTCGATTGTATCGATGCTGAGGAGGCGGAGGTGCGAAGCGTGCGGCGGTACGAGGCTGCAGCGATTATCAGGGTCAACCCGCGACCTTGCACCGGTGCATTTCGACCACAAGGTAAGGCTTACCTTTCCAGTCTGCGTTGCCGCTTTCGCTTTGCCCTTGGCCGATCCTGTCGTAGAAGGAACCGCTCGGGGCGCGCTAGCCGAGAAAGGGTCGATCGATGAGGACTCCGCCGACAGCGTGTCGCCCTCCTGCGCAAGCATCGGTGCGGACTCCTTCTTCGGCGACAGGAGATCCCGCGAAGAGCCGAGCTTGAAGCCCGCTTCGTCCTGAGTCGCCTGTCCAGCAGCCTCCCCCTTCGCTGCTGCACCGTTCGCGGTCCTTGCCGACAGCGTCAACCCCTTCTTTTCCGCGATCGCCCGCTTCTTCCTCGCAATTTCGTCCGCTTCCTCGGTCGCCTTGAGGTCCTCGAGTTCCGCCTTGACGCGGTCTCTTTCGTCGAGCGCGACTTCGAGCTCTTGCTGTAAGCGCGCAGAGAGCTCGGATCGATCAACCGGCAGCGAAGGCGGCGGCTGTGACTCCGCTGTCAGATCGTGATCGTGCGCCGGTTCGCCTGCTTCTGCTGCCGCATCGTCGCCAACGCCTTCATGCGCCGCCGTTCGCGAGCCGCCCGTTCCCGACGCGCTGCGGTACTCGAGAAGCAACCCTCGGATGCGGACGTCGAGCTCCTTCAACTCGGCCTTGAGCTTGTCGAGCAACTTTGTACGGCGTTCGCGCTCCTGCTTCTCGGCGACGCGCAACTTGACGCGCGCGATCAACTCGCTCGGTTTCTTGGCGGCGCAAAAGTCCATCACGCTGATCAAGTTGTCGCCGCCCGCTTCGCCGACGCCCAACAAGCCGCGCGTCGCTCCCGGTCCGAATTCGGACTCGAAGTCTTCGGCAATCAGTTGGAGGAGTTGGATCGGCTGCGCGATCTGGTCGAGAAACAGGTGGAATTCCTCAGCGAAGGCGCGGGCGGTCACGAGTTCCTCGGCGACGTCCTTGAGCAAAGCGTGGTACGCCGCGAACGCTTTCCGGATCTGGGACCGCCACGTCGCGGTCGATTTCCACGCCGGACCGGACAAGGCGCCCGACTGGATCAAGGACCGGATCGAGGCGAGGAGTGGAGCCGGAGACGGAGGGGCGCGCGGCGGCGTGACGGGGAACGCAGTCATGAGCGGCGCCGATTTGAGGAGACCGAGGCCGGTGGGCGTCAAGAGCGTGTGGAGGCACGGGACGGGACCGTTCTTGTTCGAAGTGACCTGGCAAGTCGCGTCGATCAGTCAGCTACCGCATGGAATATGGAAGCGCGACCCGCGGTCTCACCTGCGCGATGACGCCCTCGTAGACCATCGAGACGCTCGACGAGAACGCCGTCTCTCGGAGGCTCGTCGCCCACGCCTGGTCGTCCGCCTCGAGCGCGTTCTGCACGACCTGCCTGAACGCCTCCTTGCCAAACTCGAGGTTCTTGTCGTCGGCAATCTCGTCCGGCCTCCGCCCTTGTTCCAACCCCGAGAGGACCCATGCGTCGACCGTGCCGCTACTGTCGAGCCAGTCGAGGATCTCGGCGCAACCGAGGTACCGGAGTGAGGTGTTGAAGAAGGATTGGAACAGGTGCGCTAGCGCAGCGGCAACTTGATCGTGCAATGGCGAGCCCGGTTTCGGCAACGGTTGGTCGGGCGACAGGCATCGATGTTTGGGGCAGACCGGGTCGCGACCGAGTCCGAACGGGAGCGGAGGACGCGCGGCGCCGGAAGCGGGAGTCGATGCGGTCGTCGTTGTCGTTGTCGTCGTCGTCGGCGGCGGCGGTTTCTTCCCCGCCGCTGGTGGCGAACCGGTCGTGTTTATGGGCTCGTCGTCTTTTGACTTGGCTGACGGTGTAGCGTCTGATGTCGACGCTGCCGTCGTCGTGGTCAACGTCGCAGCGGCCGCCATCGTTGCCGTGCGTCAGAACGGAGCGGAGACCGACGCGAAGAGGCTCGGTTTCGACTGCGCGCTCGACTGTCTCTTTGCGAGTTTGATCTCTGTTCCCGGGGGAACGCGTCAGTACATCGTACACGAGCGCGAGTGGCCTTGCAAGACCCAAACACAGTCTCCTGAGAGAGCCCTCACCTGCCTGTCGCTTCGCGCGCGTACTCCGTTCCCCTGCAAGCTCTTCCGTCACGTTAAGGCAGCTTGCCCTACAGAGATCGGGCGAGCGTGCGAGGTGTGCGGCCAGTTGGGCAAGAGAAGCGAAAGTGGGACGGATCCGTCACTCCGTCGCTACGCCCCGTTGGACAGCCGCGAACACCCTTCGAAGGTCAGAGCTATAGCGAGTGAGTCTTACGAGAGCGCGTATGGCCTCGTCGGCCGTGAGCGACCTGTGTGACGAGCGCGACGTCCGACTTGTAATCGTGCGAGGCTAATGTGGATAGTAACGGCTATCCCGAGCGGGTAATGACTGATTACTGTGTGCGGATTTCACAAGCTCGTGCGAGCCAAAGTCATCGGACGGCACAAGTCGCGAGGCTCTGTACCTCGGACACTCCTACCAGCCATGCCAAAGGTACGCAAATCAAGTCGTCTCAATACACTGCTAGCGAGTCAGGCTTTGCGCCGAGTGCGCGCTCCTGCAGCCTACAGCCAACAGCGACAGGACCTTTCCCTTTCACGCCGACTCGCGCATGACTCGGCTCGAAGCAGCTCGCACGCGTGCTTCGCTGCGATACAGTCGACATACGGTCTTTCTGCAGACATACTGACGTGCCTCTGCTCCTCCTCTACCCGTCGATTTGACGTGATCGCGCCGCCGCCTCCCGTTTGCTGCACTGCCTCTTCACATCGACGCAGAACAAGGGAAAGGTGCGCTTCTCGCTCGTCCGGAGACTGTACAGTCAAGTACATGGACTGATCATGTGTGCGCGCAACGGAACAGGGCGGGAAGAACCGCAGGCGAGGCAAGAACGAGAACGAGGGCGACAAGCGTGAACTCGTCTTCAAGGAGGAGGGTCAGGGTCAGTTCCCCAACTCTACGCGTTTCGCCGGTCGAGACTCGACAAGCGAGCTGACCACCTGAACGCACACAGAGTATGCCCAGGTTCTGAAGATGCTCGGAAACGGTCGCGTCGAGGCCATGTGCTTCGACGGCGAGAAGCGTCTCGGCCACATCCGAGGAAAGATGCGCAAGAAGGTACCAGCGCCCGTCTCGCTCGAGCGTCCTCATGGAATCAGAGCTGACTGAGGACACGATCGCTTTTACCCAGGTCTGGATCAACCAGGGTGACATCATCCTCCTGTCGCTCCGGGACTTCCAAGACGGCAAGGCCGACGTCATCCAAAAGTACTCGTCCGACGAGGCTCGCAAGCTCAAGCAGTACGGCGAGCTGCCCGAAACGGCCAAGATCAACGAGACGGACGTATACGGCGGCGAGGAGGGAGACGACATGGTCGACTTCGGCGAGGTGTCGGGAGACGACGAGCCGGGCGTCGCAGCACAACCGGGTTACGAGACCGAGTCGAGCGAAGAGGGCGGCAAGGAAGACTTTGACATTGTGCGTCAAGAGCCTGACGCAGGCGGAAGTGCTGCTCGCCGTCCTGCAGAGTCTCCACTTCAGAGTCGCTCGAAATGTACTGACTCTTTGCCCGACTTTTCGATGTACAGGACGACATCTAGTCTGTTGTGTATGCATTTCGAACCCGCTTTCTGCTCTGACCGGACTCGCAGCGAGCCATAATAGAGGAGCTCAGGCAATTGCCGGTTTGTGCGCGAGAGCCGGCATGGTTTCTGGCAGATTGGACGGCGGGAAGTAGGACATACGATACGGTGGCGGGACAATCCCCGACCGCGCCGAAACCGATCTCTCCGCCTGGTTGGCCACTGCTCCCCCGTACCCGGATCCCTGAAGCGTAGAACGGATTCGCCGTGAAGCTCGGCCTCTTGCGAAACCTCCTCCGGTTGCGAGCAAGACGCGGTGAGCCTAGTCTCGTCCCTCCATTTGGAAGAATGTGTGAAGCAGAATGAAGGGCACGCAGGGTCCTAGGACCCGTAGAGGAGGAACCATATTCCCAGCCCGCGTCGCTCTTTCCGTACAGGGGCCAGCGCAGGGTGCGTGCCTCTTCCTGAGCATTCGTTGGCACTCTGTACAAATCAAGATAGCGCGAGTGCAGGCATGCCTTGAAGATCAGCACTTCCGCAAGCGCCACTTGCTGCAGACCAGCGATCGAGCGCGCTGCAAGTCGCTGGCGCCCACGCGCAGACGGCTAGCCGAAGATAGAGGTGGCGCGAAGCGCATGCTTATCCCGTCCGAGGGTCCGCACACCAACCGCGGGGGGGCGGAAGGCCTGATCGTCAGCTGATGACGTCCAGACGATCCATGAGGTCGTGCGCAAAGGAGCCGCGAGGTCTCGCAAAGTGCGGCACGTCCGGCTTCGAGCCAGCCGCGCCCGGGAGACGAGATAAGATTGCCGAGGTGGCGGAGCATGCAGCAGCCGCCGGGTGGCCAGATGGTCGATGGCGTGTTAGCGTGATTACGCCCGCGAGGCGACGGCATCCCTTCGGAGTTGCCGCGTCGGTTCCCCAGCCGTTTCCTCGTTATCCCCCAGGTTGAACTGCGCCCGAGGATTCGTCCAGGGCTTCATCCACGCGGTAGCGGCAGCGTAGCGCATGCGGTCCGCGGTTGCACGGGCAGCAGCATGCATACTTAGTGGGCTTTAAACTGACGGTTATTGAGAAGGCCGCGAGACCGCTGAGGTGGTCCGCGGCTCTGTAGTCTCCTTCCGTAAATGCGCAGCAGAATCGTAGGAGAAAAGATGCCATACGACGCCATCCACGCCCAGAGTCATAGCTGAGTTCCACTTTCGAAAGGCACGGAGGAAAAAAAAGTTTGGCAGATCGCACTGCGGCCCATGCGGCGGAGCGGGTGAGCCGCCGGAAAAAAAGTTAAAAAGCCGGGGGGTCCACCAAATTTGGACAGTCGACCGCACGACTTTGACTTTGCCACTCGCGGTTTCACGCCGCACCACGCATACCGACGCCTTGGCAACCCCGGGCACGATAGCTTGCGCGATCAGTTGACAACCTTGCGCACCAACTGGAGTGGCGCCCGGCCGCTTCCTCCGGGTCCCCCGCGCTTTCGATCCCCTGCAATCGCTCCGAGGGGTTGACTCTACCTTGCTCCGAGGGATCTGCTTTCACTCGCTTTCCTGCTTTCATCCGCTACCTTTCCAGTCTCGCCACTTCAGGTATACACCGATACCTTTGTGACGAAGACAAGCTCCCGTCGATCATGGTGGCCCTTCGGAACCCTTTCCGTCGGCAGGACTCTGTCGACGCGACCCAGACTGCGCCCACTCTGACTGCGAACCAGTCGTACAACGATGATGTCAAGTCGCCTTCTGATGAGAAGAAGGACGCATTCGATGCTGCGCCGGCAGGCGAAGACGGCGAGGTCGTCAACGTGAACGGCCACGAGGTCCACGGCCACAACCCGTGGGAGAGCGCCGGCGCGGAGAACATGCTCGCCAACGGCAAGGAGCGACCTATCGAGGTGAGTAGCACGTCACGTCGTGCTCTGCCGTCGACGGGGACTCATCACAATCGACCGCGCAGACCGCCGAGGACATTGCGACCCGTTGCATCTCGCTCGAGGACGACCCCGAGATGCCGGTCCACACTTTCCGGATGTACTTCCTCGGTCTCGGTCTCACCTGCTTCGCCGCCGTCCTCGGCCAGATCTTCTACTTCCGCCCGCAAACCGTCTACGTCTCGCAGCTTTTCCTCCAGGTCATCGCCTTCATCCTCGGCCGCGCTTGGTCCGCCGTCCTCCCGAGCGCGAAGCGCGGCAAGGTATGGGCGTTCCTGAACCCGTGCGAGTTCACCCTCAAAGAGCACGTCGCCATTCTCATCATGTCGTCCACCGCCACTTCTTCCGCCGAGGCGATCTCGGTCTTCGCCGCCGATGACCTGTACTACGGGTGAGCCGCAAGCACCGTGTCTGGCCTGTCGGATTTCTCTGACGCCCTCTGCGACCTTCTAGCATCACGCCGAACTACGGTGTCGCCATCTTCACCTTGCTCGGCTCGCAGCTCCTGGGTTACGGTCTCGCCGGCCTTATGCGCGCATTCTGCGTGTTTCCGACCTACATCGTCTACCCGAATTTGGTCCCGACGGTCAACTTGTTCGACGCCCTCCACCGTGACAAGGACGTCGGCGCCCAGCGCAAGCGTCTCCGCCTCTTCTGGATCGTCTTCCTCTCCATCCTGTGCTGGGAGTTCATTCCCGAGGTTAGTCTACTCGGAACAGCATCGCCTCGGTTGCTTTCGAAGCTCACGCTCTTCCCGTGCACAGTTTGTCGCTCCTACCCTCACCGGTATCTCGATCTTCTGCCTGGCGCGTCGGGACAGCGCCTGGTTCACCCGCATCTTCGGCGGCGCGAACGGTAACGAGGGTCTCGGCATGTTCTCAATCTGCCTCGACTGGAACTACGTCGGATCGGGTGGTGGTTCGCTCGGCGCTCTCTTCACCCCGATCACCACGCAGATCAGTCAATACCTCGGTATGCCTTTCTCTTTCGATTTATCGTTTACGCCACTCAGCAACTTTCGACTTACCGAAACTCACATCAACAGGCATCCTTCTGTGCATCATCATCTTTTGCTCGATGTACGCGGCCAACACGTACGTTCTCATTCATGCCTCTCTTTTTTTTCCGCATGTTCACCTACTGACACTTCGTGCTCCTGCTCCGCAGCTGGAACTCGGCCAATTTCCCCTTCCTGTCGCAGCAGCTGTTCTTCGAGAACGGCAGCATCTATGACCAGACGGTGAGTCTGCAGTGGGCGAAGCCTGCTGTTACCGACCTCAGCTGACGATAAAACGTATCGCAGCTCATTCTCACCCCGACCTTTGGGCTCAACAAGACCGCGCTCGACATCTACGGTCTGCCGTGGTATGCTGGTAAGTGCTTGGGCGCTCTGGATGACGCCGAACAGCCGAGACTTATCTTTACCTCGAGCCGAGACTGATCATGAACCTCGAACCAGGTTCCAACGCGATTTATTACCTTGGCTGCAACCTCGCCATCGGAGCCACTCTTACGCACGTTGGCATGTGAGTTTTACAACCGCGGCGACCATCAGACGAGACGCAGCGCTAATGCAATAGCAACTCGCAGCTGGTACTGGCGCCCGATCCTGAACGCGATCCGTCAGTTCAAGACCCGCCAGATCGACGACCCTCACTACCAGAAGATGCGCGTCTACCGGTGAGTACCTAGGTCCTGTCTCTCAGCAGTGGAACAACGATTCCTGACCTGGATTCATCGATCTCCAGCGAAGTTCCGATGTACATTTACGGCGGCATCATCCTCGGCTCGTTCGCCATGGCCATGGCGACTTGCTACACCGGCCACTCGCAGCTCCCGTGGTGGGCGCTCATCGTCGCTATTATCCTCGCCGCGTTCATGTTCCCCTTCGTCTGCGTCATCTACGCCATCACTGGCTTCAAGACCGACGTCCAGCAGCTCGCTCAGATGCTCGGCGCCGCCATGGTTCCGGGTAACTCTCAAGCCAACATGTGTACGTGCTCCTTCGCTCAATAGGTCCCAGGGGATTCTCGTGCTGATCCTTCTGCTTTTTGCGTACCGCAGACTTCACCTTGTACGGCTACAACTCGTGCGCGCAGGGACTTTCGCTCGCTCGCGACTTGAAGATGGGTGAGTACCGCCGAGGTAATTGCGCTTCGTGTCGCCGAGCTGACTGAGCTGTCCGCGCAGGTCAATACACCAAGTTGCCGCCCATTGCCACCCTCATCGTTCAGGTCCTCGGCACTTGCGTCGGCGCCATCCTGCAGCTCATTATTATGAAGCAGGTCGTCACGAACCAGCGCGAAATCCTGCTCGACACGCAAGGTTCGAACATTTGGTCCGGACAGCAAGTCCAGTCGTTCAACTCTCAGGCCGTCTCCTGGGGTGCTCTCGCCAAATACTTCTACGGCCCGGGCTCGCCGTACCAGATTATTCCGTACTGCATCCTCATCGGCCTGGCTATCGTGAGTCTATCCTTTGCCCCTTTGCGGCTGCAGCAGTTGAACTCACCAGAATTCCACTTGCAGCCGATTCCGTTCTACATCGGCCACAAGTTCTTCCCGAAGCTTCGTCTCAACACCTTTGTGTCGCCTATCACTCTCTGGTGCTTGGGTAATCTGTCGGTCGGCATCAACTCGTCGATCTGTGAGTTTCAAGCGCTTTTTCGGTCGAAAGACGCCCCTCACTGACCTCTCCGATGCCCACAGTCTGCACCGTTCTTCTCGGGTTCTTCTCCCAGTTCTACCTTCGAAGGTATTGCTCGACGTGGTTCCGTAAATACAGTATGTCATGTACGTCCGTTCGCCGTCGCTGCCCGACACTGACGCTCCGATTCCCGCGACCAGACTACCTCGTCTCGGCGGCTCTCGACGGCGGCACGCAACTCTTCGTCTTCATCGCGACCTTCGCGCTGTTCGGCGCGGCAGGCAATGCGGTGGAGATGCCGAACTGGGCGCTCAACCCGACGGGCAACCTCGACTATTGCATGCGGCGTGAGTTCTTTCGACCGTCGCTTGCTACACGCTTCCTTTACTGACTCGCCCAAATCGCAGTCACGCCCGCGAACTGAGATTGAGGCTTCACCGCTTTGCGCCTGTATTTGTAGCAAAACGTGATGTGGGCATTCTCGGCTGCAAAAGCGTCAAACCTTTTCTCACGTGCGGCGGTACGCTCCGATCTCTGCCTGCGCGCAACCCCTCCTCGGACGTTCGAGGCCATTCCAGGGTTATCATCTAGTGGTACAGCCAAAGGAGCAAGCTCGGACTGCTGCGATGCTTGATCTGTTCGGACTGGACATTGCGATCTCACTGCCGGCGTCGGAGTTGTCGGGATGCCCGGACAGTTTCGGCGATTGTTCAAAGACGTCCTTGGACGGGTATGTACGAGCTGAACACGGCAAATTGACGTCAGCTCTCGCTAAACGACGGTGGTGCGAGAGTAACGATTCCGCGCTGGGTATGCGCTTTTAGATAACGCGTCCGTCCCGTCCGAGGGGCTACCGTCGTGCCGAAAAGTCCTATATAGCGTCCGAAGCGTCTGCTCGAAGGTTCCGAGGGCGGGTGAATGGCACTAGCGCGAGGCAACCGCGAGGTACTCGCATTGCAGGTGAACGAGGCCATATCAACCCTTGCACACGCCCAGGCTCTCGTACATACCACACGCACGAGCAGGAGGCTCCAGAGCGTCTCACTTAGCGTCTGCGAGAAGAGCTGCGAGTACATGTACAGAACGCTAAAAACGAGTCACGGCGGCGTCGGCTCCGCGACCTCGTCGCAGCGTGCGCACTCTC
This sequence comes from Rhodotorula glutinis, assembly GCA_037974285.1. NCBI lineage: Eukaryota > Fungi > Basidiomycota > Microbotryomycetes > Sporidiobolales > Sporidiobolaceae > Rhodotorula > Rhodotorula glutinis. The sequence continues at coordinate 748,893 of JBBPFV010000011.1, read as the reverse complement.
ATCCTCTTTCTCTCTCTGTCATCCGCCCATCCAGCTGCAGTTTCTGCTCAGCTTCCGCTGCTGTGAACGGGCGCTTCTTTGCGACAGCTTCTCTCTTCCACGATCCTTCGTACCCTCGACTCGCTCGAAATCGCCGGCATCAGCGACCGACCTACGCAAGCGCTAAGAGTGAGGCCGCCGACTAAATCTGGCGTCTGCTCGGCGAGTCATTCGTCATAGCGTCGCAGCTCTACTGCTGTGCTGGGTCCTGATCAGAGGACTGTGGGAGTCTGCGCTGAACACGGCGCTCTCGAGGCCCGCCGAGGGCGAGCCGACGAATTCGGAACGCCCGTCCGAGAAATCGATGATCGAGACCGGCGGCTCGAGGCGATACCGGTGCGGTATCCAGAGCAAGCAGCATAATTACGACACTGTACAAGCTCGAGCATCTCAGCGGTGAGCTCGTGACATTTATTCTTTTTCCCAGCTATCACAGCATATCAGAGCTTTTGGCGCATAGCCACATAGGCGAAGGGGGGAATCCGAGGCAACTGCAGGCCGCCGGTGCGTTCCCTCGTAGACGAGCGGCGGAAGCATCCGACAGCGGTTCTCTTACGGAGCGGGAATGCGTGATGGCGCAGCATAGGGCGCGAGCCGGTGCAGCATAGACGGCAGCGTGAGGTAAGAAAGTCGGATTCTCGAACGACCTGAGCTGCACGCTGCGCGCTCCAAGGACGCGAGCGAGGCGAAGATGCACTACCTCTAATGGGGCTGACAGCAACCTGACACAAACAGAGGTCTCCTTCTGCAGCACGACTGACGTCGAGCGCGCCGCGGCCGGCTTGTTCGACTTTCGCTTCACGTCGTCGTGCGCGCGGGCGAGGGTGGCAGCGCCGTACCCGCTACAGTATCAGATTTCGCCCGCCCTCGCCCGTCTCGCTCACCGCGTGACGTGCTCACCAACCGTGCTGCTCGTCTCACCACCTGCTGGCGATTTTTGCGTGCCGCTCCGCCAAGGTCCGGGGCATCGACTCCGCGCTTGGCTGCAACGAGCCACGAGTGCGCGACCTCGCGGTCGTCCGCCACAATACTGCTCCCTACTATATCACAGTAATAGCGGCTGACAGCAGCGGCAGGATCGCCCTGCCCGCGCGTGCTGCGCAATAGACGAGATCGTCTTCTCGCCGACGAAATATCGCTAACGATAAGGTGGACCGGCTTATTTTCACGTGGTTCGATGATCCTGCCCGCATGGCTAAGGCGGTGTGGCGCTCGTCACCCATGCTGCTGCTGGGGTGGACACAGAACCGGCTTCGCTGTACCACCTGGAGGACGTTGCGGTGCTCTCCCTATCTTCGGAATTTCGGAGACCCGCTTCTATGAACCGCATGGACTTCTGCTCGCTTCGGTCTGCATACAATACGGTGCAGGAGGCTGTCTTCGGTGCAATGCGCTAAAAATTGCTACGATCACTCGCGTTCTTCTTGGCGAGGGGGGTCGGCCATTTAATGCCTTCTCCGCTTTTTCTGCCTTATCTCGCCCTGGGGGACAGGCACTGCCTGGCGCTGCGTTTTTCGAGGATTCGTCGGTACTACAGGCGCTCCTGAGCCATGGGCAACGTCATTCTACGTCAACGACAACCTTATTGGTACGCAGAAGTTGCGGGTGGCGGCGAGGGCTTGGCGGAAATGGGTTCAGATTAGGGTCGAAAAGGCCGGGGCCCAGCTTTCCGATTGTCCGCCGGGCTTTTTTGCCGCTCGCACACCACGCGTACTGACCGCATGGTGCTCGCTTCGAGATAGCTGAAGCTTTGCGGGTACAGCGCGGGGCAATGGGATCTGCGCCACTGCGTCTCCTGATCATCTGACAAGAAGCCGGACCAGCCGCTATCCCCTCCGACCGGCTGGAGATTCCCCTCCCTCTCTCTTCACGCTTCGCTCTCTCACTCGGTCCTACTCCGTCGACTCTCGCCTCACGCTGGGCGGCGTCAAGATGGTCAACATGCGCAACCCTTTCAAGCGACAGGACTCGGTCGACGCGACTTCGACCGTTCCGCAACTCAACAACAGCTCTGCCGACGACATACAATCGCCACACGACGCTAAGACGCCTCTCGACGAGAAGGACGGCTTTGTCAATTCGGACGTCGCCGACACACACGACGTTCACGCCCACAACCCATGGGACGATGCCGGCGCGGAGAACATGCTTGCGAACGGCAAGGAGCGGCCCATCGAGGTAAGTTGCGCGCCGCCTACCTTTGCCGGTTCCTCTCAGACTCACTCGTCCGATATTACAGACCGCCGAGGACATCGCGACGCGTTGCATCTCGCTTGAGGATGATCCTCAAATGCCGGTTCACACCTTCCGAATGTACTTCCTCGGTGAGCCTTCTCAACGAGATCTCGACAGGTCTTCCAGTTGACTTACGCATATTGCTCTGTAATTCAGGTGTCGGGTTGACCTGCTTCGCCGCCGTCCTCGGCCAGATCTTCTACTTCCGCCCGCAAACCGTCTACGTCTCGCAGCTTTTCCTCCAGGTCATTGCGTTCATCCTCGGTCGGGCCTGGTCTGCCGTTCTGCCGAACGCCAAGCGCGGCAAGATCTGGGCCTTCCTGAACCCGTGCGAGTTCACCCTCAAGGAGCATGTCGCTGTCCTCATTATGTCGTCCACCGCCACTTCTTCCGCCGAGGCGATCTCAGTCTTCGCCGCCGATGAGCTCTACTACAAGTGAGTTACCAGCGTCAAGCCGCCACCCTCCTGGACGAGCTCTGACTCGATGACTGCACAGCATCACGCCGAACTACGGTGTTGCCATCTTCACCCTCCTCGGCTCGCAACTCCTCGGTTACGGTCTCGCCGGCCTCATGCGCGCGTTCTGCGTGTTCCCGACCTACATCGTCTACCCGAACTTGGTCCCGACGGTCAACTTGTTCGACGCCCTCCACCGTGACAAAGATGTCGGTGCCCAGCGCAAGCGTCTTCGCCTCTTCTGGATCGTCTTCATCTCCATCATGCTCTGGGAGTTCATTCCCGAGGCGAGTCTGCTCCTCTGCTATCTGCGGAAAAGCTTCCGAGGGCTGATTCGGGCCCGGTTACAGTTTGTCGCTCCGACCCTCACCGGTATCTCGATCTTCTGCCTGGCGCGTCGCGACAGCGCCTGGTTCACTCGCATCTTCGGAGGCTCGAACGGCAACGAAGGACTCGGCATGTTCTCCCTGTGCCTCGACTGGAACTACGTTGGATCGGGCGGCGGTTCGCTCGGCGCCCTCTTCACCCCGTTCACGACCCAGGTGTCGCAGTACATCGGCGTCGCTCTCTGCATCATGATCTTCTGCGGCATGTACACGACCAACGCGTGAGTTTCTTGAACCACAGCCGCGCGATTGGCTCCGTTCGAGTTATTGCGATCGGCACCGCGTGCGAGAGCAGAAACGAGGGAACTAACTCGGCAACCCTTCCACAGCTGGAACTCGGCCAACTTCCCCTTCCTCTCGCAGCAGCTCTTCTTCGAGAACGGCAGCATCTACGACCAGACGGTGAGCCTGGCCTGCTTGTCTTCAGCGGCCGGTTTCCTTCCCGCTTCCCATCCTGAACTTGCACTGACAATGGTGTCCTTCTCAGCTCATCCTCACGGACACCTTCGGCCTGAACAAGACTGCTCTTGATATCTACGGTCTGCCGTGGTATGCCGGTGCGTGCTCACGTACATGTGGAACTTCTGAAGTGCTGGCTAATCTTTCTATCGACTAAAGGGTCCAACGCGATTTATTACCTTGGCTGCAACCTTGCCATCGGAGCCACCCTTACTCACGTTGGACTGTGAGTCGTCTCTTGCAGCTCATAGGGCCGCGCTCGCATCAGAATGAGAGCTTCTTACTGAGCTTCCTCTTTTTCCCGCTACCAGCTGGTACTGGCGCCCAATCCTCAAGGCAGTTCGCCAGTTCCGTACCCGCGAGATCGATGATCCTCACTACCAGGTATGACTTCGTTGTTTCGAGAACCCGTCGCTAGGAAGCTCGCGCTTACTGACTTCTTTGTGCGCTCGCCTTCCGATCAACAGAAAATGCTGGTCTACAAGGAGGTCCCGATGTACATCTACGGCGCCATCATCCTCGTGTCGTTCGCCATGGCCATGGCGACTTGCTACACCGGCCACTCGCAGCTCCCGTGGTGGGCGCTCATCGTTGCTATCATCCTCGCCGCGTTCATGTTCCCCTTCGTCTGCGTCATCTACGCCATCACTGGCTTCAAGACCGACGTCCAGCAGCTCGCTCAGATGCTCGGTGCCGCCGTCGTTCCCGGCAACTCGCAGGCGAACATGTGTAAGCTCCGCCTGTCCACTCCCGCGCGCGACACTCAGTTGACGCTCTTTCCGCTGCGCGCAGACTTCACCCTCTACGGTTACAACTCTTGCGCCCAGGGTCTCGGACTCGCGCGTGACTTGAAGCTCGGTGCGTCGGGATCTGGTAACGCACCTGGCGAAGGCCGGAAGCTGATTGCCTTCTTCCCGATCGCAGGCCAATACACAAAGCTTCCGCCCATCGCCAACGTCATCGTCCAGGTCATCGGCACTATTATCGGCGCGCTCCTCCAGCTCATCATCATGAAGCAGGTCGTTTCGAACCAACGCGAGCTTCTCCTCGACACTCAAGGTTCCAACATCTGGTCTGGTCAGCAAGTCCAGTCCTTCAACTCGCAAGCCGTCTCCTGGGGCGCCCTCGCCAAGTACTTCTACGGCCCCGGTTCGACGTACCAGATCATCCCGTACTGCATCCTGATCGGTCTCGCCATCCCGGTGCCCTTCTGGATCGGTCACAAGTACTTCCCGAAGCTCCGCCTCAACACCTTCGTCTCCCCGATCACCTGCTGGTGCCTGGGTTATCTCTCGGTCGGCATCAACTCGTCGGTGTTCACCACAATGTGAGCAAATGACCGCTGGCGATTTTTTATGCACGAAATTCGATCGCCGACTGACTTCTTCGCTCCCGGCTTTCTTCCAGGCTTATCGCGCTGTTCTCCCAGTTCTACCTTCGAAGGTATTGCTCGACGTGGTTCCGTAAATACAGTATGTCATGTACACAACAGTCCGCCGTCGCTGCCCGACACTGACGCTCCGATTCCCGCGACCAGACTACCTCGTCTCGGCGGCTCTCGACGGCGGCACGCAGTTCTTCGTCTTCATCGCGACCTTCGCGCTGTTCGGTGCGGCAGGCAATGCGGTGGAGATGCCGAACTGGGCCCTCAACCCGACTGGCAACCTCGACTACTGCATGAGGCGTGAGTTTCTACAATGGCGTCGCCGCCTCCGCGTTTCTCACGCTGACCTAATTCGGACATCGCAGTTACGCCGGTGAACTAAGTCGTGACATCAACGGTTTTGTGCATGTATTTGTAGTAGACATCGGGTTCGTCGAGTTGAATTTTCGTACAAGCGCGCGTCTTCTTCCCTTTTCCTCGTCACGCTTCCCGAATCGTCAGACGCGGAAATGCACCTTAATTGGAGACGACGGCGAAGTCGCCGAGAAGTACTGGGTGAGCTCGTCTGCTGCCGGCGGGGACAAATACTAAGTCCGTGGTCTCGGCGGACTTCTCTCGTCACGACGGTCTTCGGAATCCATGATGCGGCGTGGAATCGCTCCATAGACCTCGCAAAAGTGTTAAAGTTGCTAGACTATATGTTTCGGAGGGTAGCCTGACGATGTTTACTTGAGAAAAGGCCTGATGAGGGAACGCGCGCCTCCCTGGAGAATACCGCCTCTGTCGCCTTTGTCGCCGATGTCGAGTCCCGGAAAGCTCACGACTGGCATCAGCAATATTGTCTATGAAGAAAAGCTACAGCGTCTAAGGTGAGTGCGCAAATTGTGAAGGATCGTATGATGCAGAGTATCGATGAGAGGAGCTGAGAGGATTCTGCTTCGGCCATTGGTACAGCTCGAAATTCACCACCGGCCCTCTTACGAGAGCCGGGTCGATATCGAAGAGGAAGAAGACGCGGGTGCCGACGCAAAGAGCGCCGCGAACCCTTGACCGGGCGTCGCCGCCGGCATGGGTAATCGCTGCGGTCTCGATCCGGGACTAGTCGCGCCTCCATTTGCCGAGCGCCCTTCGTCTCGTCGGCGGTCATCGCTTCGACGCTGTTCCATCGGTGGGAGCGGCGGCGGTTCGAGCGGTCCGAGCGCGTGGGCGAGCCCTTGCTCAAATGTATCGACGAGGCCGAGCGTCGCGCGTTTCGAGTTCTGGACCATTTCGGACGACGACAAGGCGGCCCAGCGGGAAGAGAGTTGATCAGAGAGGAGGCCGGAGAAAGCAGAGCGGGTCCGAGAATGCGTCGGCGAGGTGCTCGGAGAGGATGAAGGCGGCGGTTTCGAATGGCGGCTTGATGACGTTGAGACTGGGGCGTCAACTCGTACGACGGGCAACGAGGGGACCGCAGAGCGAGGTTTTGCATGCTCGCGCACAGGTTCGGCGAGTCTCGGCGAAGTGGACCCGACCAGCGGAGATCTCGAGGGTACCGCCTCGTCCTCCTCATCTTCCTCCTGCACGATACCAAGACCAGTCTCCGCCGCGGCCGGAGTCGCGACGTTCTGCTCATCGTCGTCAAAACCGTACGCACGCTCTTCTTCCGAAGGAGGCGGCATCCCAACGGCAGCTTCGAGTACGCGACCGAGCGCGCCGCCGAGCCAGGAACCCGCCGCTTTGACCGTCTCGGGGATCGGAGACGCTTCGCCGCTGATAGGCCTGACGCCGGAAGGATTGATGCCGTCGAGGTCATAGTCGACGGGCTCGAACGTGCTCGTCAAGAGCGACATGTCGAGCGAGTGCGCCGACTGCGGCAAGAGGGCCGGTTTCGGTGTAGGCGACGTATTCGGAGAGGCGGTCGAGGCGGTCGTCGCGATGGAAGGAGAGTGACGGTGTGACGACGAGACGTAAGGCTGGTAGGCTTGTTGCTGCAAGGACCGGGCAACGATCGCTTGCCATTTGTTCTTGAGGGACGAGAGCTCGGCCTCGCTCCGCTTCAGTTCTGCGCGGTCGGAAGGAGACATCAGCCTAGAACCTCGGGCGCTCGACTTGGAGAGAGTCGCTTACCCTCGCGTAGATCGAGGCATTTGCGCTCCTTCTTGGCGATGATGCTCAGGAGGTCGGCATTCTGCTCAAGCAATGTGGACGCAGCGGTATGCGCGGTGGCCGGAGCCGGCTCGACCGAGCTCGAGGTAGCCGACAATGTCGGCGAGTGCGCAGAAGAGGCGGGAGACGAGCGACTTCGATTCGCCGCCGAGTCTGGCACGGCGAGGTTGTCCGCCTCGGGGACGTCATCGAGTCCGAGGGCCGACGTGCGGCTCGAAAGACCGTCGAGGGAAGGTCGCGCGTCGTCCTGCGAGGGGCGACCGCCTTCGAGAGACAGGCGGCTCGGCGAGAACGCGCCCGTGTACGAGATGCTCGGCCCGCGTCTGCGCCTCGAGATGGATCCAGTCCGAGTTGGCGTCGCATGACCGCTGCCAGGGTTTGGATCCTCTGCTTCGCCCGCTCCGCCATTATGCTCGGGCGTGGCAGCGAGCTGCGACGTTGCGCCGCTGTTGCCGGCCTGACCGGACGAGGCATCTCTCGAAGGGGTGGTCCGATACGAGGTCGACCTCCTCAACAGGGACGGCGAGTCGCCTCTACTCGCCCCCGCTGAGTAGCTCTGCGGTGATTGTCCGTGTCCGTTTGGTGACGGTGCGCCTATGATCGAGGCTGGCCGGCCGGGTCTGGAGGCGAGCGGACTCGACCCGTTCTGATGAGGACTCGATCCGGATGCGATGGACGCCCGCGCGTCGGGCGAGTCGGCGCTGCTGATGGCATTCGGAGAGACGGGCGTGAAGGCAGCACCCGAGAGTGAGAGGCGTTTCAAGTGTCGCTTGCCGTTTGATGATGACGACGGCCCAGCGGAAGCGGACGCAGGCGTGAACCGACTCGACGACGAGGCCGAGGCCGGCGGTGGGGTCGAGACGGCGTATCGTTCGCTCATCTGACCCGTCTGGCGTGTGCGGCCTGGTCCTGGTGATTGAGGATCGTGTAGCGTCCAAGTGGCCGTCGAGTTGGAACCGTTATTCGAGTCGCAAAGGTGGGTGCAGCGACGTTGCGAACAGGCGTCCCTGCCTCACTGCCGGTCTCGTTAGTAAGATCCAGCCGTGTCACTGGATCGCTCAGGCTAGCCCCTTGTGAGTCGCAGCGAGCGAGCTGGCAGACTCGCAAAGGAACGCCGGAACGCGGTCGCGCCTCGACGCGTCTCGCGGAACTTGTGCGACGCGACCGACATTGTCAGTTTTCCGCTCGCTCTCCTCGCATATCAGCTATACACTCTCGCAGTTTACACGGTGTCGAATTACGACCTGACAGTCAGCCTCCGCTAGCTGGTCATCCGTCTCGCACTCGCTCAAGACGCAGCAGAGTCCGGCTTGACCGCGTCGGTTCCCAATTCTTGCAACGGCACCCGCCGACTTGCGCCATCGCACTTGGGCTGACTGGCTGCGATGGGCCGACCTTTCAACAAGTACGCCGGGTCACGAGGAGGAGCAGGGGCCGCGTCAGGCAGGGGCAACTCGTCCCGAGGTTCATGGCGCGGAGGTCGAGGCAGAGGTCGAGGTCGAGGAGGCTACGGTCAGCCACCCGGCGCAGGGTTGAAGACGGCTACCGAAGGCACCCGAGAAGAGGACCGCGTCGAGGACGCTAAGCTGTGGGACGAACTCGACCACAAACTCGGGTTCCCCAAATTCCAAGAGGGTCCGAGTCGGCAGGGTTGGCTCGTCAACATGAAAGAGGTGCGGACGGCGATCCAAGCATCGGACAACAGGATCTCGGTGTGCTAACCTACTGGCTCGACAGACTTTGGTGCCCGACGAGCTCAAGGGATCGGGGCGAGCCGGCGTCGACTACTACTTTATTCAGGACGACGGCAGCATGTTCAAAGCGACGCTCGCCTATGAGCCCTACTTCTACATCGCGACGAGGGTGAATCCCACCTGTATTCTGTACGCGCTCGGCTTGCCGCTGACACGAGTGTTCACGAATTTCAGAGCGGACACGAAGGCTCGGTCGAGGAGTGGCTGTTGCGCAAATACGAAGACCTGATCACGTCGGTCAAGCGCGTCCGCAAAGAGGACCTCCAGCTCGTACGTGTCTGCCTCCTCGCTGCGTCCTGCGGCATCGCGGTTCCCAAACGGAACCTAACGGACGCCCCTCGCAGCCGAACCACCTGATGGGTTACCGCCGCGAGTACATCGCGCTCTCGTTCCGGAACCAGACCGACCTGTTCAGCGTCCGACGCGAGCTCCTCCCACTCGCGACAAAGAACCGCGAGATGCTCGACGCGGTCGACACGTATGCCGAAGTCGTCGCGGGCGAATCGACCGCCGATCAGCTCGGCGGCGCGGCGATGGAGATCGATATGGAGGACGCGTGGGGCATGGGCAACTCGGGCGGAGGAGGCGGACGTGGTGGCTTCGTTCAGGACGGCAAGGACAAGCAGATGAACCCGCAGGACGCGATCCTCGACATCCGAGAATACGACGTCCCGTACTACCTCCGTGTCGCCATCGACAAAAGTGAGTCGCGCTTCTCCTCGCTCGAGTACCAATTTCGACACCGCTTTCTGACCGAGTCTTTGATCTGCCGCAGACATCCGAGTTGGGCTGTGGTACGAAGTGTCGGCAACCGCCGGCGAGATCTCGTTCCGCCTCTTGCAAGAGCGAGTCGCGCGGGCCGAACCGGTCGTCATGGCGTTCGACATCGAGACGACCAAGGCGCCGCTCAAGTTCCCGGACCAATTGACCGATCAGGTCATGATGATCTCGTACATGATTGACGGGCAGGTACGGATGCTCCTCGGAGAAATCGAATCTCAAAGAAAGAGCTTAGCTGACATGAAAACGTGCTCGCAGGGCTTCCTAATCACGAATCGCGAGATTGTCGGAGCCGATATCGAAGACTTCGAGTACACGCCGAAACCGGACTACGAAGGCCCGTTCGTCATCTTCAACGAGGCAGACGAGGTCAGCTCGTGTCGTATTCATTGCTGCGCCGCTCGACTGTACTAACGCATCGTTGCAGGCCGCGACGATCTCGCGCTTCTTCGAGCACTTCCGCGAAGCGAGACCGACAGTCTGCGCGACATACAACGGAGACTCGTTCGATTTCCCGTTCCTGCTCGCACGCGCCACGGTCCACGGCATCGACATGTACAAGGAGATTGGCTTCATGAAGGATTCGGAGGAGGAATTCAAGAGCCGGAGTTGTGTACATATGGACTGCTTCCGGTATGCTTCATTGTCGCTGGTTAACCTTCTCGCAATTTGGACCGTGCGGCGAGGCACTGACATTGTTGTCGCACAGATGGGTCAAGCGTGACTCGTACCTGCCGCAAGGTTCGCAGGGTCTCAAAGCCGTCACGGTCGCCAAGCTCGGCTACAACCCGATCGAACTCGACCCCGAGCTCATGACGCCGTGCGTCTTCCTTCGTCGCGCTTGCTTCTACCTTCGCCGTATTGACGTCTCGCCGCGCGCAGATATGCCGCCGAGCAACCACAGATCCTCGCACAATACTCCGTTTCCGACGCTGTCGCGACCTACTACCTGTACATGAAATACGTCCACCCGTTCGTCTTCTCGCTCTGCAACATCATCCCGCTCATGCCGGACGAAGTCCTCCGGAAGGGCTCCGGTACTCTCTGCGAGACCCTGCTCATGGTACGTCGTATCTTGTCGTCCGCTTGACGTGGCGTGATTGCTGACTTACTCGCTCTTGACGGCGCAGGTTGAAGCGTTTCAGTCGAACGTCATCTTCCCGAACCGTCACGTCGAATCGCACAACAGCATGTACGACGGCCACTTGCTCGAAAGCGAGACGTACGTCGGCGGTCACGTCGAGGCGCTCGAGGCTGGCGTCTTCCGCAGCGATATCGAGACCGACTTCAAGATCGTGCCGGAGGCGATTCAGGGCGTGAGTCTCGGTACTTGGTGACTCTCGATCCTCTCGTTACTGACTTTCCGGACCCACAGCTCATCGATGACCTTGACAAAGCGCTGACGTTCGCGCTTGCCAAGGAAGGCAGCAAGCCGATCCCGATCGAAGAAGTCGAGAACTACGACGAGGTCAAAGCCGAGATCGTCTCGATGCTCGAGGAGTTGCGCGACCGACCACTGCGCCAGGACACGCCGCTCATTTACCATCTCGACGTCGCCGCCATGTATCCCAACATCATGTTGTCCAATCGACTCCAGCCCGATTCCGTCGTCACCGAAGCCGACTGCGCCGCCTGCGACTTCAACCGACCGGGGAAGCAGTGCCAGCGCAAGATGAAGTGGGCGTGGCGCGGCGAGTACTTCCCTGCGTCGCTCGGCGAGTACAAGATGATTCGGAACGCCCTCGAGCAGGAGCAGTTCCCGCCGAAATGGCCGGGCAAGCCTCCACGCCGCTTCGTCGACCTCGCCCCGTCAGAACAGACGAGCTTGCTTCACAAGCGACTTGGCGACTATTCGAGGAAGGTCTATGCCAAGACGAAGGAGACCAAGATCGAGACCAAGGAGGCGATCATCTGCCAGCGCGAGAACCCCTTCTACATCGATACCGTCCGAACATTCCGAGACCGTCGATACACGTACAAGGGCCTCCACAAGGACTGGAAGAAGAACCTCGACAAGGCTGCTTCGGGCGGGTCCGTGCCGGAAATCGTCGAGGCCAAGGCGATGATCGTCCTTTACGACTCGCTACAGCTCGCCCACAAGTGTATCCTGAACTCGTTCTACGGCTACGTCATGCGGAAGGGTGCTCGCTGGCACTCGATGGAGATGGCCGGCATCACCTGCTTGACGGGCGCGTCGATTATCCAGATGGCCCGGAAGCTCGTCGAGCAGATCGGTCGGCCCCTCGAGCTCGACACGGACGGCATCTGGTGTATGCTCCCGAGCACTTTTCCCGATGGTGAGCTCGCCTGCACTTCTGGTCGGCATGCGACCGGGTGGCCGAGACTGACTGCGAGCCGGACCTTGATGCAGGCTTCGCCTTCAAACTGAAGGGAGGCGGCAAATTTCCGATCTCGTACCCGTGTACGATGCTCAATCACCTCGTGCATAAGGACTTTACGAACGATCAGTATCATGAGGCTGGGCCCGACGGGCGGCACGTCGTCCGCGAGGAAAACTCGATCTTTTTCGAGCTGGACGGCCCTTACCGCGCGATGATCCTGCCCTCGTCCAAGGAGGAGGACAAGTTGCTCAAGAAGCGTTACGCCGTTTTCAACGAGGATGGCTCGCTGGCCGAGCTCAAGGGCTTTGAGGTTAAGCGACGCGGCGAGCTGCAACTCATCAAGACGTTCCAGTCGCAAATCTTCGAGAAGTTCCTCATCGGGACGGATCTCACCGCCTGCTACGCTGCCGTCGCATCGGTCGCCGATAAGTGGCTCGACGTCCTCTTCACCAAAGCCGTCTCGCTGCCGGACGACGAGCTCGTCGAGCTTATCGCCGAGAACCGGTCCATGTCCAAGACTCTCGACGAGTACGCCGGCCAGAAATCGACGTCGATCAGCACGGCCCGTCGGCTCGCAGAGTTCCTCGGCGAGCAGATGGTCAAGGACAAGGGTCTCTCGTGCCGGTTCATCATCTCGACGAAACCGGTCGGAGCACCCGTCACTGAGCGCGCCGTCCCCGTCGCGATCTTTTCCGCCGATCTCAGCGTGAAGCGCCACTTCTTGCGCAAATGGCTTAAGGACAACGCGCTCGAAGAGTTCGACCTTCGCTCGATTCTCGATTGGGATTATTACATCGAGAGGTTGGGCTCGGTCGTGCAGAAGCTCATCACGATTCCCGCCGCCCTCCAGAAGATCTCGAACCCGGTCCCGCGGATCCGCCATCCAGACTGGCTGTACCGACGGGTCGCGAACCAGGACGACAAGTTCAAGCAGCACCGGGTCGACGAGATGTTCAAGCGGCACAAGCCGGTCGTCCGTGACGCGACTGCCGAGACCGCGGTTGCCGTTGCCCGACCTCGCTCGCCTACGCCCGAAGCCGCCCTGCCTCCACCAAAACCCGACATTACGCGCAGCTACAGCGCATGGATCGCCCACATGAAGCCGATCTGGCGAGAGCAGCGAAAGGCCTTGCTCGCGGCCAGCAAGTCTGGAAGCGGCTTCGGGCCGAAAGCGGGCGCGCTCGGGTTTATGATGCAGCAACGATCGACGTTCTTGTCGTCGTCCGTGTGGGAACTCGTCCAGATCGCGCCCATCGGCGACCGACCAGGCGATTTCAAGGTGTGGCTCCTCATCGCCGGCACTCTTCAGTCTGTTCGTCTGCGTGTAACCCGGCAGTTCTTCGTCAACTTCGTCGACATGCCAGAACGCGACGACGCATTTCCGGAGGCGTGTGAGGTCGAAGCGATCTCTCGAACGCTGCCGCGCGGTCAGCCCGCGCTGAACCTGGTCCGCCTCTCTACGCCCGAGGACGACTTCGTCCGCAACGAGCCGCGGTACGGCGAGTTGCTCAATGGCCCGAACGTCGACGGCGTCTATGAGCTGCAGATGCCGCTCCTGACTCGCGCGCTCCTTCGACTCGGCTCGTCCTGCGTCCCCGACACGTCGCGAGGAGTCACCTTGAACAAAGGTCTCGACCGGCATTTCACTCTCGACGATCTGAAGGCGCCCGATGCGACCCTGAGCAAGCGGCGCTATCTCGATCTCGGGCGTAACATGCAGTACGCCTATCTGTACCATGCGACGGACGGAAAGAAGGGCCTCTTTGGTCTCTTCCTGCCCGACGGTGTGGCCAAGGTGTATGTCGTCGAGCCTGGCAAGGCGCGCGAGGTACGAGGTCTCGACAAGTATTACGAAGAGCACCTCGGCGAACGCCGTCAAGCCGAGGCCGACCGCCTCGCTCAGGACAAGAAGGCCAAGCGGGAGCCGAGCGCGTTCGAGTACAAGGACCGACTCGACATCGTCCTCGCCTATGCAGCTCACGAGGACGTCGCCCTTCGCGCCATCACTCGCGACCTCAAGAAGTGGTCGGAGCAGAAGGCAGCCCCGACACTTCTCGTCGCGCAATCCTCCAAATCACGCTCTTTCTTCGAAGAGCGCATCCCGACGGCGGCCAACTTTCCCCTCCTGGTACTGGCCAATAACCGACCGGATACTCGCTTTGCCGCCCTTCAGTGGCAAGACGGGGCGTGCAAGCTCATGGTTCAGCATTTCCTGTACGCGTCTGGCTGGATCCGCGAACGAATCGACCTCGCCGACCGCTTCAACATTCCGGTTTGCAATCTCGATCGCGACGTCCCGCTATTCCTCGCCGATCTCGAATTTGCCCGCCGCCTGCACAAGGCCGATTGCGTTTTGTGGTGGTCGCCTTCGGCCCGGCCCGACCTGGGAGGACGCGAGGCGGATGCCAACGCTAGTCAGCTTGGTGACGAGCTCAACAGCCCCGAACTCGACCGACCGGGCTGCTACTCGAACGCGTGTCTCGAAGTTGAGATCCGCAATCTGGCCGTCGACGCCGTCTTGCAGTCGGCTCTCGTTTACGAGCTCGAAGGCGGCGAAGGCGCCGGAGTCGACGAGGGTGCCCAAAATTTGGACGACTACGCACGAGGGAGTGCTGGAGCGCCGCACGTCCTCGGCGATGCGATCCTGCCGACCTCGACGTTCAACATGGTGCGCGGAATGGTCAAAGCGTGGTCGGTCGAAGCCGGCAAACCCGACGGAGCTTTGTGGAGCTTGATGCTCGAGCATTTCTGGCGGTGGATCTCGTCGCCGGCGTCGAATCTCTTCGATCCGGCGCTGTATCGGTTCGTGCACGGCCTCATGCGCAAGACCTTCTCGCAGCTCCTCGCCGAGTTCCGCCGTCTCGGCTCAGACATCGTCCATGCCGACTTTGGGCGTATCTTCCTCGTGACGAACAAGCCTTCCTCGTCGACTGCCTTCGCCTACGCCGATTATGTCGTCTCGTCCGTGACGACGCGTGAGCTCTTCCGCTATCTCCGCCTTGACCTCGTCCGGTTCTGGGACCAGCTCGTTTGGATGGACGCGGCGAACTCGGCCGGCATCATCTGCGAACGACCGGATCTCGACGAGCCCGACATCAACAAGGCAGTGCCAGTCGAGCTTCAGTTCAACATCGCGACGCACTTGCCGCCCGCCGCGGAAGAGCGCTTCGCCCCGATCATCGGGCTTTTCGTGACGGAAATGCTCAAGGCGAAGCGCTCGCAGGTCGCCGACCTGCGCACGCCGCTGCGCATCTTGCAGAACGGCCTTGAAACCGCCGAGCGGAACAAGGCCGGGGCCAAGGAGGGTGAAGAGGCACCGCCCGACGCAGCGCGAGCGCTCATCTCTGGCACGATCACGCGATCGCTGTTGCGCGCGACGAGCTATCTCAAGGAGCAGTACGAGAGCCGGCGCGATCCCGAGCAGTTCCAGTTCCCGGTCCTGCCCGGTTCTTACCTCCGTCCGAAGAATCCGGTCCTCGAATTCGTCAAGACGACGTGCGCCGTCCTTGCACTCGCTCGCGACTGCAGCGAAGAAGTCGTCGTCCTGAAACGTAACCTCCTCGACTACATCGGCGTCCGCGAGTTCGCGAAGGAGGCCGTCTTCATCAACCCTTGCCTTCCTTTCAAGGTACCCATGGTCGTGTGCCGCGCATGCAATGCCGTTCGAGGTGCGTCGGACCTCCTTTTCCTCACGCGTCACTTTGTCGCTGACCAAGCTTTGCCGGCTCGCAGATTTGGACCTCTGCCGCGACGTGACCCTACTGGTCAAGGGCCAACCCTGGACGTGCGACCGCTGCCAGACCGAGTACGATCGTTCTTCCATCGAAGCCCTTGTCATCGACGCGCTGCAGCGCCGGATCACCTCGTACCAGCTGCAAGACTTGCGGTGCGGCAAGTGCCGGACGATGAAGTCGGAGAACCTCCGCTCGCACTGCTTGTGCGCCGGCGAGTACCGCATGGCCGAGACGCGTCAGGAACTCGTGCGCCGGATCCAGGTCACGTCGAATGTGGCCGAGTTCCACGGCCTCAAGACGCTCGCGTCCGCAATCGAGTGGATGCGTGAGATGCTGCATTAGTGGGCCGTTTCGCTGCGCTTGGCCGTCACTAGCCCGTCCTTACTCGTCGTCGCTCGCAGATTTCCCTTCCTCTTTCTTTCTTCACTCGTACATGTTGTGCTTTCACCTTGTTGACAATAGTATGGCTTTCTCCACCTCTGTGAGCGTTCATCGCCTCGATTGCGGTATTTACCGTACAGATTCAGAGAAATCCAAGCTACGGAAGGAAATGCTTTGAAGCAAGTCGAGGTAGTCACCACCAATCCTCCTCGTCGAAAAGAACAATCTCCCCGCTCGCGACTGCTTTGTGGAACCAGCGCTCGTCGTCCGCATAATCAATTAGAGAGCCGCACAAGTCGACCCCAACGCGTTCGGCCAGTGCCATGTTCTCCAGGGTGCCGGCGTACGTACAAGTCGTCGACCACGGGTAGGTCACGATGCCATCGTAGGAATTGTATGTCATGACCTCCGTGCAGGTGACCGCGACGATGCTCAACTTCGGCGGCTTGTCCGGTCCATCGATCAGGCGCCGGAGATCAGCATCTGCAACGCTTACGCCCTTAAGGAAGAAGATGCTCTCCAAGGCCGGTAACTGTTTCAGCGTCGGCAGGAGCTGCGAGTCCCAGGTGCCATTCCCGAGCGCTAGGCTGCGTAGGAACTTTGATCCCTCCAACGGCGTGAGACAATTCGAGACCGTCGGTGGTTGGAGAGATCGCTGTAATTCGAGCACGCGCAGGACGTTCAAGAAACGGATGCTGCGGATGAGGGGACTGAAGATATCCCCTTCCTCGGTGCCGACGTTGATCAGCTCGAGAACGGCGATCTCGTCGAAGGCGAACAGAAGATCGCGGACGGCCGGCTGATCAGCGAGGTGACCTGTCAGCGAGACCGACCATGCCAAGCCTCTCGCAGCTTCGAGCTGCGGAACCGGCGCGCTCCTATACCGGCCGATAGAGTCGGGAGCGCGGTCGATCGTTAGGCTGAGTCTGTTTATGCTTCGGTAATGCTTCAAGTTGCCGTAGTGCCGAGGGTCGAAGGGGTTCGCCCAGCCCAAGAACGGGTCGTCGATCTCGAGCGCCTTCATCGCCGGAAGCGGGATCGTGCCGAGAGGCGGCCTCCTCGCGCGCAAGTTGCTCTTTGGGTCAAGCACCTCTTTGGCGAGGCGGCCTGAACCCTTGACCTTGAAGGTCTCGACGTGGTGAAGGCGTTTTAGGAGCGCGTGGAAATCCGCCTTTTTCGGCGTTTTCGGGTCCTGAACGCCTTCGAGGTCGAGCGCGAGCTCTGTGATCGACTGGACAAAGTCGTGCGTTTGTGATAGCGTGCAGAGCTTGACGAGCTTGTCGTACGAGCTGATTGTCGTCTTGCCGAAGCGGTGTTGGCGGGCGAGCGGCAAGAACGCTTTCGAGACGAGGCCGAGGTAGGTGCACCTCGGCTGGGCTTGCGCGAGCTCAACGATCTTGGTGAACAGCTCGACGGGCAACCCCTGCGTCAGGCGGTCGGGCTTTAGCTGTCATGACGAATTGAAGCGACGTCAGCGCGCAAAGTCAAACATCGATGCGGGACAGGCGACGACGAGCAGCGTACGTTGTCAGATGACATACTCGAGCAAAAGAGCTGGCGTTTAGGACGATTCTCTGTATGGTCTGAAAGCGTATCAGGAGCGAGGAGCGAGGCTATGGTCTGAAGCCAACCAGCGTCGCGAGCAAACTTGCGCGTCCGTTTGGTTTCTCCCGCTGTGCTCTGTACACCTCGTCTGCTGCAGAGCCCGTACCGTAGCCGCTTAAATCTAAGCTCTGGCACGAGCCGCTCGACAGCCGGCACCCGCTTACTCGGCGACAGCGGCAACTTTGGTCCCTTCCTTTTTTTTGTGCTGGAAGAGCTCACAGTCGAGGTCCTCTGTGAGTCTGAACGAGCTTCCGAATTGTGTTGCGCGTGTGGACAACCTGCCCTGGAGCTCCGGCTGTCGCTGTCTGCTTGCTGGACCCGTAGACGACACCTCGAACGAGGTCCGCTCTCGCAATGTCAAAAAAAAGATGAACGCGCTCGAGAGCAGAGCGTCGTGGTCCGGGACGCGCGCTGACGTTCATGCTGCGCAATAGAGCTCACAGCGTCGCCCAAGACGTTCGCCCAGTCGCTCGGGGCTGCGACCGGCCTCTTGCGCCGAGTCTTTCCGCCGACTTCGCATCTTCTTCGAAGACGCAGACTGCTGCCGGTTCCTCATAGCGGCCTGTTCTTCGTCTTAGGATCTTCTCAGACCTCAAAGATGACGACGCAAGCTCCCGCCGGGACGCGCTACTCGGTCAGCGTCCTGACGACGCATACGGTCGATTCCGCGCCCGCCTTGCTCGTCGCGTTCGACTCGCACCGGTACCTCTTCAACACGCCCGAGGCGATCTCTCGCATCGCGCTACAAAACAAGGTCGGGCTGCGCAAAGTCGGACATGTCTTTCTCGGCGATGTCGAGGAGAGCGCAGGCTTGCCCGGGTTCATCCTCAGTTCCGTCGAGGCCGGCAACGACCGGATCAAGGTCGTCGGACCAGAAGGGACGGATCACTTCCTCGCAACCTGTCGCTTTTTCACTCGTCGGTAAGTTCGCAACGCGGTTGGGCTCGTCACTAAAATACTGGGCGATTGTCGCTGACCTTGTCCCGGATGACTGAACAGGGACCGGCTGTCTCTTCAAACGGTAGTTGTACCGTCCGCCGAGAAGCCTGACACGTCGCGATTGCCCGAGCCTATCCATGCCGACCAGAACCTGGTCGTCTACGCCTTCCCGCTCGAAGCCGCTACTTCAGCGTCGTCAGCGCCTGCCGACGTGGAGAAGGGCACAGCACCTCTCGCATCAAAGCCTGACTCCCGCGACGTGACAATGAGTTCGCCGACTCGAAAGCGCCGCCGATCATCCTCGGCGACCCCGCCGCCCCGTTCAAAATCGCCACCCGGCGAATCGAGCACTTCGTTCTACCCATCTTCCGCCTCCTTCAACCCCGCGCGTCTCAGCGGCCCGGACGCTTCGCACTGGCGGTCGCTCGTCCTCCGCGACATGTTCCGCGGCACGCATTTTGAACCGGCACCCCCGCCGCAACCTCCCGCTTCGCCTTCCGGTCGGCGGATCGCCTCTCCCGCCTACCTCCCCCAACCTCTTCCGGCATTCGAACGCAAGGGAGGCTCGCAAGCAGTGAGCTACCTTGTCGTCGGTCCAAAGTTGCGCGGCAGGTTCCTACCGGAAAAAGCGCGCGCTGCGGGAGTCAAGCCCGGCAAGGCGTTCGCGCGGCTCGTGGCTGGGCAGCGCGTCTGGGTTCGAGCGTCTCCGAAGGTCGAGGCGGCGGCTGACAAGACGGCCGGGACCGGTGAGAGCGCCAAGAAGGAGACGAAGAAAGAGCGGAAAGCGCGTGAGAAGCGCGAAGCCGATGCGCAAGCAAAGGACGAAGGGGTCGATGGTGAAGGCGAAGGACGCTGGGTCGAGCCGGAAGAGTGCATGTCGGCGTCACAAGACGGTACTGTAAGTTGGCTTTGCTGACGCTCGGCCTTCTGGGTTGATCCCGACTGACAGCGGCATACGGACTAGGCTTTCCTGGTACTCAACATCCCCAGCCCGGCTCACCTGTCCAAACTCTCCTCCGTACTTAACCCCTCGCTGTTCACGCCTGACTCGCTCGCCTCATCGGCTGAACTCCGCGGCGCTTTCCTCTTCCTCGGTCCCGGCGTCAGCTCGTCGCCCGCTCTTCAAGCCTATCTGAATGAGCTCCGCCTCGCGCACCCAGACCTCGTCTTGCGCGTCTCTTCTGCCGAATTCGTCTCGCAGGGCAAGAACGAGGTGACCTTTGGGCCGTCATCGCTCCTCAACCTCCGGCTTCGACAGCTCGACGAAGACATGTTTCAGCTGCCGCGGTACAACTTCCGAGACCAGGCGTCGCCATCGGATCTCGCGCTGCCCGCGTCGACTACCGCGCTCGAATCGAATTCGCACTTTGCGTCATCCCTCGTGCCGCTCGAGGCTGACAAGTTCCCTTTCGGCTCTGGTGTCCGCAACTTCAACTTTCCGGTGCCGTCCGAGGAAGCCGACCTCGAGGCTTCTCGGCTCAAAGGTCCCGAGAAACCCGCCGAGGTTCAGCAGCGGGCGGCGGACGCCTGGGCCGCCTTCAAGGAGAAGGCGACGGCAGCGCGCGAGCTTGTCGAGCGAGAAAGTCTCGAACGAGCGGCACGCCCTGCTGATCCATCAGCACCCTCGTCCGAAGGCGCATTGACCGTCACGCCTCTCGGCACCGGAAGTGCGATCCCGAGCAAGTACCGCAACGTCAGTGGGACGCTGCTCCACCTGCCGAAGGAGCGACACGAAGATCCGATGCAGTACATCCTGCTTGATGCCGGTGAAGGCACGTGGGGTCAGCTTGCGCGCCGATTCGGCATTGCCGAAGACGGTGAAAACGTCTACGATGTCCTGCGAGGTCTCAAGATGATTTTCCTGAGCCATATGCATCAAGATCATCATGCTGGGATCGCTACTATTCTCCGCAAGCGAGCGCAGGTACATGTCATCTTTCTGCAGAGTCTGTGCTGCGCCACGCTAACGCTGTGTCCGTTGTGCAGCTCGACAAGCCGCCATCGGACCCGCTCTATATCGTCGGCCCGCCGAACGCCCGGACCTACCTTTCAGAGCAACATCAGCTGTTCGATCTCGGCTTGGACTTCGATAGAGACCAGCCAGGCCGGGACGTGTTCTTCCTCGACAATTACCTCGTCGAACCGGGTAAAACGCTATCTCCCGGAAGCAGGGCGTGAGTCTGTCTGCTTTTTCCTCGCATGCTCTCCCAGCTGCTGACGTTGGTATAACTCTGGTAGCGCGAAATCTCTATCGGGGCTCATGGCGACGACCGGTCTCGTCGAGGTCACAGCTGTTCCGGTCCTTCACCGCTGTCGGGCTTGGGGAGCTGTCTTGACGCACAGGAGCGGCTGGCGCGTGGCGTAAGTCTTTATCTGCTTTTTGCGTCTCTGGCATGGTGGCATCAAACCAATTTGCTTGTCGCATCTGACCACACGTGATCCGGCAGCTTCTCTGGCGATACCATGCCGTGCGATGCTCTCGTTTCAGCTGGCGATGGCGCCTCCTTACTCGTCCACGAGGCTACAATCGAGGACGATATGCCAGAGGTTGCGCGGGCCAAGGGCCACAGCACGTTCGGTCAGGCGATTGATGTGGCGACTCGGTCCGTATCTTTCTCCGATGTACGGCCGCGATTCCCAAGCTGACTGGCACAATGTGCAGAATGAAAGCTCGGCATCTCCTCCTGACGCACTTCTCAGCGCGATACCCCAAGCTGCCGCCGCCTTCGACTTTCGACTCGTCAGAGCAATCGCATCGTCCGGTCGTAGCGACCGCATTCGACCTCATGACGGTCCGCCTAGATGATTTTTGGAAGGTTGAGCGCTATCGTGACGCGATGGACGCTCTCCTCAGCTGGGACGAGGCCGACGATCGGGACGACGCAGATGAGCTGTCGGCCGCCGCAGCGCCTGCAGCGGTCTCGCCGGCAGGTCAAGAGGTCAAGGCGCAGGCGTAGCTCTCATACTAGACGCGGCGATGTCAGTCATAGAAGCGTAGACAATTCAGGCGCGACCTGCATGACGGTCGCTTTTTCGTAACGAAGAAGCCGCAAGATGACCTTCTCACTGTCTTGTCGCCCTCCGCGGAGAAGCCGACGGCAGAGGGCACGGCGAGGCGCGAGACTATAGGTGTTCCTCTTCTCTGCTGAAACTTCAGCAGACACTGGACATACCCGTTGCGGAATGTACGCACTGCCGTCGATACGAGCCCCTTCAGCCGTCAAGAGCCGCGTGCCGGCGAGGGACCCGGACGAGGTTCGAGATGCCATGCGCGACGTCTCTGCGCCCTCCGTCTCGTTGTTCGTGACCATAGTGGTGCGATTACTTCCCCTCTTGGCCGCTTCGTCCTGGCTGGCGGTCTTGACATCTGTAAGTGCGAAGTCTTGGAGTCGAAGAATTCGCTTGCGAAGCTTATAGCATTCTCGAGGTACAGCTACTCGTCCTCTCTGGAGCCGACAGTAAGAAGGCTTACTTCAGCGCGTTTGGTGCTGTGCCATACGTCTCGGATGCCGCGTACGGCCACCCGAAGATCTTCCTCTGGGGAAGCTGCGCCACCGCGGCGTTCTTTGTCGCCTCACTCGTGACGGAACGAGTCCTACGCGCCCACCGCGTCTTGACAGAAGTCACGGAAGGGCGGACACTCTGGCACGTCGTGGCGATCGCTGATGTCTGGGCCGGCGCGCTCGCCGCGATCGCGCTCCTCGGGATGGCTACCTATGATCTCGTCCACTATCCGCATGCGTATGCTGCTTTGGCGGTAAGCGGGCGGATTGCTTCTCACTCGGCTGAGATTCCTGAGGCTGAGTTGGAGGCTGCAGACCTGCGCACTCGTCTTCCTCTCGCTGTCCGGCTTGCTCCAAACGGTCGAAGTCACACGATTGTGGCACGAACAGTGAGGCCATTCTTTCATGCGTACACGCTTTCAAAGCTCGCTAACGGCGCTGTTACAGTCCCGACCGACGCGACCTCGAAGCGGGATGCTTTACGAAGTGGACCCTCATCACCCTCATTTCGGCCTGCGGGATGGTCATCCTCTGCCTGCATGTGCAGTGCGACCGTGACCTATTCGGAACACCGAACGCCTCTTGCTATCGTGTTCTCAGTGGGTCGCACTAATTTGCGTATGGAGCGCATGCATGCTGATCATGAAGTCTCGGCACACTTTGCAGCCGGCAAAGCCATCCTACAGTGGATAATCGCCTACGCGTAATTTCCTTCTGCCGTGTCGCCCCCGTTCAGAACCGAAGGAGACACTGACGCCGGTCGCGTGTCTTATAGCGTCGGTGCATTCCTCGCCACGATCATCATCGACTTGTGGCCGATCCACCGCCACACGCTCCGGACCGCGCCGACTATGCACGTCGGCCGATTCGGCCGCATCCACGGCATGTGGATGCCATTAACAGCAAAGGCTCGCTCGGCGTCGCATAGTTACGTTCCGGTCCCGCCGCATTACGGGGTCCTGCGATTCCCGCCCAGGTATGCCGGCAGCGGTGACGCGCCGGCTTGCGGCGTGCAGGTCGTCCCCCTCGCGAGGGCAAGCGGCTAAAGGGCAAGTGGCCAGTGATGGAAGTTCAGGACAAGGGGGTTCGGCTGCGCACGAACTTCTCAGCTGCAATTGGAGCTCGAACGCTCCCACTGAAAAACGTCGACCTTTTCTCTCTTAACCGCTCAGACGTTCCTCACACGATGTACTGCCGACGTCGCAAGATCTTTGATGGCAGTACAGGAGAAAACCAGGCAACAAGGATTCTTCGGAGGCAACAGGATCGGAAGGGCAACAAATGCGGAGGAAAGGTTCTGGTCGTTAGAGCGAGGCATGTATGCAAGATGTGGTGTGAGAACAGGAAGATACACGAAGGTAGTGGATGGAAGCAGCGGCGACGAGGCGAAGAGCTGGCCGAGGGTAGAAGGTCCTCATCTCAGACCGCGATGAGCGTGAAGAGAGCCGCCCTGCTCGCCGAAAGCGCCGACACCGCTCGTGGCTCGCACCCGCTTGGCCGGGCTCGTCCGTTCGTCGAGCGCTGCCCCGACGCCGGCCATTTGTCCGCCGCGCCGCTTCAACGTCGCCGGCGTCGGTGGAAGGTCCGCCGAGCCCGCAGCGAGACCAGCGCCGGCGCCTCCTGCGGCTTTGAGCGCTTCGAGGAACCGACTCTGGCGAGCAGGGGTGGCAGGCAGTTCGGCTGGTGTCGGCGAGGGAGGAGTCTGTGGCGGGAAAAGGAGTTTCGGAGCGGTAAAGGTGAACGGGTCGTCCGAGGGCGAGTCGGAAGTCAACAGGGCAGAGAAAGGAATGGTCGTGGCGACTCGTTGTCCGCGTCTGCGAAGAAGTCCGGAAGCGGCGTCAGCTTTGTGTAGATGTGTAAGCAGAAAAGAGATCAGTCAGGTGAGACTCACTTGACCCAGGTGACAGTTTCAGGCCTGTGAACCGGTTCCTTCTTTTGCATGCGCTTGGCCATGTCGTCGTTCCGGTCGACGAAAGGGTTGTCCTCGTCGTACCAACCCATCGCGCGCCGTTTCGCCTCGACTTGCTCGTCGACGAGGGCCAGCTCGCGCGGTTTGCTCGGCGGTGTCAAGGCGGCCGCATCAAACTTGATCCGATCCGGATCGGACCGGTGTCGCCGCCGTGAAGGAGAAGCGTTCTGCCTCGGTGGTCGGACGGGAGACGAGGAAGGCGAAAGAGGTGCGCCGGGGAACGGCTGGAGTGCCGCCCCCGTGGTCGAGGTGGACGCTGCGGCCCCGCTCGGGGCGGCGTTGGGCAAGAACGGGTTCAAGAGGTGTTTGCGCGATGCAGAGACAGCGGTACCGGCTGGTGCGCCTAGGAAATTGGCTGGCGACCCGAGGAGGCACGGTGCCGGGAACGACCTTGGTCCCGCGTGACGGAGTCGACTCGGGTCCTCCTCCTCTGCGTCTGAAGCGAGTTGATCGACCTCGTCGTCGTCCTCGATGTCGGTGTGGATCATGTCGTCGTCGTCGTCGCCGTCGTCGTCGTTGTCGTCGCTGTGGTGGCCGTGTTCGGCAGGAGGTGATGGGAGCGACGACATGCGCTCGAGCTGCAAGGGTCGCTTGCCCGGTCTGAACCTGGCCTTTGACGAGTTGTAGTGGTCTGGCAGGGCGGGCGCAGGCCTGTACGAGTACGACATGTCGGCTGTCGCTCGTGTCCTTTGAGATGGCGGATCACAAAGGTAGGTGACGAGGCGCTCGCTCAGGAACGTTGGCGAGCAACGGGCAGAGTTCGCTGGATAAGCCTCGCCGTGTGGATTGATGCTGGCGAACAAGTAGATAGTCTTGTGCAGCGTGAGCGTACAGGCAGGAGAGCTGTACCGCATCGAGGTGTCCGCCCCTTGTCCACTCCCTCCGCGTACACGCGTCGCGCGCCTCCACTCTGTTGCGCGCGTCGCGTCGCCGATCAGAGGGTTTCTCTTTGCGACCCTACAGCATGGCTCTGGGCGCTTGCAGAGATAGACTGAGGCTACAGGCCTGCTCTTATAGACCGAACACGCGTACTGTTATAACAGGCGGATTTAACGTAGCATGCCGCTCTCTCTCGACGTCGGGACCGTCCCTGCTTTCTTCCGTGCTCTTTCGTTGCACTATAGGACAACGACCAAACGTAGACTGTTTGTACACCCAGACTTCGCTGTAGCGCACGCCGATGGGCTCCTGTTCTTCGACGGCTCGGGACAGACGCGCCCGGAACCGGACCGCGCTCACACCTCCCGCTCTGGCTTGGCGTTCCGTTCTCGGGCTCTGTCCGTCACCCGCTAAGGCTCTCGTCTTGTCTTCTCCTACGCTCGCGCAGGTCGCTCTCCTCTCTGTTGCCTCTCTGACCTCTGCCCGAGACCCCTGCTCTAGCCTGCTCCTCCGAGTTCGCCGGTCGAACTTTACGAGACGAGCAAGAAGAACGGCTCTCACTGCTCAGAACCTTACACTCCTTTCACCCCCTTTTCCCCCGCTCGATCAACCTGCTCGCCATGCGCACGTACGCTGCTTTGGCCGCCGTGCCCTTGTTGACCGTCGCAGTCTCGGCTGCCGGTCTCATCGACAACATGAAACAGTTCACCGCAATCTCTGTAAGGGCCGCACCGCACGCCCCTCCTCCCTTCCCAGGTCAACCCCAGATCGCTGACTCTGGTGTCGCACGTACAGAACGCTGCCAAGACTTTTGATGGCGACTACTACGTCCGCAACGTCAAGACGGGCAAGTACCTCTACTTTGACCGTCCCGACGACACGACCAACCTCATCACGGGCGACGAGAAGAAGACGATCCAGCTCGGCCACGACAAGGCGTACGGTCAATCGGGCCGCAAGTGGGAAACGTGGGACGGGACCTACTTCCGAGGCCTGAACGACAAGTGTTTGTCGGCGCAGTGGGGCGAACACGGGACGGACATCGCGGGCGTTTCGTACGGATGCAAAGTCGGCGAAGGCACCACCGGTACCGATACTCTCGAGCTCGCGAAGCAGCTTTGGCGCGTCATCCCATGCGGTGGCGGGAGGAGCAGCAGCGGCGGATCCTCCGATTCGGCCGCGACGGCCGACTTTAGGCAGCTCGCGACAAAGAGCGACGGTTCAAAGTCCGACGCCAAATCGGCCGACACGGCCGACTTTAAGGCGAAGTCTGACGACAGCGACTCTGCCGCCGCCGCCGCTGAAGAGTCGGCCGCGAACGATTCGGCCGCAGCGGTGGACCCGAAGGACCGGTCCACCTGGGTCTGCCGGAAGGACGGCAAGTGGCTCTCCGAACACCCCGAGTCCGTTCCGCTGCACGTCTCCCAGTCGACGATTTGAGCGCGAACTGACAAGAGCGTACGTCCGGGCAGCTATGTCTACGAGGGCGGCAAAGTCGAATGCAAGGAGGAGCTCGAGGCATACATCAAGGAGCACGGCAAGCCGGTCGACAACGGCATCGACCCGAATGACCGCAGCACTTGGGAGTGCAAGCACGACGCGCAGTGGCTCTCTGAGCACCCCGAGTAGGTGGCGGGTCTACTTTGGCTCCAACCCCCAGACCCCGCGTGCTCACCGCAGTTTTTCCGGTA
Organism: Rhodotorula glutinis; assembly: GCA_037974285.1. NCBI lineage: Eukaryota > Fungi > Basidiomycota > Microbotryomycetes > Sporidiobolales > Sporidiobolaceae > Rhodotorula > Rhodotorula glutinis. The sequence goes on along the minus strand of JBBPFV010000011.1, from coordinate 722,208 downwards.
CAGCTACGTCTGGAAGGCCGGCAAGATCGAGTGCCGTCAGCGCCTGCTCGACTTTTACGCCAAGAGCGGCCAGAAGAAGCGCTCGTACACTACGGCCGAGGCGCGCGCCCACTCTCGCAGGTCGCTTCGCACGAAGCGCCATGCCGAGCTCGCCAAGCGCGCCTCGGAGGAGACGTTCTGCATCATCGCGCTCGACCACTTGACCGATATGACGACCCGCGCACTGACCGAGAAGACGATCACGAGCTTCGGAGGCTACTTGTCGGTCGAACTCGCCGACTTTGACAAGGGCGATGACTCGCAGCATTGGGTCGTCACGCAGGCGTGATCGCTCCATCTCATTCCATCTTGTCGTCTGCACGCTGTAGTCCTGTCCACCCCCTTCCTATTCTGACCGTGCCTGAGCCTGGCGCTCATGGTCCTCTCCTCATTCGCTTTACATTCGCTCTTTGACTCGCAAGTACGCATCCGAAAGCCTAGCGTACGAGAGCACGGGTCTGGACATCAACAGGTAAGCTACGCAAGCGCGGGTGGATCCATTCTACACAGAGACGAAATCAATAACATGCTATTTAGGCGAGTGGGAAGTCGAGACTTTGTATAGCTGCCGCCGGAGTGGCGGAGCGAGCTCCAGAAGTGTCGGGAAAAGCGTAGTGCGGCGGAGCGGATGCGTACGGCGTCAGGCGATTGCCTTGACTCGTCGGTACAGCCTGGAACGGTTGAGGTTGGTACGGCTCGACATGAGCGCCTGAAGCGGACCACCGCTCGATGATCGGCGAGTCTGGCGCCGGGTAGGTCGGAGGGTACGGTCTCGTCCCGGCCAGCGAGTCGAAGGGCTGTGCGTCCGCGAGGCTGCCGAGCGCTTGATCGACGATGTGGCCGAAGCGAGAATCTGAGCTCGCGAAAGCGGGCGGATGCGATTGGCTCCTCGCGTGGAGGAAATGCACGAGTGATGGATCTTGACCAAGGAAGTGGCTGGAAGCCGCTTCGAAAGCTTGCACGCCCTGGTCATATGCCGTCGTAGTGGCGCCGCGGCTGCGACCGACCGGCTGGTGCCCGACGGGTTGATGCCATTGCGACGAGCTCGAGAAATGCAGGCCCGGCACAGGCGCAGACTGCGAAAAGGTATTGGCCGCCGGCTGGCCAAATTGCTCGGAGGCGGCGATACCCTCGACACTAGCTGGAAAGTCGTTCCAGTCCATCGTCGACGAATTGGTGAATGCAGGACCATACGAGGAAGCCACCGCCGCCAGCATGTCGATCGAAGAGGAGCGCGAAGGTGCGGGAGTCGCGCCAAGCGCTCGAACACGAGCGTCGTCGGGACGATTCGCTGCTTGGTGCTCGCGAGTGACATCGCCGCGCTGCTCATTCTGCTGCGGAAGCGCGTCGTACTCCGGTACTTCCGAGATTGAGATTGAAGGACGGCCCGAAGATGATCCGCTTCCGTAGGGCCCCGAGAAATGCGGACGGTGATCAGGAAAAGCCGTCGTCCATTGACCGACAGCTTCGCTGTAAGCGGGAGTCGATAGACTGCCGGATCCACTAGTACCGCCGAACCGATTGTCGACGATCGTCTGGTGGAGATAGTGCTGCGCCCAGGCGGCAAGATCGTGCGTGCCAACCGGCGCGGGGGAAACGCCGGCATCTCCTATCGAAAGAGGCGTCGGCAAGTTGGCCGGGCGTTCGTCCAGAGCGGACGGAACTGCAGCCTGGCTCCAATCGTCCACGTGCATGAGATCCGACGTCGTACTGCGGCGGCGATGACCGTGATCGAGAGTCTGGCGCGAGGAGGAAGCGACCGGAAGATGCTGGATCCCCAGTCCGATAGGAGCACTCGGGATCGCAAGCGTTTGCTCGTATGCAACCGGACTCTGAGGCCCGACAAGGTCGATCGAGGTGGCCGAAGTTTGCTGACTAGGTTGCTGCAGGAAGCTTGGGTCACCCGTGGTCCCCGGCGAGTTGCGGTTTCGAAGTGGGGTGTTCGTGGAAGAAGAAGACCTGCTGCAGAACCGACACGAGCTTAGACCCTCGGCATAGGAGATTAGCACGCGGCGGGTACTCACGAAGATGGCGGAGGCGCAACAGCTTTGCCTCCTTTCGTCCACTTCGTCGACCCTTTCGGCGGAGCCGCGGCAGCGCTCATCATACCGTCGCCGTGGACCATCGCCACGTTCGCTTTCGAGATGGCCGACTGCCGAGTGGCCTGGACGGCTTTGGCAGCACGTTCTTGGGAGCGCGCGATGGAATCCGACGTTTCGACGGCGTTCACAATCTCGCGCACGACCACGTCGTCTGCAAGGGTGCCGAGAGACGTGCTGGCGGCACGAAGAAAGGGTATCGTCTCGCTGCCGTCGATCTCGGTCCCCGCATCGTTGAGAAACGACGCCCAGATCTCGGTGGTGGCGCGTTGAGCGTAATCGAGCGCTTCGATCCAAAAGCGGACCAGTTCCCGCGAAACGCGGCTGCCTTCTTCAGGTTTGAGCGCGAAATCGCTGTAGCCGGCGACGGGAAGTGGATAGTCGGGCGGCTGAGGAAAGGCGGCTCGTAGCTTGCTCGATTCGAGAGTGGCCGGCGAGCGGCCGACGAAAAGCGCGGCCTTTGCCGCCGTGATCGGAAACGGCTGTAGACGAACTTCACTAGTGGCGCAGAATGCCGAATAGCGACTGTTCCCGACAACGAGGCCAGGTAAGCCCGAAGCTTGAGCTTATCGTTCACGACTCTCGACTCACTTCATGATGAGGCAGAGACCGCGCTGAAGCGCCTCCGGCCCGAGGGCCTCGAGCGCCGACTCGATCTGTCGCTCCGAGCGGGATTGGAGGGTGCCGTCGAGAGCTAGACGCGTGACTCATCAGTCTGGCCGGATTCACGCATTTTGGCCTCCGAAACGGACGTCCGACTCACCGTCCCAGGTATTTCCCGCCTCGCGAATGGCGGCGAGTATTTCCTCACGCTTGTCGTAAAGTTCGGCGAGGTACGGCATCGCTCCGGGCAGAAAGTCACTCGGAAACTGGGGTACCGCTGCCCGTGATATGTCAGATCTCGCCGAGGCAAAAGCTTAGTGCAAGACGTACGCGCTGCAAGAAGAGCGGGAAGGCTCGGCTGGCGCTTCCGCGAAAGAGGTAGCCCCGCGGCAACTACCGCTGGTACGGCAGCAGCCGCCTTTGCGGGCTGCGCGATCGCAGTCGGGCTCGTCCGCTTGAGAGGGACCGATTTATGCGGCACCGGCTTCGAAGATCTGATAGAGGGACGCGGCAAAATGGGCGACTGCGAGAGGGCCTTCCTTGCCTTGACGGGTGTCTTGCCCTTCGTTGACGTGGTGGCATTCTTGGATCCCGGCGGGTTTTTCACGACCCGCGAGGGCCGAAAGGCAATGTCTTGCCCGACAGCTGCACCCTTCGATACTCTTTTGGCCGGAAGGAGCAGTCCGGTGCCCTCCTCGTCGTCGTTGTCGTGATCGCTTTCCGGCGACGGCCTATACTCGCTTTCGGCCGGTGAAGCTGACGTCGCTTGGCTCGATTTGCTCGACACGGTTGTCTGCCGCTTACGAGGGACTGGCTTCTTCGCGGGGATGGCCTTGTCGGGCGCGGTCGCGCGGGCGCCCTCGTCGCCCTTGATGCTGAAGCGTTCCTCGAGGTCGCTGAGCGAAGTGAGGGAGGAGTCGTCGTCGTCGTCCTCCTGGTTGAGGCCAGAGGTGGGGATTCTGGGCTCGACGAGAGGCTGTGTAGCCTTCTGAGCAGACGAGGCGACTGGAGCAGGTTGCAAAAGACTTTTCGAGCGTGTCGGGAGGCCCTCGGTCGCGTCGACTTGGCTCGGCAATTCCGACCCTAGCTCGCTCTCCTTGCGTTCCTCGGCCGCTACTGAAGGACCCAAAGTCGACAAGCTCGTGTCGGGCGACGTGCTCGGACTCTTGACGGGCGAAGAGGACAAGTCGGCGGGTTGCCGACCTGGACCGCGTTGACGTTTGCGGAGGCCGTACATGCCTGGCGCGGCGTCGAGGAGGGCCGCTGCACGCGCTGCTGCTTCCTCCCAGTTGCTGTTGGACATCGCTGATGGTCACGGTGGGCTCGTAAGGGCGTGTAAGGTGACAGAAACGGCGGAAGGGAAGACGTCGGCGCGAAGGTCGGTTCGAGAAAGCGGCGCCAGTTACGCGCTGTCGCCTGCGATGGCGCGCAGCGGGGCGGACTCGGGCAGGTAAGCGTGTCCGGTACGCTCTGGAATGGTATGGTAGCGTTGGAAGAGCGAGAGCAGAGCTGTGAGAGGCAAAGAGGACGAGGAGCAACTTTTGACATCGCGTCGACGACGGCGGCTGGTTCCGTTCAACTCAAATAGTCACAGGAGCCTTCGGCAGCGCGACGTTCGTCAGGAACCAAAGACACCGCACAAGCCCCGCCGGCAGCAGCTCGGCGCGGACCGGTTTAGCTGGCGGACCGGCTCTGCAGGGACCTCCTCACGCTGCTGCTGTACGCGCACGAACCGCAGCACCAGCGTGACGCTCCTCCTGCTCCAACCTCCTCCGCCCGTACGCTAGCTCCACGTAAACGCTCCAATGCTCTTTGCTGCACCCTCCGCCCTGTGATGCTGTCGCCTGCCAAACTAGGCCGGCTGACCCTCGATCCCGTCACGCCCGGAGTCTTCGCTGTCCCTAGCCTCTGCTTGCGCCTGCGCCCACTGCGACGGCGTCCAGAGAGCTTGAGACCTGCTCAGTCTGCCGTCCCAGCTGCTGCTGCGTGGGAGAGTATCGCCCGCTTTCCGCCATCTTTCCTCCTCGAGTGATGAGAATCGCGTCTCCCGTCAAGTCGTAGTCGCACGTGAAAGTCGTGCCGATTCGCCGCTGCCATCGTCCACTGACAAGTCTGCAGCTTAGCTTGTGACCTGCAGCGAGCCGTCTGCTGGGCCGAGTCATGTATGCCCAAAGCGAACCTGGATCCCGGAGAAAAAGGACGCATCATTCGAGAGCTGAAGTCGAGGTGAGCTCTGGATGAGACGCATGCAAAGTTCTACGCGTACGACAACTCTATAAAACAAGCTCTGAACGCAACGCATCTAGACAGAGGGATCCGCGACCCATTCTATTCTCCGAAGCTCGTACGTCATCTCGCCCGCTCCCGGACGGGTAAGTCGGCGTCCCTGCGAGCTGTCGAACCCGTCCGGCGCGACGATTTCGCGTCTGGCGACCGTGACCAGGCGATATCGGCGACCATCGCGCGAGTATCGGACCCTAGCCGGTTCCAGGACGTACTCGGGCGTCGCCGGCCCGACTTGCGGGAAGCACGATTCGATCTCTTCCATCTCGACCTTGTGCGTCGGGCGGAGCGGCAGTGCGAGGTGGAAAGCCGGCGGCGTTGAGGTGTGCAAAGTGCCGGAGGAGGTCGTGGGCGGGATCTCCTCGGGGAAAGTGAGGTGTGCTGCGACTGCCGCGTGGAGGAGCGTGGCTTGTCCGCGTTCGTAGGCCAGGTCGGAGCCCAAGATGATGTCGTAGCGATGCGCAGAGTACGGGGCGGACGCATCATTGGGCGGATTTGCGGCTTGAGTCGGCGAGAGAACGAAGTCCCGCCAGTCGACCTCCTGGACCCGTACGCTGATCGCGTCCCCGCCTTGACCGTTCCCAAAGTTCTCGGCGACGTTATATCTGAGATTGTCGAGGACCGCCTCGGGCTCGTCGCCTCCATCCGAAACGACGACCTGCGCGTTTCTCCCGCTGGACGCGAGCGTTCGCGCCGCTGACAAGCCGACGAGTCCCGTCCCGCTACCCAGTTCGAGCACGCGCAGCGGATTTGACGTAAGCGGGAAGAACGAGTCCGGCTGATTGACAATCAGGCGCGCCAAGAGCGTCGCGGCACCCCAGGTCCGATGACCCGTCGAGGCTTCGAGCTGCGTCGCGTCTCGCAAGATGAGCGAATTGCTGAAAGTCTGTGATTCTGCTGGCGAGAGCAAACGAGGTGCAGTCGAAGGAGGACGCGTTGGAGGAGGAGTCGGATAGGCGAAGGCGGCAGCGGCGAGCGTCGCCTTTTGCGGGATCGGAGCGGGCAGTCCCGCTCGCGCTTGATCGGGTCGAGATGGCAGGACGTACGTCCGTGTTGTGGCGCCCTGAGCTGCACGCCGATAACGTCAGGCGAGTCAGTTTCATATCTTCGAGTACAGGAGTCCGGAGAGTAGCGAGTGCTCACCGTTCGGTCCGGACAAGTCTGCAAGCAGTGCCGCTGCGCCGTCGACGACTTGCTCCCAAGCTTCGGCGCCGTCGTCGCCTCGCGCGAGGCACCTCGTACCAATCGAGACGACCTGAGCGAGCCAGTCGCGCGAGTAGCAGTACTCGAACTCGTCCAACTGTGCCGGATCTTCCTCGCCGTACTCCGTATCTTGCGACTCGACCGCCACGTTGAGTGTCGACAAATCGACGATGTGTGGACTCCGAATCAGGATAGAGCGCAAGCCGGCGATGGCTTCGAACAGAGTGGCAGGTGAAGGGACCGGGACGAGTCGCGGCAAGGCCGCCGAGGGGCAGTCCATGCTGGCCGTTACTGTGCGAGGCTTTCTGACCGCGAGAGCGGATAGCTGTGGGTTTCGGATAGCGATGCCACGCGAGGTGAGGTGCGCCCGTGCTCGCTCGACCTTCCAGCGACGAAAGGTCAGCGCACTGTAGGAACCGCTGCCGTCGAGCGATAGAAGATGAGCGTACCTGCACAGGCTGTTCGCCTACCTCCACACACGATGACTACTGCTGCTCAAGGCCGTGTTGCCGTCGTCGACATGCTCAATCGTAAAAGATGCGCGTGAAAAAAATCGAAAAGAGCGGGAACGCGGTTTGGGGCTATCCGGCTGCTGCAGCCGAGTCTGCTGCCGGCTTGACGGATTTTGGAGGGCAACTGCGCGATCACACAGTCGGCAGTCGAGTGCCTAGCTGCCGGTGAAGCGAACGATGACGAAGTCCCAGCGTCCGGGGCAACGCGCGGCTCCTTGGCGACAACTCGCCTCCTCTACTCTACACTTTGCCCGAGCTGGAACCTGCTTGCTCAAGGCACTGCTACAGACTCGCTACACTCGATACGCTCCTATGACCGTCGCACCTCACCCAGCTGACCGGACTACCGTCCTCGACTTACCGTCGACCGCAACTCGCGACCTCTTGCTCCTCGTCTTGCTCGCAGACACTCCGATCGACGCGTGAGCTTTCGTGTCGACTTCAACGGCGTCCAATCTCCCGCGCTGACTCGCAGCGTCTCCGAGCCAGGGTCCGAAACGAGTTTGGCACGTACCACGACATTTTCGCGTCGACGCTCCAGCACTCGATCGAACTCGCCACCGTCGAGAAGGGCATCACGCAGGAGCAGGACGCCGAGTACAAACTGACGGTCGAGAGCTACGACACGAAGAACGGCGATTTCCCGAAGGAGGAACGCGTCAAGCAGGCGGACGGGTTGCTCATTACCGGAAGCGGTACGTCGCTCTCGCCTCTATCCTTGTCGCGCTGTCCGGTTTAGCAGGCAAGCGGCGTCCTTGAGCACTCAACTAACAGCTCGAACTATGAATCAGCCTCGAACTCGTACGATGATGAGCCGTGGATCATCACCCTCGTCGACTACATCAAGCGACTGCCGTCTCTCAACACAGACCTGCGGACGATCGGGATCTGCTTCGGACAACAGACCATCTCTCGCGCGTATGGTACCATGCCGGAGCCGAACGAAGAGGGTTGGGAGATCGGCGTCCACACCGTCGAGTTGACAGAACACGGACGGAAAGTGTTTGCCGGCCGGACGCAGCTCGTTCGTCTTCTTTCCGTGCTCTCCCGCCTCTGACTATCATGTATTGACGTTCCGCACGTGCGCAGAACATCCACCAGATGCACCGCGACAACGTCCCGTCGGTGCCCGAGGGCTTCGAGTTGCTCGGGTCCACCGACAAGTGCCCCGTCCACGGCATCGTCAAGTACCGCGACGGCGTTTCTCCAGAGGACGCGACACTCGAAGACGTTCGGATCGTCGGTCTGCAAGGTGAGCGTCCCGTTCCAGACCTTGACCGATAAGTCCGAGGCGGACTATTGCCATTAGAGGGAGTCGCTCGGTGTCAGTGGCGAGAAGAAGAGATTCTGCCGTCGGCAAACGGCCCGTCGGCAAACTCGGGTTTTTCACAGCTAATGCCGCCATTCGCATCCCAGGTCACCCCGAGTTCAACAGCAAGATTGTCAACGAGGTGATTGCGATGCGCGAGTCCAAGGGGGTCATCTCGAAAGAGGTGGCGGACGAGAGCCGCGAGAACGCCGACCAGCACGACGACGGGCAGTACATTGGCCGGGTGTTCTTGCGCATGTTTGGACTGTAGATAGAGTACGTATATAGAGCGAATGAGTGATATCGAAGCCGTACCAAAGAATGGTCATCAAAAGGCAACTTTTCTGCAAAGTGCTCCGGCAACCGGCGACTTGGACGAGACGCGCGCAACTTGGCGCGCAGACTTTCACACGCTCGACCTCCCGGAACGACCTCTTCTCCTTTTCTCCCTCGCTTCCCACACAGCACTCCATCCGATGCAAGCGACCAAGATGTCTTCAGACCACACCACCGCACTCCCCCAGGGCGTCAAAGTCCACGGTCAGTCTCTCCTCAGTCTTATCGACGCAATCGGCGTCTACCCCGCCCGCACCAGATTTCTCTCTCCCGCGATGTCCGAGGCCATTCGGCTTCACTCTCCCCGGCCCTGAGAGGCGTACAAGAGGCCACGAGACCACCAAGGGGATCTAAAGGCGGCTCTGCGGATAGTCGCGGCCTTGCGCGCGGGCTACAGAGGTCGACCGGGTCGGGTGGAGGTTTCCCCATCTCGCAAAAATCCGGTCGACTCTCCCTTCGTCGCTACAGCTTGTGGGACCCGCCAGATAGACTGGGACGATCGCTGACATCCTACTGGACTGCCCTACCGCGCCTCTGACTCTGGTTGTACAGGCAAAGTTGAAGGTGCGCTATCGCCGCTTCTCCTCCGTCATTCCTCGTTTCCCCACTCCCGCATCCTCCCGCTTCCCTCTCTAGCGCCTTTGGTCGCAGTCGTGGCCGCTAGCATATATCGTACATGACGAGCGGAAAGGACTGACGGGTCTGCGAAAAACCTTCCCGAATCTACAGGCCGCCACCAAGAAATTCTGACCCCGGCCGCCCTCGAATTCCTCGCGATCCTCCACCGCTCGTTCAACCCGACGCGCAAGGCTCTCCTGCACCGTCGTGTCCTCCAGCAGGCTCAGTATGATGCCGGCGCTCTCCCCGACTTCCTCAAGGAGACGGAGCACATCCGGAACGACCCGACCTGGCAGGGACCCAAGCCGATGCCGGGCCTCGAAGACCGCCGGGTCGAGATCACCGGTCCGACTGACCGCAAGATGGTCCTTAAGTGAGTCAGATCTCTGCAATTCATTCTCCCGACGCCCCGCAGTGGACTTGCTTGAAATTCTCGCAGGAGTCGTGGATTGACGAAAGATCTTCCCCGCTCGCAGCGCTCTCAACTCGGGTGCCGCGACCTACATGTCCGACTTTGAGGACTCGAACGCGCCGACATGGCTCAACAACCTCGACGGCCAGGTCAACCTGTACGACGCGATCCGCCGCAAGATCGACTTCAAGGCACCGGGAGGAAAGGAGTACAAGCTGAACGAGAAGGTCGCGACTCTTATCGTCCGGTGCGTACCCGAGTCGTTGCTGACATGCTAGACAACCTGGAAGCTGACAGCAAGCGTATGGCTACAGTGCCCGCGGCTGGCACCTCGAGGAGGCGCACGTCACCGTTGATGGCCAGCCCATGTCCGGCTCGATGTTTGACTTTGGCCTGTACTTCTTCCACAACGCCAAGGAGCTTCTCGCCCGCGGCTTCGGCCCGTACTTCTAGTCAGTCCCGACCTCTGCTCGCGCCTCGACTCGGAACGAGCAATGCCGTCAGCCGAGCCCGTCTCGACTCGAAGCTGACCTTCTCAAACCCGTTGCCGAACGTACCTCGCAGCCTGCCCAAGATGGAGCACTACCTCGAGGCTCGCCTCTGGAACGACATCTTCCGCCTCTCGCAGGACTACATCGGAGTTCCACGTGGATCGATCCGTGCGACCGTCCTCATCGAGACCATCACGGCCGCGTTCCAGATGGACGAGATCATCTACGAGCTCCGCGAGCACTCGTCCGGACTCAACTGCGGTCGCTGGGACTACATCTTTTCGTTCATCAAAAAGATGCGCATGCACCCCGACTTTGTCCTCCCCGACCGTTCGCACGTCACCATGACGGTCCCGTTCATGTCGTCCTACGTCCAGCTCCTCATCAAGACCTGCCACAAGCGCGGCGTCGCTGCGATCGGCGGTATGGCGGCTCAGATCCCGATTAAGAACGACGAGGCGAAGAACAACGCCGTCATGGACAAGGTTCGCGCCGACAAGCAGCGCGAGTGCGACGCCGGCCACGACGGCACCTGGGTCGCTCACCCGGGCCTCGTCAAGATCGCGATGGACATCTTCAACAAGGGCATGCCCGGCCCGAACCAGTACCACGTCCGCCGCGAGGAGGTTCACGTCACGGCGCTCGACCTGCTCAACACGAACGTGCCGGGCGGCATCTCGGAAGACGGCGTCCGGTCCAACTGCATGGCCCTCTTGCACTACTGCGCCAACTGGGTCGGCGGCCTCGGTTGCGTCCCCGTCGCTAACTTGATGGAGGACGCGGCGACGGCCGAGATCTCGCGGTCTCAGCTGTGGCACTGGGTCAAGCACGGCGCTTCGACCACCGACGGCAAGAAGATCACGACGGCGTACGTTGACAAGATCCTCGACGAGGAGACGCAAAAGACCAAGAGCTCGGGACTCGACGCCAAGCGTGTCGACCTGTGCGCCCGGTACCTCAAGGACCAGATCCGCGCACCGCTGCTGTCCGACTTCTTGACCACCGACCTGATGTGAGTGGCTCGCTTTCTCGGCTCCAACAAAGGATCTCGAGCTGACTGTTGTTGACTCTCCCTTGTAGGCCGCACCTCGACGAGTACGCCGCTCCGGCGCGCCCTGCGAAGCTTTAAGCGCTCTCGTCTCGATCATCCCCCACGCATAGTCTTGCTTGTCGTCCACTCCCTCGTGTCGTTACTGCCTACCTTACTGCTCCCTCATGTAGTCATAGCATCTTATCATCGAGACCCTCCTGAAGTGAAATCGAAGTGCTTTTGTCCCTGCTTTTGTCCCGACTTCCGTGACCCTATGCGCTGGACTATCATAGTGGCGCCGATTTTCCGGCAAGCCGCAATAGATCGTGGGATAGTCGCGCCTAATGCAAAAACAGATGTACACAGCTCGCCCTTGCCGCGCATTACTCAGAAGCCTTGTCGTGCCGGCGCTGCTGCAGCCTGCGTGTTCGTCCGCAACGTGAACTCGCCATCTTGTGTGATGTAGCTGTATGCATCGAGTGACGGGTCAGCCGAATGTCTCCCACACATGAGAAAGGAGCAATGCGACTCACCGAACCCAGGGAAGCGCAGCGTAGCCCGACTTTTCCACGACCTTGAGATACCGGACCTGAATGCCCGAGACGGTGAAGTAGCTGTGCGAGCGAAGCGAATCAGCTCGACGGCTCGACTTCGCGCAAGCCTCTTTTGGGCAACTCACGGAATCTCGAATTTGACGGTGATCGGCGCGCGCTTGTCCGTTTCCTCTGTGCGAGTAACCGTCTGGTGAGCCCAGTCTTCCTGCGCACTGCGAGCGCATGGCCGTCCTTCGCAACGAGCTCGAACGCACCTCCTCGTACACTCGGCAGGCCAAAGTGCGCCCGCATCATCAAGTCCTTCCCGCCGGGTAGCTGCTTGATCCGCCACACAAATGCCGACTTTTCCGGGACGTAGTGAACCGTGCCGACCGCCGCTCGGAACTTTGGCGAGTCGGCGTCTTCCGGGACAGGGATGTAGATCTCGACGTTGTTGGCCGTTGAACGCCGCTTGAACTGCGCCTTGACCTGTGGGAAGAATCGCAGCAGACTTGATATCAGCCAATGCCCTCATTGCAGAGCGCATGGTCGAATCTCGCCGAGCCCTGACCCACCTTGACGATGTACTCGATCCGACTCCCCGAGTGCTGTTCGATCAGCGCCTCGGCCCAGATCAACGGCTTGACTTGGGTGTTGAGGCGGTACGACATGAGTTCGAACTCGCCGTCGGGCGGAATAAACGAGATAGTCCGGTCGTTCTCGAACCGCGACAGCCGGACGCATTGGTGGAATTTCACGTCTTCCATTTCGATCGCCTTGCCACGTGATGCTGCACGACGGCTCGTCAGTAAGCTCTGTCGAAGTTTCGATTGTTGAGCACAGATGGGACTGACTCCGACCGGTACTTTCGAACATCACCTTGTCGTTCAAGCCCAATCGGAGTTCGGGCATGCCCGACAGGTAGCACTTCATCTTGATCGCACCGAGAATCTCGCTCCGCACGACGTTGCCATTCGCATTGACCTGCAGTGCGCAAGACATCTTTGTCAGATCTTCAGCGTTTGGGTATATGAGCATAGCGGTACGCACGAGCAAGTTGACCGACTCGACCACATCGAGGAACACCTCGTTCTTGCGATACCGGATGCCTTCGGATCGCCACGACACGGCATTCGTGACGGCCATCGGTGGTCGGACCTGCACTTCGAGCTTGTGCGACTCTTGGGTGATGTACCTATCCGGGGCGGAGCGAGGTGACGCGGTCAGCGGGCAGTTCTGGCTACCTTCAAAGTCGAGAGGGAACGCAACGCACTCTTGCAGAATCTTGCTCTCGGTAGTTTGCGGGTATCCAAAGTCCATCACTTCGTCAAAGAGTTCGTAGCTGGGCGGGGTGGAGGCGAAAGAAGTCAGCGAGGCCGCCGCCAGCGGATCGCTTCGGCGCGCGTGCAGCAAATAACGGCACCCACATGATGACAAAGTTATCTCGAATCGACTCTTCTTCGAGCTCCTTGAAGTACTCTGTGAGGACCTGCAGACGGAGGACGAGGGAGTTGAGCCGAGTAGCAGGACACCGGGACGAAATCGGGAGGGACTCACGGCGACGAGTTTGTGCAGGAAGGTGAGAATCTCGGCCGCGTTCGAGTTCTTCTTGGTCAAGGCGACGACTGTACGTGATTGCGGGTGGGGCTGGTAAGCGCTCGCCTGTGAGAACAAGGACAAGCGGGATCTGACGCACGGTACAGGTTGTTGTGCCGGATGTGGAGGTAGTTGATCCCCTGACTCGAGAAGCACGGCGTGACATACTGGCCTTCCTCTTCTTGTTCGAGGACGAGCGGGAGGAAGCGTTCGATGGTCGACGGGGGGATGTCGTCGCGGTACGAGCGTTGGATGAGGGACTGCGCACGGCGTTTGCGGGAAATCGAGTAGTTAGCGCTGCGTTCTGGTTGTCATGCTCTCTGCGACGCCTTGCGGGACCTTGACACTTGGCCGCCATACGAAGCCGAGTCCGGAAGCCTCCCCTAGGCAGTCGAGGTGGAGCAGGCGAACAGAAGATGGAGGAGTCGGTCGCTGCTCACCTTTCCCTTGAGGTCGAGGATAGCGACGAGACTGCAGCCCGGCATCTTGTACTGCTGACAGAGTGAGCGTCCCTAGTCTCGATTCTAGCGTGGAGAGAGCGAGAGAGACAGGGATCGAGGCGGACCGCGAGTGGGGAGAACGCGAGGTGAACCGAGTCGGCCTCGAGTCGTGTCAGGGACAGCAGTCGGTCGGAGAGTCTAGCTCCGTGAGCACTCGGATGCGCGACTGGTATGCCCTGTTGCTTCAAGCAGTACCCCTGTCTTTGATCGACTCGCTCGCTGACACGCGCCTCGTGTCGGAAACCGAGTTTTCGACTTCAACGCAGAGAGACGCGTCGACGCCCGCAGTCACTCGTAGCCACGATACAGCCGCTCTCCTTGTCCGAACAGCATGCTCGAACAAGCTTACGCTCAAGTTTGGTCCTCAAGGCATCCGCGAGCGAGCGACTCCGAGGCCAGCGTCCCATGGACACAGCAAGCGAACAGCCCGCAGCAACCATGATCAACCGACTTCTATGTTGCAGGACATACGCACACCACCTGAACATTCGCGCCCTTGACGGCTCACGAAGGCACCTTCTCGAGCAAGCTCCCGACCGGTGCGATCGACCGTTGCTTCGATAACCGCCATCGGTCTCGACCTTCCGACTCCATCCAGATGTGGTGCAGCAGGGCTTGCGTATACACCGGTCCGCCCGGGAACTGCAAGCGATTCAGGTGTCAGTTGACTCAGGTTGCATTGAGGCCCGCCGAGGCACTCCTCCCTGAGCGAGCGCACGGGCGAACCCCGCCGAGACAGGGATAGACCGGCAAAGGCACCTTTTTCGGGTGAACCATGTCCTGATGCCGCTGCCACCCTTCCCACGTCTCGCCGAGATCGTACGCCGGGATTCCGAGGTCGCGCGCGACTTGCTCTTGCATCTCGCGGATCGTGTGGATCCGAATGTCGGTGAAAAAGTTGCTAAACGTCGATTGCGCGCCGTGGTCTTCGCGACCGGTATGCCGCCAGTCGTCTGTAGAAACTCATAGCGTCAGGAGAAGTCTCATATGAGGCGTGCAGCCATCCATCAAGACGCAGACAACGGAGACCTTTCACTCACAGCTCGCGCCGCCGACCGGTCCAACCCGGTGCAGCTTTCTCATCCACACCGGCACCCTTGGCCACGTCTCGGTAACGTGCTTCAAGAGGTGCTTCATCCTCCGCTGCCACCACTCGACGCGCTCGTGCGTTAACGGGATCTCGGTCGAGAGGTGCGACACGCGGTCTTGCCGTCCAAAAAAGGCGAGGTCCCACACTGTCAGGCGCGCGAGATCAGAGTGGTCTCCAAACCACTTGAAACAAACACGCGGAGCAGTCTCGTGCCGGTTATGAGCCGCGAAACTGTCTGCGAGCAGTCTCAAGAACCGCAAGAGACTCACGTCCGGAATGTATCGACACGAACGAAGGCGGGAACGGGAGCTGATCCGTGTGGACCTTGAAGAGCTGGTCGATGCGGTCCTCCGCCTTGCCGGGCGGATGCCAATCGGGTTGTTGCCGGAAGTTGTCTTCGTCGTCCTGAAAGTCAGGCGGGCGCGTTCCAACAACCTCGTCAGCTCATGTGTGAACTCGTGGAGACTGACATCTACACGCAAGCAAGCGCGACTCACGAGACCGTACATGAAGCCGTTTGTGAAGTAGGTGTTGATCCACGGGATTTCGATGACCCAGGGGATCCCTCGTTCGTCCCACCCTTCGGGAACGACGCCCTTCTTGTCAAAGTCGTTGTACGGCACGCAGTACCGCGGCAGTCCGAGCATCTCGGCCATGTGGTGGAGTCCGTTCCGGTCGACGGAATCGCCGAGGACGAGGATGGTCCGGTTCGCGAGCCAGGCGAGCGAGTCGGTTTCGCGCGCGGCGATCTTGCTGATCCAGTCGGTCGCTGGTTCGCACGTCGGAGAGTACGGGACCCATTTGGCAGCCAACGGTTCCTTCTCGTTGTAGTGCTGCAAGTTGGCTCCAAAGGTCAGAAGATTGGAGGGCGGAAGTGAGAGTGGCTGGTTCGAAGAGGCAACGGACGAGGAAACCTGGCTCTGTGAAAGGGTCGCACAGGAAATCGGGATCGTCTGCTATAGAGTAGCTACTGCATGAAGCACGGCGTCAGCCCTCCTCGTCAGCGTAAAGAGGTGCGAGAAGTAGACTAGTTGTCGACTTGCGGTGGGGCAGCAGTTCGGGACGACGGCGAACTGCGGTACACGATCACGACGAGTAAGACTGCCGTGGCGATCGCGAACGGCAGCAGTGCCGGTCTCGGCATGGTATCTCCCGAGCCGTGCAGAGCTTCGGTGGAACAGCAGGGAAGTCGAAAGATGACGAAAGTCCAAAAAGTTGACGGACAAGTCGCGCGACGAGTTGGATTGGGACAGCCCATACACGCTCGAAATAGACAGGGAACGCTGCTATGGATAGCTTAAAAACCCGGCTGAACCACCCGCACTACTATGCTTGCGCGCTACTCTCGTTACCGTTGCCCGTCTGGCTCGCCGTCCGACTCGCGGCGAGTTCAACCTTGACAACGGCTCTCCTCGCCGCACCCATCCTCTTGGCGCTGTCAGTCGTGGCGAGGAAACCACCAGACAACATTGGTGAGCACGGAGCTGGTCGGTACTCTGGAGAGGCAAGCGATGACCGATGCACTCCATCGTGGGCGACAGAAACGTTCGCGGAAACGACAACGTTCCAACTCCGCCTCCTCAACCTGTTTGGCTTCATCTTTACGCGCAACCAACTCGGAACCGGATGGAGTACCGTCTTACTATACTTCGGAGCCTGGATGCGTGAGGCTCGAGTCTTGACTTGGTACCTTGCCGGTCCTTGCTAACTCGCACGTCTCGCCGGAACAGTCGTTTCGTTCTTCCTGCCTCAGCCACCCTATCTCGGCGATTCTAAGCTCGTCTCGATGGCTTCCGATGTGAGCCGAAATCGCCGGTCCGAGAATTATCAGGCAGCCGGCGATCTGATCCAGCCTCGAAACAGGACTTCGACACCAAGGTCCTCCTTTTGCCTCCCGCGCCTCCCGTCGCCCTCGGGACGGCATCAGATCCGAAGATCGTCGAGCTTGCCGACGACGACCAGTCGAAAAAATCACATGCGGTCTCGGCAGAGTCGCGGGACAAGTACCACCTCGTGCTGTTTCATGCCGACTTTAGCAAAAAGAGCCGGCAACTCCAGCTCACCCTCTCGCGGCTGTCGAACATGTGCGCGCGCTGGCGTACGAATCTACTCCCCTTTCTACGGCGACTGATGCTCTCGGACGTGAACAGCTACTCTTCGCCTCGACTCGGGTTCGTCCTCCTCGACCCCGATACGGCCCCGACCACATTCTACGACCTCGGCCTCGCGACCGGCCCAACATCGCTCGATCTCCCCGTGCTGCGGATGTACCGCCGCGGCAAGGCGATCCAGCAAGTTCCGCTCAGCGAGAGCGAGGCGCGCCGCTCTATCAGGCGCAAGAGGCGGGAAGGGCGGCAGGCGGACAAGCGGAACGACGGGATCGTCGCGAGTGAGAGTGAGAGCGGGGGAGGGAGCAGTGATGAGGACGGCGCGTCGGACGAAAGTGAGGACGAGCGCGAGGTGGCGCAAGAGCGCGCCATGAGCCGGTACAAGTGGGACACAAGCGGGGTGAGTCTCCCAGTCGTTGTTATCCCGTCCTGATCTGATAACGAGCTTCCCACAGAGCGCTATCGAACGCACGTTCAAGCTCCGAGAGCGCTCCGGTCTCGCCCCAAGACCGACTTGACGTAGAAACGACTTTTGCAATGACGAGCATAGACAACAACACGCATGTACAAGGCACAAGAATGGAGAAAGCGATCAACACCGCTCAAAGACCCTGTAGAGAGCTTCGAGGCTGGTCGCGAGCACGACATCCTTCTCGAGCAGGGTCGCCGGCGCAACGAGGTACTGCTTCGCGGCTGGAAACAGCACATGCTGAATCATGTGCTTCGCAGCTTCATCGGCGGGGTCGGTCGAGCGGAAGCTGGTGCGGACCGTCCGGACGGGCGAAGGCGCTGGCGAGTAGAAATAGGCGAGCTCGCGGAGGAACGACTGGAAGCACGGCTTTTCATTTTCCCAATCGACGTGCGCGCCAAGGCGAAGGAGGACTGCCGAACATTGTCACAGAGCGGTCAGCACAGTGTCGGCGCCGTCGGAAAGGTCGTAAGGCCCAACTCACAAAGGGGCAGTTTGTCGAGGTCCGGCGCATGGCCTGGCAGGACCAGGGGCAAGCTCGCCAGCTCACCGGACTCGGTGATATTGAGCGAGAAGTACTCTTCAAGCATCGGCGCCGCATTTGTGAGCGTCTCGACAATGCTCTGCATCGTCGTCAGCGTCAGCATCAAGTCGCGGGCTTGACCAACACCTGTGAGTAGTGCTCACGTCGACGATCTCGTTCGTCGGGCGGGGGGCCGGGTTTTCCGCCGCTGCTCGGTCGACGGCAAGCTTCAAGAGCTTCCTTAATGAAGGCGGTGGAGTGAGCTTGATGCGAGAGAACCGGCCAAACTGGCGCAAGCCGAGCTGGTAGAAGAGCTCCTCGCTGTCGCCAATAACGTCAGCCGAGCGCTTCTCTGTTCGAAGGTTATCCGGAAACGCACGCGAGCCGAGCATGGCCGATCATGTACAGTTTCGTCTGGTGCTGAATCATCGATTGGCACGAGACGAGGTCGACGACTCCAACGAAAATGTGACCCTTGATGACGGTGTCCAGGTCTGTGCCGAAAGTAATCAGGACACGTTTGGGAGATACGCGGAGCGAATGTTCTCACCCTCGTGGCGCGCATCGATGACTTCTTTGCGCAACTGCTTCACGCTTGTAAGGGCGCATTCGCTTTGAGCGATCCGGACCCGCGCACGGTTCTGCGCCGCTTGATCCGCGGCTAGCCGCTTTGCGAAGGCCGGGTCGTGGTCGGACTTGCGCACTTTGGTCGGGCGATCGTCGTCATCGTCCTCGCTCGCTCGACCGTCCGTCCCAGGTTCGTTCGAGGCGGGCGCCTTTTTGTCGGGTTTCGGCGCCGCCGGGAACAATGCATCGAGCGTTTGAGACTGCGCATCGGTCCGCACGAGCTTGTTCGGAGCGACTTTGGCGGCTTTCCAGGAGCCGGAAGTTTGCCTCGACGGCGTCGGTGCGACTGCTGCGCCGGTTCCGTTGCCAGACATCGTCTTGGCCGCCTTCGGCGGTCCGCTCGTCGGCAGTAGAGTCTGCTCACATATTGCCTCGCCAGTAAGGAGGCAGCTCTGCCAAAATGCCAGCGAGAGACCTCTGACCTGAACTTTGTAGTTCCGGCTCTCGCCCTGCTTTTCGAGGACTTTCGCCAGTTCTTCACACACGAGCTCGACAACTTCGTCCTCGTCCGCGAACGCGACCTCCTTCTTGGTCGGATGGACGTTGACGTCGACTTTGCTCGGGTCGATCTCGAGCGAGAGGTAGACAAACGGGTGAGTGCCCTTGGCGAGCAGAGTGCCGTAGAATGCCTCGAGGGCTCGCTTGAGCGACGAGCAATCGACGTAGCGGTCTGAAGAAGGGGCGATGTCAGCGAAGGTCGCTCCGTCTCCCGCTGACGACCTCCCGATGTTGGCGAACTTACGGTTGATGAAGAAGAGGAAGGTACTCTTCTTTGCCTGGAAATTGGCCCCGCTGCACCAGGCGTCGACCTTGACATCCAGCTCCGAGCTCGCCGCTTCCACGTGGACCAACTCTCGCTTGACAGCGTCGCCGTAGTGCAGACCGATGTTGTCGAGGCCGCTAGCACCGACGCTCGTATTGATGTCGGCTGTCGAATTGGATGCGCCTCCGGCCGTCTTGCGGCAACTCATTGCGATGCCGGCATTGTGGATCGAGTAAGCCATGACGACCGAGACGATTCGGGCGTATTCGTCGGTCGCAGAGCGCAAAGACCGCAGACGCTGCGGGGTGTTGTAAAACAAGTCTTCGACCTGCGCTTACAGTCAGGTGAGCACCGTGCTGAGTAAGGTCAAATAGACTCGGAAGGCCGTACGACGAGTACAGTACCGTCGTTGCCAGCGCAAGGAACTGCCGAAGAGTCGGAGCTTCCCGCCTTGACGGGCACCGTCGCGCCGTCAGCGTATGCTGCTCTGCATCAGGTGACGGTGGTCAATTCGCAAGCGCGGGCTTCGAAGGCTGGCTAGCTAGAAGCGCCGAAAGCAAGGCGGTTGGAACTCACTTCCAGGCGCAACTCTCGTCCCGCGTCTTGGTCGTCACGCTGAGGTGGGCGACATGGCTGATACTGGCGAGTGCTTCGCCTCGGAAGCCATAAGTGCCGATCGACGACAGGTCTTCGAAAGCCCGGATCTTGGACGTCGTGAACCGTTCGCAGAGGATCGGCAGGTCGTCTTTCTGCGGAAGGCGGCCTTTTTTCGGTCAGCTTTGCCTCCGACTCGGTTACCCGAGCGCTTCCGGCACATGCGACTGACCCGAATGCCGCTGCCGTTGTCCTGTATCTGGAGCAGTTTGAGCCCGCCTTCCTTGACCGTGATCCGGATCGAAGTCGCGCCAGCGTCGAGCGAGTTCTCTATCAGCTCTTTGAGCGCGTTCGACGGGCGCTGAATGATCTGTGATGCGTTCAGGGAGCTGATGAGCGGGCTTGAATGACGAGAAAGGCGCTAGATGCCGTACCTCGCCGGCTGCGATCCGGTTCACGACAGCTTCTGGCAATTTGGCGATGGCTCGCGGCGCCAGAGCCGCAGCTGCGCGAGGCGGTCGCGTCAGTCACATTGACATTGATAGCGAGCTGCTTGCGCATCTACGGCTCACCTGACGCGTCACTGGCCATGGCCCGACAGAAAGTGCTCCTCGCTTCGAGACGCCCCACTTGCCGTGTCTGGCTCGTGCTGCCCGATCGCAGCGGGTACAGCGCGACCGCTAGCACGAGCAGGAAGAGAGATCAGCCAAGGCGACGGCTTGCGTACTCGCACCTCACGAGGCGAGTGTTCAGAGAGCGGGATCGGCGGCGCGACGAAAGTTTTCGCTTTCCTTCCCAGCTCTACCAACGTTACTCCATCCTTATCTCCAAGCGAGCGCCACACGGAGCGCGCTTCAGTAGCTCCAGCCACCTACGGCGCTTCCCGCTGTCCCCTGGCTCGCACTTCTGCCCTCTCCGCTCTCGTTGGCAACGTTCGATTACCCTCGCCTCTCACGCTCGCTCGCTCACTGCTGTCGTGAGGTGTGGGGCGTACAGGACATTGCACGAGATAGATGTACGGAAGAGGAGATGTCCCGCTGGTGCTCATGCGCCTGTGCACTGCCGCCGCCAATGGACGCCCCCGAGAGGGCGAAGTACAAAGGCGGGCGGCTCGAGCGGGCTGCAGCACTTGATCCAGCGGGTGTTGTCGTATGGTCTGGCTCGACGGATAGACTGTCCTCGCAAGGTAATTTGTGGAGCGAGAGCAAGACAATAACGTGGAGCGGATGAGTGCGGATCTAACCAGTGCTCGCCTCGACACGCGCAAGATCGCCGGCGCTGAAATTTTCGTACTCGCCGCAGTTCATTACGATCGCGACTGTAATTGAGCAGGCTAATCACCCTTTCCGAGCTTTTTCGGCAGGATGACGTCGACCTTCTCAAGCCGAGAGCGGTATGCAAGGAACTGTACCGTGAAGAGCTCGGACCTTCTTGCTGCAGCTGACAGATCTCGATCGCTGCAGAAGTCGCACCGAAAGAATACGTCGCGCGAAAGGATCGACACGGCGAAGAACAACGACGCGCATCACGGCTGCGGGCGGGCGTGCGTCATGGACCCCCGTTCGCTCATTTTTCACTCGAGGCCGAGTTTTGGGGTAACTTTGCACCTCTTCCTGCTGCTCCCTTTCTTGGCTTGCAGATCTCACACGACTCTGACAGAACGCTGCAACTGTCCCTGCCTGCTTCAGAGTCGCGCTCATCGCTGACGCGCCCGGATAGCATACTTCCCGCCTCCACTGTGCGTCCGATCTCGCAATTGTTCCGTTGTCGCGGTCGCACTGACAGGCTGTACCTGCAGCAGCTCCACCCTACGACCATAGCCCGAACTTCTACACTCTACTTGACCGCCGAGAACCCGACAGCAAGATGGTCAGCATCCCGCGGAATCGCGACAGCAACTTGATGCACGGCTACTACTGGCTCTTGCCCGTCGCCGCCGCCATCAGCTGGTGGGGCATGTATCTCGGTCTGCTCCTGTGGTGGGCAGGTGCGTCAAAGTGGCTCGACACGTGCCGGAGGAGCTCGATGTTGACGCGCCGCTTGCCCTCCGCAGTCGGACAAAACGCGAGGCGGTACCAGCCTGGCGATGCTACTATCGAATACGTCTCAAACATAGGTGCAGAACACCAGTGGCTCTTCGTGGTCGGTTGTGCTCTTACCGCCATATTCTGTACGCTCAGGACGATGAATGGAACGAGGACCGGCGCTGACGTCGTTTCTGCAGATACCGCGACCCTCCTCGTCGAGCGCTGGCTCCGCCACTTGCGCCGCATTCCTGGTGCTCTCCGCATACACGACCGCAACTGCGATATTGCAGCCTGCGTTTTCGGCATCCTCGGCGCCATCTCCCTCGTCATCCTTTCGAGCGCGAACGACCGGATTTATCCGAATGTCCACTGGTCAGTCGGTCTTCTCCCCCGGTCTACTGAAGCGTATGGGAGCGGTACGCTCTGTGCCGGGGTACGGCATCCCGCTTGGAGAAGGCGATTCAGCGGACCCGCAGCGAATCCCGTAGGAAGGAAACTGACTGAACTTTACAATCACCTCGCAGGTCTTTCACCGCCATCTTTGTCGTCTGTATCGCCATCTCCGCCCTCCTACAGACTGTCGAGATCTGGCTTCTGAAGCAGGACCACGTTGAGCGCAAGCACTTGAAGCGGAACGCGATCATCAAGTGGATTATTGTCGGTTTCGCCATCGCGTGCGCTATCGCCTTTGTTGGCACTTACGCTGCCTGTGCTGTACGTTCCTAAGCTCTATGTGGACTGGCGACTGGCTGCGGAAATCCCCCGGGAAGCGTTTGGAGCGGCCAATCCAACTCAGAACTGACTCCGGACTTCCTCTCTTCGTCAGGGTCAACCTAAGAACCAGCCATTGACGCCGCGCTGTGACCGCATCAAGAGTGTAGCTGCAGTCCTGGAGTGGACCATAGCGGCGGCGTACGGCGTTTACCTCCTGACCTTTGTACGCGAACTTCCCCCTCCGAAGTGGCGAATTTTTCGGCTTACTCCGGCTTTCCCGCAGGGTTTGGACCTCTTCCCGGCTCGCAAGACTCGCGGACACAAGTTCGAAGAGCGCCTGATCACCGAGGACAAGAACAACACGCTCCACGCCCACAAGGACCGCACTTTGCCTGGCGCTCCGGGCGGCATCCTCGGAGGCAGCAACGCCGACATCGAGAGCGGCTTGAGCTCGGCGCGACCTAGCGAGTCGACGACTGGACAGTATGGCGCTATGGCGACCCCGCTGGCCGAGTCCGAGGGCGTGACCCGACCGGAGATGGCCCACGCTCCGACCGGCCACGAATCGTTCACTCCCGCACCTTCTGCTGCGTACGCCGCACCGACGTCCGCAGGCTACCCGTCTGCAGCCGACTACGGAGGAGCGTACCCGATGGCTCAGGGTGCCGGCTATGGCGGAAACACCGCTCCCGAAATGGCGCAGGCTGCTGGCCAGCCGCACACCATCGTCTACCACAACCCGCATATCACGCCTCTCAGCCAGCCGCTGCATGGCGGCGAGGGCGCGCAGAGGACTTTCTAGACAATATATTCTTCGTACATACAGACTCGTGTCCTATTCAGCCTTCCGATGAACCCTAATCTCTTCCCTCGTAGATGTCTTCACTACCGCCCGGATCCGGCACTCTATTCGCATCCCCGCACAAGCTTGCCAAACTTGTTGTAGCAGTCTCCAAGCCTTACATCGCTCGTCCATGAAGCTGTCTCCGCGATCGAAAGCTGAAACTTGAATCGAGGTATTCCGGCAAAGAAGGGTATTGGTCTAAGTTTCGCTACGCTCGGTGGTCCTGTTGGTCTAAGACGACATGCACTTCTATCAGAGCGCCTTCTGGATCGCCTGCTGGAGGTCGTGCAAGAGGTCGTCGATGTCTTCGATACCGCACGACAAGCGGATCAGCTCGCCGTCGATGCCGAGCTCAGTCCGGCGCGCCGGGTCGACACCGCCATGAGTCATCTTGAGCGGGAGCTCGCACAGCGACTCGACGCCTCCGAGCGATTCAGCGAGCGTAAACACCTCGAGCGATTCGAGGAAAGTTTCGGCCGACTTGGACTCGGTCTGGCTCGCGGGCGCCGGGCTGTTGATGTGGAACGAAACCATACCGCCGTCAGGAAATCCTCCTTCCGAATCGCGCTCGTACCCTTCGCGGGCAAGCCACTTCTTGGCGTCGGCGCTGAGCTGGTCCCAAGCGAGGTGGCGTTCCCGACGCTGCGCCGGCGATTCCTGCTTGCGCTTCAGACCCGGGTACCGGACATCACGGACCAGACCGCTCGGCACGCCAACCTCTTCGAGCCACCGGGCGACGGCGAGACCGTTCCGCGAGTGTTCGCGGAGGCGGACGGGGAGGGTCTTGATCGAGCGGAGGAGGAGCATCGAATCGAAGGGCGACGGGACGGCACCGTGAGCGTTCTGGAAGAAGCGAATGCGGGTGAGGAGGGAAGGGTTCGGGGTGACGACGAGGCCTCCGACGACATCCGAGTGACCGCCGAGGTATTTTGTCGACGACGCAACCACGACATCCGCGCCGAGCGAAAGCGGCTGCTGCAGGTACGGCGACGCGAACGTGTTGTCGATCACGAGGTAGACGCCGTGCTTCTTGGCGAGTTGGGCAATGAGCTTGATCGGGACGAGCGAGAGCATCGGGTTTGTCGGAGATTCCGCCCAGATGAGCTGCCGACGATAATGTTCGAGGTCAACTCGTGCGCTTAACGACATCCGCAAGCCACGGAGTCAAACTCACCTTGGTCTCTGGTCGAATGGCCTGCTCGACGCGGTCGAGAATGACCTGGTCCTGCTCCTCCTCGGTGCGGACTTTACCACCGTCGGCCTTGGTCCTATTCCGGCGCACATGAATCAGCTCACTTAGTATCCGCGAGAGTCAGGAGATCACTCACGAGTACGACATGTCGACGTAGGTGCAGCCGGCATCTTGCAATGGTCCAGCGACCTTGGTCTGGTACCGCGACGTACCGCCGTAGACGTCGCCGACGCTGACCATGTGTCCTCCATGGCCGACAATGGCCTGAATGACGGTCGCCGTCGCTGCCGATCCACTCGAGAACGCCACTCCGGCGGGACCTCCCTCCCATGCGCCGTTGAACTCGTCGATCCCTTCATTCTTCAAGTTTTCCGACAACCGGACGTCGCCGCCTTCGAGGGAAGCGAGCGACCTCTCGAGCGCCAATCGGGTCGGGTTACTCGACCGCGAGTACTCGAACCCAGAGTGGACGCCGACGCGAGTCTGCTTGTACGTCGTCGACAAGTCGAGCGCCGTCGCGACGCCGCCCGACTTTGAGAATTCCGGTTCGGCACCGACGTGAACAGCGCGGGTGGCGAAAGCGTGCGTGCGCTCGTGCGCCGGACGCGGAGCAGCGGGTGCTTCGCCGTTTGGACGTTGCGGCATTGGAGACGGAGCAGTCGTCGTCGACGACGTCGGAGCGTTGGTCATCGTTTCGGGCGAGTTTGTTGGTCTGCTGGACAGGAAGAGAGCAATGTGAGAAGTGAAGGAGAAAGACTTGCGGGCCCGCCGATGCGTGCGCTGCTTACGGGAACCGGCGTATGCTGAATCAGCTCGTGCAGCGTTGGCGTGAGACTGACACACTCGGGCGTGCTTGGTTCCCGAAGATCAGCTGCGACTGCCGAGCGAAAAAAGTTGCCACGTGGTATCGGCATGCCGTCCTCGAGTAAAGGGGAGGTTTTACAAAGGGAAAACCGACCGATGCCGGCTTGAAGCACCACATTGCCTCACTCTGCGCTGCAGGCATGATCGCTCCGACGCTGGCAGACGAGCAGAGGAGAGACAAAGGTACCAAATCGGCGGGCGAGAAGAAGGAGGTGTTGCAAATAGACCGGGAAGACGGGTCGACTCGCATCTTGCCAGCTACACCCTGACGAGAATCCCCATGCTCAACCCTTGGGCGGCAGCGATCACAAACAGGAACTGGATCCTCCTCGCGCGCTGGGCGTGTGAGCTCGGCGACGAGGAACCGGTCTGCATCGCGGCGTTGGTCGGGTCGACGTGGTCCAACGGTGACATGGACGGATCGGGCAGGACGAGGTGTCGCAACGAGCGGAGCTGCACACAGCGTAGTATGGAAAAAGAGTCAGTTCCGCCATCTCCTTGCGATTAAGAGCAAACGAAGGCTCGACAGGGCATGCGCGGCGTACCTGGAAGAAAAAGTTGGCGAGGACGACGTAGGTAAAGACGAGCCAGAACGACCACCCCGTTGCGCCGACGAGACCGGCGACCAGCGCGACGATGACTCTGCGAATCGAGGGCGACTTGTCAGCACAGTGAATATGCACAAGTGCAAGAAAGAGGCGGCCCGCCGACGGACCCGACGAATTTATACCCTTCGTACGAGACGAGGTCGACGACGGTCCCTTCCTCTCCGATCCCGAGGAGGTAGCATCCCAACCGGATGCAGACAAACTCGAGCAAGAGGATCCCGAACGCGCGCGACGCCGACTGGCCGAGGATCCGCGGGTCAAACGTGCCGGCTTTGCCGGCCGCGACGCCCGACAAGAGGATGTAGGTGACGAGGGCCATGACTGGCAAGGGGGCTCCAGTCAGCGTCTCGCTTTCGGCGGGCGAGCAAGCGCCAGATCACAGAGGGACAGAGTCCTCACCTGGAACGTAGAGGTCGGGACAGTTGAGGTCGTCTCGGGGTGGTTTCCACCCCTCGGCGACGCCGGTCGATTCGTTCCGGACGACACTCCGACTCCAGGGTCTGTGCCTCCACGGGAACAAGACGAGTCGAATCTTGTTGATGACGTACGAGTTGCTGACGTTGAAGCTGTGCTTCAAGTGGGCGAGCGGGAGCAACCTCGTAAAGTGGCTGTCAATGTAGGCCTGCCCCGCCGTGAGGGCCTGCTTGCCAAACTGGACTCCGATCTGAGCCGTCGCGTCGTTCATACCCATCGCGGCGCCAAAGCTGTTCATGGCGTCGGCGCCCGGTCCTGCGGCAGCTGCGGGCCAGCCGGCGTTTGGAGGTTGCCCTCGTCGCGGGTCCGCATGCCCCTTGGGTCCGGTCGGCGCTCCTCCGTTCCACGCAACGTTGGCTGCTGAAGGTCCCGGCGCATACGGGTTCGCATTGGCGTTGGCGGGGATGTAGGCGTCGGGAGTCGCAGGCCCTCCTCCTCCTCCTCCGTACGTGGCCGCCTGGTGTACTCCGTACGAGCCTGCTCCCGGGTGCTGGTACGGTTGCTGTTGGAACGAAGGTGGCGAAGCGAACCTCTGGTAGTTGGAAGCGGCTGCTCCACTCGTAAAGCCGTACTGATTGCCGTTCATTGGACCCGCCGACGACGACGAGGCAGAAGGCGGCGGCGGTGAGTGAGACGGGATCTGGCTCGGCGGGTGCTGGGGTCTCGGGTGCTGCAACGGAGGTGGACTGCGCATTCCACTCGGCCCTGTCTGGGCAGGTTGGTAGTGCTGTTGGCCGTACATCCCCGGTGACCAGTGACAAGAGGTGGAGGACTGGCGGGGGCCAGGCAGGTTCGAGAGTGTGAGCGAGCTGTCGCAAGCTTGGTCGAGATTGTAGCACAGGTACAAGAGTGTGCTCTGCCGTCTCTGGTGTAAGAGTCAGGTGAGAGTCAGTCTGTCGTCGTCGTCGTCGTCGGTGTCGTCGGGTCGCGGCGTCGTCGTCTGGCCAAGTCGATCGCTCCAACTGCTGTCGACAACTCTCTCTGTTCGCGCTGAGCAGAGGTACTGCTGCTCAATCTACGCGTTTGCTACGCTACCAGATCCCGCTTCCCCTTCTAGGCCAGCCTAGCGACTCGACCTCGCAGCCCGACTTTTCGACTGGAACGCGTGTCCGGATTCGCCGTCGCCTCTCGCCCCCTCAGCGTCACTCTAGCTCGACGAGCTACTCGCCTCCGAGAGTCTGTACTAGCGCTAGAGGCAGGCAGACCACTGTCGAGTCTATCGCGAGGCACCGTCGAGACGCGCCACGACACGCCGAACCACCTCGACGACCCCACACACGCAACTTGTCCCTCGTACGGGCACCAACAGAGAATGTCGGCCCACTACAATCTCAAGGCTCTCATCAAGGCGATCAGGGCGACAAAGACCATCGCAGACGAGCGCGTCCTCATCACAAAGGAGAGCGCAGCCATCCGGTCCGCCTTCAAAGAAGAGGGTCAGTCACTGTGCACGATAGCCCACGCACACAGGCAGACTGTTCGCTCATCCCCGGTCACACTCTGCGCCGCGCAGACACACACGCGCGCCACAACAATGTCGCGAAACTCCTCTACATCCACATGCTTGGGTACCCCGCCCACTTTGGCCAGATCGAGTGCTTGAAACTCGTTGCGTCGCCAAAGTTTACAGACAAGCGCCTCGGGTACCTCGGAATCATGCTCCTCCTCGACGAGAACCAAGAGGTCCTCACCCTCGTCACCAACTCGCTCAAAAAGTAAGGACCCGCCGATCTCCCTCGCGTACGCGTCGAACTGAACCCGTACCTCGCGATCCCACCCCGCAGCGACATGAACCACGCGTCGGCATCGACCGTCTCGCTCGCGCTCTGCACGTTCGCCAACATTGCGTCGGAAGAAATGTCGCGCGACCTCGTCACCGAAATCGAACGGTGCCTCGGGTCCGGCAACGCCTACATCCGCAAAAAGGCCGCCCTCGCCGCCCTCAGGTCCCTGTACAAGGATCCCGACCTCGTCGAACACTTTGAGAACCGCGCAATGAGCCTCCTCGGAGACCGGAATCACGGCGTCTTGCTGACTGGGATCACGCTCGTCACCGAGATGGTCCGCCTCGTCGGCGGAGACCCGTTCCGTTCCGTGAGTCGTTGCCGAGCATTCGAGTGATAGGACGGGCGGGCTTACACTGTTTTACGCGCGCGCGCGCGCGTCAGGCCGTCCCGCTGCTCGTGCGCCACCTGAAATCGCTCGTAACGACAAACTACTCGCCCGAACACGACGTGAGCGGCATTACCGACCCGTTCCTCCAAGTCAAGATCTTGCGCCTCCTCCGTTTGCTCGGCAAGGGCGACGTCGAGGCGAGCGAGACGATGAACGACATTCTAGCGCAGGTCAGCCACCCTTTCGGCTTCCTGCATTTTCGCGTCCAGATCATTGCCAGAAGAAGCTGACGCGGTTGCTCGCTCGCACGCGACCAGGTTGCGACAAACACCGAGTCGGCAAAGAATGTCGGCAACTCGATCCTGTACGAGACGGTGTTGACGATCCTCGACATCGAGGCCGACAGCGGCCTCCGCGTCATGGCGATCAACATTCTCGGCAAGTTCCTCGGGAACCGCGACAACAACATCCGCTACGTCGCGTTGAACACGCTCCTCAAGGTCGTCTCGATCGACACGAACGCCGTCCAGCGTCACCGCGCCATCATCCTCGACTGCCTCCGCGACGGCGACATCTCGATCCGGCGTCGCGCGCTCGAACTCTCGTACGCGCTCGTGAACGAGCAGAACGTCCGCGTGTTGACGCGAGAGTTGCTCGCATTCTTGGAGGTCGCCGACAACGAGTTCAAGCTCGGCATGACGAGTCAGGTGTGCTCGGCGGCGGAACGGTTTGCTCCGAACCGAAGGTGGCACATTGACACGGTGCTCCGAGTCCTCAAGCTGGTGCGTCGCGAGAGGACAAGAACGATCGCCTTGCGTGACTTGGAACTGATCGCCCGTACTGATTGTTGTGACCGTCCTACCCTCGCACAGGCCGGCAACTACGTCAAGGAGGAGGTCCTCGCTTCTTTCATCCGCCTCGTCACCCACACGCCCGACTTGCAGAGCTACACGGTGTACAAGCTGTACACGGCTTTGAAGGGAGACGTCTCGCAGGAAGGCTTGACGCTCGCTGGAGTTTGGATGATCGGCGAGTACGGCGATGTCTTGCTCCAAGGCGGCATGACGGCTGGGTCGGGCGAAGAAGCCGAAGACGACGGTGCGGCGACGACGAGCGAGGCCGTCAGCGAGAAGGCCGTTCTCGACCTGCTCGAAAAGATCCTCGTCTCGCCGTACACCAACACGACGATCCGGCAATTCGTCCTGACTGCGCTCGCCAAGCTGTCGACCCGGTTCTCGCAGGCCGACTCGCTCGCGAGGATCAGCAAGGCGATGCATGGGTTCGACGCGAGCGTCGAGCTCGAGTTGCAGCAGCGCGCGATCGAGTTTGGCAAGCTGCTCACGCTTGATTCGATCCGAGGGGGCGTTCTCGAACGGATGCCGCCGCCTGAGCTCAAGCCGACCGTGATGGGAACCGGTGCGTCGCCTGCTTTCGTGGTCTGTTGCCTTAAGTGAGAGTTACTGACGTGCCGCCGCGCCGATAGTGAGCGAAAAGCGACCAGTCGGGTCTTTGCGCCGCGACAAGGACGCCTTGCTCGACTTGATGGGAGACGAAGGAGCGGGATCCGGACCGGCAGGAGGCGCCGCGGCGGCTGCGGTGCCAGCGCAATCGGCGCAGGACCTCCTTGCCGACATCTTTGGCTCTGGCGACGCAGCGCCCGCCACTGCGTCTGCCACACCGGCTCAGAAGCAGAGCGATCCGGTGAACGACATCATGTCGCTCTTTGGATCGACCTCGCTCTCGCCTCAATCGACCGGACCTGCAGCGTCTTCGGCCAGCCCGTCAAATGACCTCTTCTCCGCCATGTCTACGACTCCCGCAGCACCAGCTGCTGCTGCCGCGCCGCCCCCTGCACCCGTGCCGACGGGACCGCAAGCCCTCGAGGCGTACAACCGGAATGGACTCCGGATCACGCTCACCCCCGTGCGGGATAGCAACAATCGGATGGTCGTCAACGTGCTCGCCAAGTTCACGTCGACTCAGCCGGTCTCGAGCGTCAACTTCCAAGCTGCGGTGCCGAAGGTGAGCTGAAATACCCGCATCGTGATCAAGGTGGTCCGAACGCTCGGTCGGCTGACCACCATTCCTTCCCGCAGACTCAAAAGCTGCAGATGCTCGCCATGTCGAAGACGGACGTCGCGCCCGGATCGACCGAGACGCAGCAACTGCGAGTGATGGTTCCCGCCGCGGGCGCACTGGTCCGACTCCGGCTACGAATCGCCTACACGGCGGCCGGCGAGCCGGTTCAAGACCAAACAGACTTTGCCTTCCCCGCCGAGCTCATGGCGGGTCCTTGAGCGTCGAGCCGTTTTCCATTCACTCTCCGATAGCAGCTTATATACCTCGGCCGACTTGCAACGACGTTCTGACGATGGCGCGCTTGCTATGGAAAGCGATCCGGTTGCAAGGGAAAGAAGACAACAACTTATAGAGGCACAGTCTGTGAGATTTCGCGCGCGAACATGTGCTTCGCGTTCGACAGGCAAAGATTAGGCGATCTGCTGCTGGTAGCGAGTCAGAAGATCGTTCACGCGGGCGCCGGCTTTGCGAGGGCTCGATGCGGGTGAGCTGCCCTCTGCGCCGCGAGGCGATGTCGGCTTGACACCGTTGCTGCTGACGTAGAGCGAAGTGGGGCGCGCTCGAACAGCTGGCGCATCACGCGCCTCGTCGGTGGACCGGCTACTGGTCGGAACATTCTCTGACTGTCGGTGCGGAAGCGACGATAGCGATCGAGTAGACTTGTGACCTCTCGGCGCGCGAACTGAAGCATCGAGCTGCGTCGACATCCGCAGCATCAGTCTCATGGCGCAGAGAACGTCCTGGATTGAAGAAACACTCACATCCGAATGCTGAATCCGTTCAGCCCAGATTGAGGCCACGCTGGTCACCTTGCCCGGACTCGCGATCTTGACGGACTTGTGGGTTTCCTCGCTACGCTCAAAGGTCGCGTCCTGCTCGAGGGCGGCGAGATAGCCGTTCAAGCCTCTTTGTACGGAACTCGCTGCGGACATGCTGACGGGACGGATCCGCTGGGATTCGCGCAGCGCAGCGCGAGTCTCGATCGAAATCTGCTGCGTGCGCGAGGGCTCCATCGAGGACGAGCCCGTGGCAAGCGCACTTCCAGGAACAACCGATGCAGTCGTTTGCACTGGCGACGTTGTTGCAGTGGTCTTGACGTGGGCCAAGACAGACGCGAGCGGCTGATCGGCTGTATATGAGGTCGGCTTGCTGATTGGCGAGCCGTCCGATTTCTCTGTTTCCGAGAGCCAGCCGGAAATGCGCTCGACCGCCTCTTCCTTGAGGCCCTTCAGCTCGTGTACGTTGACGATCTTACGGCCCGTCGCGTCCATCGACGTATCTGCGATTGGAGTCGCTTGTTCGTTGGAGAGCGTCAGGTCGCGCGAAGCGATGGCCGAGACCGCCGAAGACGACGGTCGAACAGTCGAACGAGGGGACCACGGCGAGGCAGCTCGGCTCGACCAGGGAGAAGGTTTCGGAAGTTTCGCGTTGGTGCTTGTCGGGGGTGCAGTAGGCATGGTCGGCTGGCTCGAGAAGACTGGGCGCCGCGACGGATCGGGCGAAGAACCGGAGCCACCGGAGCCGCTGACTTTCTCGGAGGTTTGCCGAAGAGTCGCAGGAGCTATGGCCGTGCTAGCTTCAACGGAACTTCCTTCCTTGACAGTCTGGCGCGAGACTGGAGACGGAAGCGCTTTGCCCGGCGGTGGCGGAAGCGAGACCGCGGCCTGCTCGGTCTGTTCGGGCGAGACGGCATCCGCTTTCATTGTGCGGGGCGAGCCATTCGAAACGATAGGGCCGTCCGAAACTTTAGGATTGCGCTCGTCAAGGAGGCTCAATTGTCGAAGATCGGCAAGGTTGATGGGCGACAGTCCGGACTGGGTACGGATCCGTTGAACGACTTCGCGAGGGTCTTCCTGAGGCGTCGCTGCGGCGCTCTGCTGGTACCTGCTTGCTCTGCTGATGCTCCTTGCGCGCCGAGACTCAGAACCGGGGCTCGAGGCCGTATCGAGCAAAGACTTGGTCGGCGAGGGCGAGCGGCTACCAGCCGATGCAGTGTAAAGCTGTCGGCCCGGGGCAGAGGAGGTCGAGCGAGCGAGACGAGCTTGTAGGGCTGCAAGGCCCCCTGCTTCACGCTTTGGCGGCAAAGGCGAAGCATAGCGAACGGGGACGGGAGGATCGACGGGAGCAGCGCTCGCATCCGCGTCGGTCGCGTGGCCCGCCGTGGCCGAAAATATATCTTGAGCTCGTAGACGTCCTCGAGGAGTTGCGGGAAGAGGCTTCTCTGCTCCGAGGACGGCTTTCTCCTCGTTGGACGCCGACACCCTAGCAGCTTGTCTTGCCCGTTCTTCGTCGTCGACCATGTCTTCGAGGTTCTGCGCGCTTGTTCTCCGTGCACCAGTGCTTGGACGAAGATCCTGCCTGCTCTCTTCGCCACTATCGGCGGGGATACTGCGAAGTTCGTCTGCCGCTCCGGAAGGAAGCGCCGCGCTCTTAGCTGTACCCGCCTGGGACTCGCCGTCCTCGCCAATCGTCTCGAGCAAAACAGGTGTCTCGAGTCCTGTAGTCGAACGGGCGGGTGCGGAGATTTCGGCGGGTGCCGGCGAAGTGCTCGGCGAAGGACGATACGCTGTACTCGGTGACGGCGGCGGCGGGGTTTTCCGAGGGGTCCGCGACCGAGGGCCAGGTGGAGAAGGTGGAGTGTGAGGGGTTGTAGACTGCTCAGGTCGCTGTGCCGGGATCGGACTTGGGCACGGTAGGGGAGGCGAACACTGCGTGAACCCGTAAAGCGATGGACCTGTCACGGCGGAGGGAAGCGGTCGAGAGTCGCCGGAGGGGTTGGGGATTTGCCAGAAAGTTGCATAGTGTACCGGATCGACTGCCGGTGCCGAGAAATGCTGGCTTGCTGGATACGCCTGAGGGAGGTTGACGGGGTGATGGGCGGGTTGATACGCTGTCTCTGGGGCATGCGGCTGAGCCTGAGGATGGACGGCAGCAGGACTACCGCCTCGGTAGCTCGGAGAGGCCGGCGACGGCGGTGGCAGCGCCGCCCATGCAGGCGACAGCGGATCGTAAAGCTCTGCTGGAGCAGCCGGAGGTGGGGGGAAGTAAGGCGCAGGAGATTGCGGCGGCCACGCAGCGGGCGAAGAGACAGAAGAGAGCGCTGACACCGAGGAGCCGGCGTAAGATCCCGCGTACGATGCGGGTAGAGGAGTTCCCGGCAATGGCAGGTAGTTGGAGATCGTCGATGGTGCCGGCGAAGGAGCGACATATAGAGAGGTGGGCGCGAAGCTCGAGACGGGTTGAGGCTCCGCAGGCCTGTCGAGAGGAATCGGCGCAAGGCGGGCTCGCTCATTGGCGGCGAAGCGATGGGCGCTGTTCGGCAAGGATAGGGGGTGCGCGATCCAGATCGGCAATTCGACCGCCAGAGGTTTCCTATGCGCGAAGGAGTATGTCAGACAGTACTGCGGCGAAAGATCCCTGACTACTCACTGTAGGAACCCGCATTCGGCTTCGACCCGTACGGCGAGGTCGAGTTCGAACAGCGAACCTCTCCGAACTGTCCACGATTCGTCCTTTGGCACGTACATCGACAGCACCACGTCGCGCTCGCACTCGGCGCGCACGTCGAAGTCGATGCCTTGAAACCGTTCAGAGGCGACGGTGTCGGTCACGATCGGAGGTTCGACGAGAGGTCGCGAGTCCTCGGGGTACAAGATCCGCAGACGCCTTAGCAGCGAAACCTTGAAGCCCGTGACCTACAGTACGCGGGAAGTCAGTATACACTTGGAGAAAGGCGCATATGTGCTGAGTCAGTTGCGTCTTGACTCACATGTCGCTTGGTGAGATTGCGGACCTTCGCGCTGACTTCGATCGTCCCCTTTCCATCGAGCTCCAGATCCGCATCGCCACGCCAGAACAGGCGCGCCGGCTTCTCGACGTGGTCGCCTCGACCGACGCTGATGGACACCTCGAGAAGGCTATCCCCGCCAACAGCGAGCTTCTCTGCTGCGCGCTTCTCCGCTCCGAGCTGCCAAGGTCCCTCTTTCCAATCCGCCCACCGCTCGACGACTTGGACTTCGGCCTTCTCTGTTCTGATGTCGACGTTCGCATCGCAGAACGAGCTGGCGAAAGCGCGCAGTTCATAGCGTTTCGTCGCATTCGAGCCCAGCGTGCAGGACGATGGCGCTTCGGCTGGGATATCGAAGACGAACGGGAAGCGTGTCCGTCCAGGCAGAGCCGGGTAGAAGCCAGCCTGTACTGGCCGCGAGTTGTGCACGACGGCGTTCGACGGTGGCAATCCGTTCCCCTGAAAGTCGATTCGCGTATTGAGCAGCCGGCGTGTCGAAGTATGGTCCCGCGTGCGCAGTTCTGCACGAATCAGGTTCAGAGTAGCTTCAGTCAGGGATCGTTCTGCGCTCTGGCTTGGGTTGGATACTCTCTATCAGCCGAGACGGCAGCCGTCCGCCTGCTGCAGCTGCTACTGGACGTCCTGAAGTTCCCCGAGCCGATCCTTAGAAGGCGCAGCTATTCCATCTTGAGCTCTGCGAGGTGTTCTGAGTCCTGTAGCGCGCAGTGTAGCGCTGCACAGGTACGAATCCTCATGTTGACTGATCCGCGAAGTCGAGGTCGTGTAGCTTCGTAGAGACCGACGACGGGCTCGCAAGCCTCGTTGTCTCCTCATTCGAAGGTATCTAGAGCGGAACAAGCTGTCGAGGAACCAGAGAACGCACCTTCTGTCCCTCCAAACTCGATTCCAATGTCGCCGAGAGCGATGCCTTTCGACTTTGCGTGCACCTCGAGGACGCCTCGGATTTGTTGGCCGGCGACGTAGCATTGCCGTTCGAGTCCAATCTTGAGTGCGACGCGTCCGCTGGCGGTATCGGGGTGGTGTCCGCTCGGTGACGGCGCTGGCGGTAACGAGCCGTTGTCAATCCGGAGGTCGGCGGACGACACCGGCCTCGACAGCGGCATAGGCATTGTCGAGCGCAGTCACAGAGCACAAGCAGGCTCTCTGTCGTGTGACAGTATCGCACGAGCTCGCAGATGAGTGTGACGAGAGAAAAGGAGCTGGTCGTCTCGTTTCGGACTTTGTCCTTCCGGCGGACGTTCCCCCCCGCAGCCAAGTGCAGGGAATGACTCCTTTTTTCAACAGATCTATTGTGATACTACCTCCTTTCTGACCGCATCGTACAAAGGCGAAAAGCGTCACGATGCTCCCGCCGAGGAACGACCGATCGCGCGCGCGCCGCCTGCCTGCAACTCGAGGTGCGGGAGCGCCCGAACGCCCTTCTCGCCGGCTAGCGGCGGCTGCTCGAGGAAGCCGGCCGCAATAAGCCAAGCGAGGTAGCGGCCCATCTGATCGTCGTCGATTGTGACCGCACTCGGCTGCTGGAAGCCTTCGAGGAGGGCGACCGTGTTGGTGTCGTCCAGTTCGGCAGCCTTGGTCGACGTCGGCAAGTCGTCCAGGACAAAGTGGAGGAGAGGGAACAGGGCATTGTCCTGCACGCGGAGGACGTGCTGCTCGAGGAGGCTTCGCCAAGGCAGGTACTCGGTCGTTTCGACCTTGTAACCGTACAGCTTGAGAGCAGCGAGGAACCGATTGAACCGAGGGGCCGGTCGAGCGGTGACGTGGTGGACGCGCAGCGCTTGTGACGGGTGCTGAAGGGCTGCGCAAGCCGTGATCCGCGCGACGTGGTCGACCGGCACCATATTGATCGTGTTGTGAATATCCGGGATATTGCCGAGCTGGATGCAACCCTTGACGAGACGCCACAAAAAGTCGTCCGTGTTGGTGACGGCCGAGGTCGAGTCGCCGACGATATACGCCGGACGGACGATCGAGCCAGCGAGACCCCTCCGACCAGCTTCGAGGACAAGCCGTTCCGAGACCCATTTCGACTGGCCGTATCCGCCCTTGAGGCCCGTCTTCCCGGCGTCGAGCGAGTCGGACTCGGGAACACCCTTGCCGCCGGCTTGGACGATGCTGTCGGCGAGGCGAACATAGTGCGACTTTTCGATCGCGGCGGTCGTCGAGACGAACGACAGCGCCTTCGGTCGAGTCGTTGCTGCGAGCTCAATAACCGCGAGCGTGGCGAGTACGTTTGCTGCTCGCAGCTGCTTGTAGGGGTACACCCAGTGGACCTGTGAATTCAGCGTCAAGGTCAGCGATCGAGAAGTCCGCCTTGCGACTCGTGCCGCGCAACTCACGATAGCACCGTTATGCACGATCACGTCCGTCTCCTGAGCGACACGCGTCCATTCCTCCTCAGACATTCCGAGCTTCTCCTTCTCCAAGTCGCCAACGACGACCTCGAGCCGGCCCTGCGAGACCCACTCTTCCTCCCAAGCGCCTCGTCCTTCGCCACTCTCGCGCAGGCGTTGCATCGCCTTCTCCTTCGACCCGGCACGGACGTGGCAAATAACCTTGGCCACTTGGCCTCCGCGGCGATCGACCGCGAGAAGGTCGCGAAGGATGAAGGCGCCGAGGAAGCCGGTTGCTCCTGTCAGGAAGACGACCTTGCGCTCGCCCTTCGGCGCCGGCTTCTCGTAGCTCTCGCGCAGAGTCTTGGCGAGCGCGTCGGCGTCTTCGCTGTACTCGTTGTCAGCCGCGCCGGCCGCGTCGCCGTTCGCGTTCGGGCCGCTGCTCTTGGCGAAACCGAGGTCGGCATCTCGCAGCGAGTCAATCTCCTTGGCCAGCAGACGGATCGTCGGGAAGTCAAAGACCAGGCCGAGCGGCAGACCGGGGGCGAGAGACTTGCGCAACTCGAAGATGAGGCGGGTAGCGAGAATCGAGTGACCTCCGAGGTCGAAGAAAGAGTCGTCGAGCGGGATCTCGGCGGGAGGAGAAGGCAAGAGCTTCAACCAGATGTCGTGGATAATCTGCTCCGTCGGGACGAGCTTCTGCTTCGTCGTGGCCTTCGAGGAGCCCTTTCCAGAGACAGACGCCGCGGCCGCAGCGACAGTGTCCGGGAACGGCAAGGCGGGCTTGTCGACCTTGCCGTTCGGGTTGAGAGGCATGCGCGCAAGAGGCACGATGACTGGAGCACGGAGTGTGAGTCAGCTTCGAGCCTTAGTTCCCGCAATGTAGGCGGCTCACCTGATGGAACCGAGTACGACGGCAGCTTGGTCTTGAGGTACTCGCGAATGTTCTTGATCAAGCGGCCATACCGCCGGAGACCCTTGGCGACCTCCGTCTGCGACACCTTGTTGCCCTCGCGCTGTTCCTCCGTCTCGTCCTCGTCGGTGCCCGAAACGAGGCCTTCCAACTCGGCCGAGCCGACGAGAGGTACGAAGTAAGCGACGAGGACCTTCTCCTCGTACTTATCACGTCGAACGAGCGTCACATTCTCCCGCACGGCCGGGTGGCGGGACAAGTGCGTGTCAATCTCGCCGAGCTCGATGCGGAAGCCACGGATCTTGATCTGGTCGTCCGCACGACCGGTGCATTCGACCGTGCCGTCCGGGTTGTAGCGACCGAGATCGCCAGTCCGGTACATCCTGTCGCGGATGCCGTGCCACCAAGGCTTCCACGGTGCCTCTGCATCCGACATCTGCGCGATCGCGTCGACGCGCTCGACGCCCTGGCCGAACCAGTTCTCGACGAACTTTTCGCGCGTCGCATCCGGCAGCTGCAGGTAACCCTCAGCGAGACCACCCGCGCGCACGTAGATCTCGCCGACCTCGCCGACTGCGCAGATCTGGTTCTTATCGGTTCGGTTGACGACAAGAAGCTGAACGTTGATCATGCCCTGACCAGCAGGCATGATGTCTTTGCGGGTCTTGAGGAACGTCGCGTCCTCCGACAACGGTGGGATCGGGAAGTACGAGACAGCGCGCTGCGTCTCGGTCGTGCCAAACATGTTGATAATTCGGCAGTTCTGCGCAAGCTGTTGCAGGCGCGTGCAGTCGCGCTTCGTGAGGATGTCGCCAACGAAGAAGGCGTTGCGGAGCGAGGGAATCAGGCTCGTCGCCTGCGCCGAGAGCAGCTGACCCATTGCCGGGGTCAAGTGCGTAACCGTGACAGCCTGGTCGGCCATCCATTCGGCAAGGCGGCCGGGCGTGCCAATATCCTCGGCGGTCGGAATGTACAAGCTCGCGCCAAGGAAGAGCGGCGTGAAGACTGTAACGCAAGCAAGAGGGAGATCAGACTCGCGAGGTGACTGAAAAGGTATACGCCGTAATGACTTACTGTCACGCTGGATCGGATCGTGCGCGATACCACTCAGCATCGTGAAGCGGCTCTCCTCGCTCAAGCCGAAGCGCTCCTTCATCCATGGGAAGAAGTGCGTCAGGGAGAAGTGCCTGCCTCGGACACCCTTCGGGATGCCGGTCGAGCCACTCGTAAATGACAGAGTGCCGACGCTGTCTGGGCCGAGCGGAATGTTGAGCGGCTCGCTCGCGCGTGACTGCACTGCTGCGAAGACATCTGAATCGGCCTGGTCGGCCGAGGCTGCCGAACCGAGGACGATACCGGACGACGTGAGTTGAAGTGCCGGGACCTCGACGCGGATCGAGAGCTTTTCAGAAACGTATTGCCGGACGGGCGGCAGGAGCTTGCCGGCGGCGGCGAGGATGACGAGCGCGCGAGGCTGAGCGACCTGGAGGTAGATCGTCTGCCGAGCGGGAGGGTAGGCCGGGTCTGAAAATTCGGCCAAGTCAGTTTGCATGGCCCGAATCCGGACGGACGGTTGCGCGCACCGATGACCGAGAAAGTGGCGCCGGCCTTGAGGACACCCATGACCGCGACGACAAGATCGACACCGCGAGTCGAGTAGACGGTGACGACCTCTTCCCGCTGCACGCCACTCTGGACAAGATGGTGGGCGAGGACATTCGAAGCCTCGTCGATCTGTCGGTATGTGAATGTCCGCTCGCCGTTCTTTTCGCCAAACTGCTCCGGCGCGACGCTCTCGACGATGCAAGTCCGGTCCGGGTGCGCCCGGGCGTTCCGCGAAAAGATGTCGGTGATGGCGCCGCGGTAGCCGCACCACTCAAGGTCCGCCTTCGGGTCGGGCAGAATCTTGCGCTGCTTTGAGGTCAGAAGCGAGATGGACCCGATCTGGTCTTGCGGGTGCGACGAGACGTGGTGGACGAGGTGCAGGAGCTGGTCAACCGTCAGGCTGATCCTCGGTTGCGAAAAGATGAGCGAGTTGTACGACAGCGTGAGCGAGATTCGGGGCGGCGTAAACTGGAACGACGTCCGCAGGAGCGAGGGAGTGGTCGGAGTGGCAGTCCCGCTCGCCGAGCTGGAGCCGTTCGCGTCTTGCGCGGGTTCGGACGCCGGCGTCGTCGAGACAAAGACGGTCAAGTCGGTCGTGAGCGAGGTCGAGTCGAGGAAGCTCGAGTCGGTCGCTTCGGTCTGGTCGATGAAGCGGACGCGGAACACTGGCGGCGGAGCGATCCCTCCTTCCTTCTGAGCCTCCTTGCCGTAACCGGGCAGCGCCTCGAGAAGCTCGTCGTACGAGATCTTGTCGTTCTCTGCTTCGGCTTCGAGGAATTGGACGCTCTTGACGAGGGACCAGAACGAGTCGTTCGGGTCGAGTTTGATCCGGAGGAGGAGCGGTTCGGGCGACGTCGACGACGACGTCGCAATAATGATGTCGGCTTCTCCCGTGTACCGGTGCAGCAAGACTGCAAACGCCGCGAGGAGGATGTGGAACGCGGTCGGACGGTTCTTGTCGCGACGCCCCCGTCCTGGCGCATCGTTGCTGTCGAATGCGGCCTGGATCCCTCGCGCTGCTTGTTCGACGTCTTCGTCTTCGTCGCTCGAGATGCCCTCGTCCTCATCGTACAGAGCGAGGCGCAAGAGTGCGGCACCGGTCCTATGGTCGAGTTGGCGCTCATCGCGCGCTTCGACCATGGACAAGTGGTTCTCGCCGGACGGCCTCGGGTAGTCGGTCGGCAAAGCGAGCTGAGGCAAGTCGGCCAAGCGAGTGAGCCATCGCTGCAAGAGCGCCTTGTCGGCCGTCATGGTCGGATCCGAGGCGAGCAGAGGTGCAGAGGTGCAGAGGACGGGCCGAGTCCGATATCGCCGAGGGGCAAGTCTTCTACGGGTTCCCCTCTACTTGCTTGCGGATTCAAGTAGCGTCGCTGGTTGACGGCGAGTCGTTGTTTGGTAGCTATGCAGGGCTTAGAGTTTCGATTGACTGCCTGCCAAAAGATGACGACTTGCTCTCGCTCCAGAGTCAAAAGAATCTTCCGAGCCGGCGGATTCCACCGAATCGCGACCCAAATCGCAGTCACACGCGGAAGCCAAAATTCTCCGACTTTGATGAGAAAGGGTTTTCTGAAGCGCCTTCGCCTTGCGTCGGAAGCTCGGAGGACCCGATCGAGCCTACACTCGCGGGCTACAACTAGCTCCACGAGCTCTTGACTCCTCACAGCGCGATTCTCGGACTCGCCAACTTTGCTAGACAGTTTAGAACCCTCACGACCTCGAAACTCGCCAGCATGGGTCGACCTGTAAGTCGCTCCACTTCTCCTCTCGGAACCCTGCACATGGCAACACTGACAATGCAGCTCGCCTCGACGCGCAGAAAAAGTCAAACAAGGCGCCGCGCGAACGCACCTTGTCGCGCAACAACGAGCAGGGCGGCAACTGGAACGTCGTCAACCAAACCAACGAGACATTTGAAAAGTACTACAAGGTGCGCTGCCGTCCCTTTTCACGCCCGATGGAAGTAATGCGGATGAACTGATCGCCGAATTCGCGCAGGCCCAGGAGATCATCCCCGAAGCCGAGTGGGACGCGTTCCTCAAGGCGTTCCGGGAACCGCTGCCGACTACGTTCCGCCTGACCAGCTCTCGCCCGTACGCGCTCTCATATATGCACGCATCTGCAGCATGTACTCATGCCGAATTGCCCCGACAGGACCGCTCGCGCCCTGAATCAGCACATCAAGGACGTCTACGTGCCGTTCCTGACCGGGATTGAGTACGAGGGTACCAAGCTGTCGCCTCCCAAGCCGCTCGAATGGTTAGCCGTGCCCTCTCCAATCACGAACGCGGATTTGAAGCTGACCGGGACGTGTGATGGGACCCAACAGGTACCCGAACCAGCTTGCGTGGCAACTCCCCGTTCCCAAATCGGCTCTCCGGAAGCAGGAGAACATGCGCAAATTCCAGCACTTCCTCGTGTACGAGACGGACGCCGGCAACCTCTCGCGCCAGGAAGCCGTCTCGATGATCCCGCCCTTGCTGCTCGACGTCCAGCCGGGCCACACGGCGCTCGACATGTGCGCCGCTCCCGGAAGCAAGAGTGTTCAGATCCTCGAGGCACTGCACGGCCATGCTGAAGACGCCAAGGCGGGCGACGCCAAGGTTCCGCAAGGACTCTTGATCGCGAACGACTCGGACGCGAAGCGGTGCCACCTCCTCGTGCACCAAAGTCTGCACCGCGTCCCCGGTACCGGCATGATGGTCACGAACCACGACGCGACTCAGTTGCCGTCGCTCCGGTTGGCCAAGGACAGCAAGACGTACGCGGGCAAGCTCAAGTTCACCCAGGACGAGGAGAACCGTCTCCTGAAGCGCGACAAGGCCAAGCTCGCCGAGGAGTACGACGGCCTGCTGTTTGACCGGATCTTGACCGACGTGCCGTGCTCGGGTGACGGTACGATCCGCAAGAATCTCGGCATCTGGGGCGACTGGACTCCCGGTAACGGAATCGGCTTGCACGCGTGCGTTTCTGGCGGCCTTGCTCTGCGAGATAGGCATTTGTCACGATTGTTCTGACGCTTTGGCGCCTGCAGTCTTCAGCTCCGCATTCTTCTGCGCGCCATTCAGCTGCTCAAACCCGGCGGACGGCTCGTCTACTCGACCTGCTCGATGAGCCCGATGGAGAACGAGGCGGTCGTCTCTGCGGCCCTGCATCAGTGCCCCGGTGCGTTCAGGACATCTTATCGCACCTGTCAACATCTCTGACTAATGCGTTCGACCCCCGTCCGACAGAAATGTCGATCGTCGCCGTTCCCGACGAGCTGCCCGGCCTGATCCGTCGCCCCGGCATGACCTCCTGGAAGGTCCTCGACAACAACCTCGAGCCGGCACCTCACCCCGATGCGCCCGCTCCGGTCGACGCGCCCGAACCGCCCAGCGCCGAGGACGTCGTCCCTGTCGAGCAGGACAACGACAAGCAGCGCGAAGGCCAGCACAAGGGCAAGGGCAAAGCCAACTCGAAGCCGCACGTCAAGGGTACCCGCAAGACGTGGAGCAAGACCCTGTGGCCTGCTGGAGACGAGAAGGAGCGCGGACTCGAGCATTGCTTGCGGTTGTACCCGCACTTGCAGGACACGGGCGCGTTCTTCGTGTGCGTTCTCGAGAAGACGGCCGATGCCGCCGCGGCACCGGCTGCGACCGATGTGGCTATGAAGGACGAGGCGAAGGAGACTCCGGCGGCGGCGGCGGCAGAGAAGCGCGAGCGCGCGTCGTCGCCGAGTCGACCGGAAGGCGAGCCCGAGGCGAAGAAGGTGAAGCAGGACGAGCCGGTGGCCGAGATCGAGGCCGAGTCGCCTGCACCTGCAGCAACCGCAGAGAAGGCTGACGGCAAGAAGGAGCACGTCATGGGTGCCGGACGGCCGTTCAACGAGGAGCCGTACATCTACCTCCCCGGCCTCGAGGATGAGCAGATCAAGCTGATCAAGTAAGTTCCTGTTTGCACGGTTCGCAGGCGGCCGTACCATGCGAGACTGACAAGACTGCATGCGACTCAGGGACTTCTTCGACATTTCCGACTCGTTCCCTTACAATGAGCTGCTCGTCCGGAACGCGGCGGGAGCGCCGCTCCGGTCGATCTACCTCACCTCGGAGCTCACTCGCTCCCTCCTCCTCTCGAACGCCTACACCCGTATGCGCCTCATCTCGTGCGGCGTCAAGCTGTTCACCCGGCAAGAGTCGTCAAAGGAAGCGGCGAGCATCTACCGGTGCAAGTGGCGGCTCAACTCGGAAGGTCTCGAAGTCGTTCGGCCGTACCTCGGCGAGAAGCGGATCTTGACCGTCAGCGAGGCGACGCTGAGGCAGTGCATGGAGGAGGTCTCGATCAAGCTCGAAGACCTGAAGGAGGAGGGCCTCGCGGAGCGGATGCGCGCGATGGAGCCCGGCAGTGCCGTCCTTCGCGTCAAGAACGCCAAGGGCAAGGACGTCGAGTGAGTTTGACTTGCTTGTCGCGCTTCCAGAGATTCGCTTGCTGACTCGGCCCGTTACGCAGGGTCGGCGAGGACATGTACCTCGCATTCTGGATCAGCAAGTCGAGCTGCAACCTCATGGTCGAAAAGGTCGAGAAGAGGTGCGTCGCCTCTCTGGCTGGAAAGTGTCTTGTTGGTGCTGATTCGCGTGCATTCGCAGTGCTCTTTCCCTGCGCCTGTACGACGAGGATGTCACGCCTCATTCGAAGGCGAAGCAGGGAGTCTCGTCCCGCGCCGCCTCGGGCACTGCAACGCCGGCACAGCCGACTTCCGGTACGGCGACCCCGGCCGAGTCAAAGGTGGAACCGACGGCGGAGAGCAAGGTCGAGGCGACCAAGGAGGCCGAGAAGGAGGAGACTGGCGAGGCATCTGTTGAGCCCGCAGCTACCGAGTAGACTTATTCCGTGCATCGGCGTCGCTTATCCGCCCTGCGAGGTCTGCA
Source organism: Rhodotorula glutinis (assembly GCA_037974285.1). Taxonomy (NCBI): domain Eukaryota; kingdom Fungi; phylum Basidiomycota; class Microbotryomycetes; order Sporidiobolales; family Sporidiobolaceae; genus Rhodotorula; species Rhodotorula glutinis. Next base: position 677,990 of record JBBPFV010000011.1, on the reverse strand, counting down.
TTGCGCTGCTGATGCTGGACTTGCATTGAGAGTACTGCGTGAGAAAAGTTGGTCGAGGTGCTGCGCACGTGGAGTTCTCGAGTCTGGGGCTTTTCGCAGATCTTCTCGCACAGGAGAGCGCTCACCGACTCTCGGCGCGTTCCTAGCTATCTGCGCACATCTACCGACGACCAACTGGGACACAGGACCCTTGCATACGCTGCCTCCTTCACGCTAGCCGTCTCTGCTTCCTTCTCTCTGACGAGGGGAAGACGTCATTAGCCCTTCGTCTCGATGTCTTCGACGCCGCCAGTCGCGCCCGTGGCCAAGCGAGGCTTCTTTTCGCGCGCGTCATCGAGGTCAGCGACCCCTCAGCCGGACGCAACTGCGCAGCTGAGCCAACAGCTCGACGAGACGACGCTCGACGGTCGAGATGAGGCGGCCCCACTCGAAGGACTCGACGACGCCGCGGCAGAACTCCAAGGGACAGACACCGACAGCGAACAAGGTGCGCAATCGTAGCAGCTACTCTGCCGTCAGAGGCGCCGCCTGCCCGAAGGCACGGACGCGATGGACCTCGCTCCGAGTGAGCGGTCGGCTGACGTCGGTTCCTCGTCATTCCAGGCAAATTCCGCGCTCTCCTCGGGATCCTGAAGAAGACCATCTCGGTCAAAGATCTTTCAAGCGTCAGGATCTCGCTACCGGTGAGCCGCGCCGCTCCTCCCAACCCTATCCCGAGCGGGTGTCAACCGAAAGATCCAGGATCTAATTCAGGGAGACGCCCTTCTGCAGGCCAACATGATGGAACCGATCGGGAACCTCGAGCACTGGACCTACATTGACCGACCGGACTATTTTGCCGCCATGGCCGACGAAGGAATGGACGAACTCGAAAAGATGCTCGCAATCCTTCGGTGGCTTTGTGAGTACTTCCCCCGGCGTCGAAATCGGCTCTTTCCTTGCTGATCTGGCGTCACCGAGCAGTCACTAAGGAGCTGAAGTTTGCGAAACACCCAATCTGCAAGCCGTTCAACTCCCTCTTGGTACGCTTCCGTGGGTGATCTCGTCAGCCCGCCGCGACAATCGCTGACAACCCCCCGTTCACAGGGTGAATCTTTCCATTGCTACTATGACGTACCCGTGCTCGACATGCATTCGAAGAAGAGGCATCCTCTACCGGCGATCCACCTTGACGACGAGCCTCATTCGGAAGTCGTGACCTGCGCCGGCCGCGGTTCGAACAATACCACGTCCGCCGCGCCGCTCAAGTCGCTGCCGTCCGTCACTTCCATCTACAAGAGTGCTGGCGCGTCTTCGGCAGCCGGGAACGGGGCATCCGCAGCAGCAGCAGCGAGCTCGGCGAACCGTGCCGTAGCCTCGTCCGCCTCGTCTACCCGATCCAACGTTTCGAGCCGATCAGTTGCATCGACGGCTGCTTCCTCTACCACGAGCGCGGGCAGCGCCCTCACGAACGGCGGTATCGCACGTGAATCGCGCCGCGCAAGGGTCGTGATTGTCAACGAGCAGACTTCGCATCACCCGCCGATCTCGCACTTTGTCGCAGAGGCGCGCGTCAGTCCCGTCAACGCCGCACCTGAAGGCGAGATGAAACCTCGTACCGTCCGCTTGCGCGGAGCTGACCAGCTCTCGGCCAAGTTCACCGGTGCGAACGTGCGAGTCGTTCCCGGCGTGCACAACAAGGGTCTCTTCCTTGACTTGGCAGACGGCGAGGAGTACCGGATCACGCATCCAACAGCTGCAGTTGCCGGTCTTCTGCGCGCTAGTCCGTATGCGACCATCACCGACGGAACGACGATCACCTGCACGAAGCCACCGGCGGGCGCGGTCGAGACCGGTACGAAGCGCCTGCGCGCGATCGTCCAGTACATCGAAGAGGTGCGGCTCCATAAGTTTGAGCAGGTCGCCAGGATCCTTCGAATTGACCCTGGTTTGAGCGATGCAGAGCTGGATCACCCGACCGCGCTTCCTCGTCGAAGGCGTGATTTACGAATCTTCGCCGAACGAGGCTGCGAGCGATCCCGAGGCGGACCAGATCGACGGTAGCGACAGACGGTACACCAAAATCAAGCAGGTGCCGAAAGACCGCGTGGTCGGTACTTTAGAAGGCAATTGGCGCGGCGAGATCAAGTGGACCAAGAAGGGAGAGTCGGTGAGTTCGCCGCTAACGACCGTGCCGACAGCAGATTCCCGCTGACTTCCCGCTCTTCGGTAGCCGGTGACGCTCGTCGACTTACTCCCGCTCGCCGTCGTGCCGAAAGCCGTTGCGCCGCTCGACTCGCAAAGCTCGTTCGAGACCCGCAAGGTGTGGGAACCCGTCGTCAACGCCCTCCTCAAGAAGGACTACACCACCGCCAACAAGGAGAAGCAACGTATAGAGCAAGAGCAGCGGGATAAAGCCGAGGAGCGCAAGAAGAAGGGCGAAACGTGAGTCGGCCAGCAATTTTCCTTTCGCTCGCTGTGTAAGCGGCTGACACAACTTGACTTGTGTTCAACAGCCACCGACCGCGCTTCTTCGAGCCCGAACCTGAAGACATCTCGCAGTGGGACGGCCGACCGGTCCTTTCGGAAGAGGGCAAAGCCGCCCTCGAGCGCGATTTCAAGGCGGAGTACCCTGTTGCGTAGCTTAGAATGTCTCGAGACCCCCTACAGCTTTCCTTTGCCCTTCGATATACATACGTGCGAAGTTGTTCTTATTACCGATCTCTCACCCTGTCTCATAGCTGTCGGCCATTTTCTCCGGCCTGCGTTTCTCGTTCTGGACCGACTGCAGCGTGCAACACTCACTGTTCGCAGTTGGCTGGCCGCGCGTTCGATTTGCGTATGCAGTTACACAGAGAAACAGAGAAAGGCTACTATGCAGGTGGGAGGTCAAAACAAGGTTAATGCAACTACAAGCGGAGGAGAAACACGATCGGAAGAGAACATGCAAGCGGAGCGAGGACCCGGTAGCAAAACTCGGGAAGCGAGCCTTCGCGATCAGGAAACGACAGGCGGCAGGACGAGCTGTCCTTCGCGACCGGCTTCCGCGCCGGTCGGATGCGCCAGCTTGCCGCCGTTGAACAGCGCGTCCTTGACCAACGCGCCGATCAATCCGTGCGACGCCTCGCTCGACAGCTTGGTCGCATCGTTGACGACGCGCGCGAGCGGCGTCTCGTCCGTTTTAGACCCGGTCCCGCTAGCGGAGCCAGCACTGTCGTTCGCGTCCGGCCCGGCCTCCTGGTCCGCGTTCGCTTTGCCCTTGCCCTTGGACGTCTTGCTCGGCGAGGCGTTCTTGTTTGGCGGAGGCACGGGACCCGAGCTGCCGCTCGTGTTGGCGCCACCGGCAGTACGACCGTTTGCGAGTTGCTGACGGATCTGGACGATGAGAGGCGACAGTTGACCGATGTTGCACCGGTGCCCAACGGATTGCTCCGTATTGCGGAGCTTGGCGACGAGATCAGACAGTTGCGAAGTCGCGTAGGCGCGGTTCTGTACGAGATGTCCTTTAATCTAGATCAGCCGAGATCCGTCTTCCTGCCGGAGACAGCGGATCGAGCCGAACCAAGACCACGTACCGAGACGAGCGGACTCTGACTGAGCGTCATGACCCAGTACTTGTTCCAGAGCAAGTCGAGCAGTTTGGCGTCGTGCGAGCTCTTGAAGTGCGACACCTCGATCGGATAGTACGAGTTGGCGTGGACTCCGAAATCTTCAATCTTATCGACCGGGATCGACTGGTACTCGGAGGCGGCCGCGTTGGGAGGCGTGTAGCCCTGTGCAGCGATGAAGGGGGTTAAGCGTGATAAGACGGGGCATACCGGCACCCCACGCTCTCGCTCACCTCGGGGTACGTGCGGAAGGCGCCAATCTCGACACGACCAGCCGAGACGGTACGGTTGGGGTCGATCTGTGATGTGAGGAACCCGGATAGTCGGAGTCAGCACTCAGCCTTGAGAACGTCGCGCGGGGCTCTGTAGCGAGGGTCGACTCACGACGACGGCGAGGAACGGATCTTGGAACGTCTGGTTCGTCTTTTGAGTCATGACGTCGATTCCGGACAGCCAGCAGCCGTAGCCTGGGTGCGAATGGTACCATCCGACAATGTTCTCGGGGCGTCCGACCTGTCCGAGGTCGAGGGCGAGGGCGAGTGCGAAAGGGCGAGGTGAGCGAGCCTGCTCTCGTACGGGAAGAAATGCCCAGGCAGGCAAGTGACCGACTCACGGCGGGCGAGCTCTCGATGTACTGAATCATGAACTCGTTGGCTTCGTTGGCGGCGTTGACGCGTGTCTCGGTCCCAACGACGGGGAGGGCGAACGCGTCCATGACGATGAACGTGTCGCCGTCGAGTTTGCCCTGCATCAACCCCATGATCTCGTACTGCCCGCCGGACCTCGCGTGCATGACCTGCCGTGCGTTTCAGTCGCGCGTCAGTTCCGAGCGAAGGAGCGCAGGGACGGCAGCACGGGACGGACCATTTTGATGAGGGCGATGGCCGAGATCCGGACTTTTTTAAAGTAGTGCGGGTCCTGCTTCCACGCGCGGGCGTTCAGGACTGCCTTTTGTTCATCCTTGTCGTACTTGTAGATCTCGTCCGTCTGCGGATCGAGCGAGTCGACGGAGCAACAAAAGTGGAGCCGAGAGGTGGAGCCTCGTCAGCGAAGCAAACAGGGCAAACAGCATAAAGCAGAACGCACCTCTTGGATGTTGTTGGCGAGCGAGAAGGTGGCCTGTGCGACCTGCTCGGCCGAGGGAGCAGCTGACGCCATCGCTGTCGACGGATGCCGACAGTCGCGAAGGGAAAGAGGGTGAACGGTCGTCCCGAGGGTCTCGCCCGATGCCTTCCGGATCAGTCCGTCCGCGCAATCGATACAGGAGAACGGTAGTCGCCTTGTATGGCTGCGAGAAAGGGTCTGTGTGGTCGGAGCGAGCGATGTCTCTTTTTCGCGCCCCACCTCGACTTGACCCTTCATCCTCGCTACACCCTGACTCGTTGACGCAGTGCGCGGAGTCGTTACTGTGCTCGGGAATTACACTCTGGCTGAGGCACCGCTGCCAGCTGTTCTTCGCCGAGACCGCTCCGCCGCCGCCACCAGCTTTCCCCTAAAACGCATCTTTGCTCCCGAGAGCGCAGAGCATTGACCGCCTTGCGCTACACTCGATGCCCGGTCGATAACGGTGAAATACGTGGCCATCAGTTGTGACAACTGCTCCGCATTGGCCTCAGCGGATAGAGGCCTAGATAGTCGTCACCCGCGGGTTCTGCCCACCGGCTGCTCGACGCGCATGAACACCTGCGTTCTGCAGCTTTTCGTCCTTGTCTCCGCTCGTTCCGAGTCCTACTGTGCCCTGGACTAGCTGTTCTCCACCATCGCTGGCCTTTCTGCTCTGGCGAGACAAATCCGCCGTGCTTCTCCCACTTTGACCTTCCCTTCGCCCGCGCTATCGACATGACGGGCCCGACAACCTGCAAATGGGGCATCCTCAGCACCGGCTGGATCGCCGGCATGTTCGTGAAAGACCTCCTTGTCGACCCGGCGACGCGCGGCGCGACAGACATCAAGCACGAGGTCGTCGCCGTCGCGTCGCGATCTGTCGAGTCGGCGCAGCGTTTCGTCAACGAATGGTGGCCGGACGTCAACTCGGACTCGAACCAGAGGATCAAGAGGCACGGCTCGTACGCCGAACTCTTCCGAGATGAGGTGCGGACGCGCGCGCAAGTGACTCTCCTCCTTTCCTCGGGCACTTATCGCGGAGCCGAATCATAGAACGTCGACTGCATCTACATCGGGACACCACATTCTCACCATTTTGAGACGGCGTACGCGGCTCTGCAAGCTGGCAAGAATGTCCTCGTCGAGAAACCGATCACGGTCAATGCCAAACAGGCGGAAACGCTCGTCCGACTCGCCCGCGAGAAGCGAGTCTTTTTGGCATCGGCACTCTGGACACGTTGCCTACCCTCCACGGCAAAGCTGCAGGAGGTGATCGCTTCCGGCGTGGTTGGCGAGATCCGCGGCGTGACGAGCGAGTTTAGCGTCGATGCAACCGCCCTCGTCACTCGCGACTCCAGCCACCGCATGATCAACCCCGACTTGGCCGGCGGGGCTCTCCTTGACCTCGGTCCGTACTCGTACACCCAACTCGCCGTCGTTCTCGCTCTACATGGCCAAGTCTCGTACGACGAGCTGCCGGAGATTTCGTCGAGCATGGTCAAAACCGCGAGCGGAGTCGATGCGAGCACGACCGCTACGCTCCGCTTCAAGCAGGCGGATGGACGAATCGTCGCGGGCACGATGACTTCTGCCATTGATCGGCACACTCCGCCGGAGCGCTGCGTTTTGATCTCGGGCTCGCTCGGGTACATCACAATCCACTCTCCCGCCAACAACCCTCGGAGTTTCACCGTCAAACGGTACGGCGACTCGCATCGCTTCTGGACGCACGAGACGGAGCACGAGGCAACCAGGTACGACTTTCAGATGCCCGGCGGGATCTTTGGGTTCGCGTACGAGGCCGACGAAGTGGCGGGGTGCTTGCGCGACGGCAAGATCGAAAGCGACTTGCTGCCGCTCGACGAAACCGTTTTCCAGATGAAGGTGCGTCCTCCGTCCGAGCGCTCCGGGAAGTCCCTTTGCCAATCGGCCTCGCTGCGCGTTTTCAGATTTTCGACGAGATCCGCAGGCAAAATGGCCTGCAGTACCCGACTGAAGTCGAGTCTGTCGACGCTATTTCGCTGTAATTGTATCCTGCTTGCGCTCCTTGGATTGAAGCGAACGATGTCTCGGCAGAGAGCGATCGGTCCCAAATTGAGGGCCGACTCGGACGAAGGAAAAGCGCTGCAGTGCCGTCGGCTCTCCCTCCTCCTGCAGCTGTCCCTCCACGCTCTCCGCTTCTCTCGTTACGTTATATTGCGAAGTCGGTCCCTGCGAGCCAAACAACCTCGCCTGTGCATTTTCCGCCTCTCTACGCTGCCTGATCTGCCAGCTCTGTTGAGCTCCCCCACTTTGAATCCGTCATCGCTTTCGCCTCCACTTTGCCGCAGACAATGTCGACGACCACTTGCCGCTGGGGCATCCTCAGTACCGGTTGGATCGCCAACAAGTTCACGCTCGACCTCCTCGTCGACCCGCAGACGCGCCAGGTCTCGGACGTCAAGCACCAAGTTGTCGCGATCGGCTCGCGGTCCGCCGACTCCGCCAAGCGCTTCCTCAACGACACTTGGAAGGAGGCTGGCGTGACGGAGGGTAAAGACAGCGTCAAGCTGTACGGATCGTACGATGAGCTCCTGAAAGACCCGGTACGATCATCGCTCGGCTGAATGGCCCGCCGTCGCTGACACGTCCCGGCGACAGAACACGGACGCCATCTACATCGGCACGCCGCATTCGCACCATTACGCCAACGTACACGCCGCTCTCACCGCCGGGAAGAACGTCCTCTGCGAAAAGGCGTTTACGGTCAACGCCCAGCAGACCCAGAACCTCATCGACCTCGCGCGCGAAAAGAACCTCTTCCTGATGGAAGCAGTCTGGACGCGCTTCCAGCCGTATGCCTACAAGCTTCAGGAAGTGATCGACTCAGGCGTGATCGGCGAGGTCCGCGCCGTTCAAGCCGAGTTGAGCGTAGACTTTGGCCCGACGGCCGCGAAGCAGCCGGACCACCGTATCGTCAACCCGTACCTTGCAGGAGGCGCCCTCCTCGACCTCGGTCCGTACCCGTGGACCCAGCTCGCTTTGACGCTCCTCCCACGGTCAAAGGCGGCCAAGGAGCCGATGGAGGTGCCCAAGGTCGCCGCGGGCATGACCAAGACAACGTCGGGCGTCGATGCATCGGTGGTCGCGACGATCGACTTCAAGCAGGAGGACGGCCGGGTCGTCCAAGGCAGCTTCATCGCAGCTCAGGATCGCCAGACCACCCCTCAGCGCTGTGTTCTCGTGCAAGGTTCGAAGGGCTACATCGAAGTGGCGTTCCCGACGTACCGGCCTCGCAGCTTCACCGTCAACAGCTTTGACAGCGTCGAGCAGCAGGCCGACCTCGACGCACGGCCAAAGACCCAGACGTTCGAATGCGAGCCCCGACCGGGCGGGATCTGGGGCTTCGCCTGGGAAGCGGACGAGGTCGCGCGCTGCCTCCGTGACGGCAAGAAGGAGTCCGACCGCATGCCGCTCCGGGAGACTCTCCTCATGATGCAGGTGCGCTGGACGAAGCACGGCCCGCTCTTGCTATTTACTGACGTGATGCCGATTCCCCAGGTGTTTGACGAGATGCGCAAGCAAGGCGACTTTGTCTATCCGGAGGAGCTTGAGACGCTCGAGCTGTCCTGAAACTCGTCGCGGGATAGAAAAGGAAAAATGATGCAATACGAGCTATGGCAACAACATGCAGAATCATAGATCATACGGAAGAAAAGCGACGTGGGCATCAGAAGAGGTGTCTCCGCACAGCGGCGCCCGTTCGCCCGCCGAGAGAATTCGAGGGGTCGGCAGACGAGACCGAGTCACTCGTCTTTGTGTACGGTAACGAGCTTGAGCGTCGGACGGCGAGAGAATTCCGTCTTGTCCTTTTTGCGCCACTGCTCGAGGGAGGTACGCTTGAGGCGAACGTTAATGTCGGCGTCCGCGAGATAGGTTGAGGTGGAATCTGGCCATGACCGTCGCCGGCGTCGGCATTCGGGTCAGGCGTTCCGGTGTCCAGGCGCAGCTGACGAAGCTCGGCTTGTAGGCGGTCGTTCTCGGCATTCAGAGCGGCGAGCTCTTGACCGGCGTTTTGAATTGCTGCCGAGAGCTGATTCGCCGATTCGACGACGCGGTCAAATTCTCGCTCGTACGACAGCATGAAGAGGTACTCTTTGGTGTCCCTTCCCGCAGCGGACCCGACGAGAGCGGACGTTTTGGCGAGGAGCAGGGTGTCGAGCTGTGTATCGACGCTGTCGGCTGCGTCGAGCAAGACTCGCAATTGCTGCGGCGGTTCACCAGTGCGGCCGAGCTGTTTGCCGTCTCGCCGTCAGTATGAAAGAAGTTGTGAGGGCGCCGGATATTGTTAACACACCATGAAGTATCGAGCGTGAGCGTGAAAGCTCCGGATCGTCTCGACGATCTTGCCGGGGAGCTCCTCGGGCGGTACGGGCTCTCGCGCCACGGATTGATAGCCCTCTGTATCGAGCAGGCGAGCGAGCGTATCGCGTTCGGCCTGCTTTTCGCCATGCTCCTTGACGCCCTCCTTGAGGAACAGCATGCGCCGGCGGACGAGGCGTCGCATCCGTCCGGTCTGGAGGCTGGACTTGTACCGGGAGCTCCAGGCTTCGCTCAGGACGGAGAAAAGGAGCGTCATGTTGCCGATACCAACGATTGACCAAGGGATGAAGAATGCGCGGCCGGCCCTGCTCGGTTCCTCGAATCAGCATCGCCAAGCGGATGCACCGGAATGAGATCCACGGCTCACGCTGAATAGGGGATGTAATCGCCGAAGCCGATCGTGCTGAACGTCTCGTACGCGAACCAGATCGCAGTGCCGTACGTCCAGTTCTCGCAAGGCACGAAGACCGCCGCGCCTCCGAGCCAAAAAATGAGGAAGAAGAAGACGGAAACCGAAAGCTTGGTGCGGAACTCTTGCTGCTCCTCGCGAGCGAGCTGTTCCCTCAGGGACCGAAATGAGACGTCGACCGAATGAGTCGAAGTCAGACTCAGGGTCGAGGTGCGCCTGCCGAACAGGGCGCCGCCTTCCGTCGCGGGGAGCGTCTGGTCGCTCGCGTCGCGCTCGTCGGAGCTATTCGAATTCTTGCGTTGTAGACGGCTGAGCCAAGTCCGGGCGGTCGAAGCCTTCGTCTCGGTCGTCGCGACCGTTCGTTCGCGCTTAACGCGAGTGTCGGAAGTGCTGTCGTGTACCTTCTCGAGGCAGGCGGCGGACCCCACCACTTCCTTGCTTCCATCGAGAAGCAGCTCAGACTGTTGCCGCCTGCGTTCGGCGAGGCGACGTGCCCGATTAAGGTGGAGCTCTTTCCGCTCGCGCGCCTTTTGGGTCAGGCGAGCCCGGCGCGACCGGTACGACAGCTCGAACGTTTCGAGGATCGTGTCGCGGGTCGTAGCGACCGTCAAGGCGAAGAGAATGATGCCGAACGAGGCGTAGAAGCAGGTGAAGACTTTCGCGCCAGCCGTACGAGGGACTGCGAACCGAAGGGCGGGTCAGCTCTTCGCATACACGGTTCCTGCGACTGGTCTCGGAGATAGGGACATACCGGGATCGCCGAAGCCGACTGTAAAGATGGTGACTTCTGAAAAGAAGAGGGCGTCGATCACGCGGAGGTCCGGAATGAGGTAAAAGTACGCGAGGGCGCCGAGGCCGAGATAGAGAAAGAGGAGCATGACGGTGATCATGAGGGCTCGCTGTCGTTCCGTCAGGCCGGATCCTAAGGACCAGTGCGTGAGTGCCCCGTGCCTACTCTACTAGTAGCAGAGCGACGCGCGTACCTTTCCGAATAAAGTCACGCGTCCGGACCAGGTCGAGGGTGAGCGTGATGTTGCAAACTGTCGACGCGACAGTAGACGCCACCGTTTCCCAGAAGGTGTCGCCATCTGTCGGGAGAGGGTCAGCGATCGTGTGCACGCAGTATGCGGATGAAGAGCCTCACAATTGAAACCGTCGGCGTGTCTACGAGAGACGCCGAACCAGGTCACGGCGCCGATATTGATCAGGTCGTGAACCGTCAACGCCGCGATGGCGAGGAGGGTGAAGCGCTTTGGCCGGAACTCCAGGAAGCGCCCGACCAAGCATGCGTTCGCAAAGACCCCCAAAGCGAGAGAGATTGCGAGGCCGACGTCGAGCGCGACCGGGTTCGGACGACTTTCGACGACCACGTTGCCGTCCGTTCGCACGTACCACGGCTCGGTCAATCCCGCTGCGAGGGATCAAGTTTCAGTAGGCTGTCTGATCGTATTCCGAGATTGACGCAACTCACGGATCTCGAGGAGGACGCTGAAGGGGCAAGTGAGGCCGGAGAGGATGGGCAGGTACCGGCTGTCGACTGCCGCCAGCGGGTCGAGCGCACTCTGCTGTTCTTCAGTTTCACCGTCTGAAGGTCTCTTGCCGCCTTTGAGTCGGATCAGGCGGCGCAAATAACCGGTCACGCCGGGCGGGTCCTCGTCGCGGTCTTGATCTTCGGCCTCTTCCTCCTCGAGCAATTCCTCGGCGGCCTGCTCTTCTGCGTCGTTGTCGTCTTCGTTCTCGTCACGATCATCGCTCGTATGCCCGTCTTGTGATGCGGACCCCGATTGCGACGAGTCCTTCTTGTCTCGGTGGGGTATCGGATCGGGAGGGTCGGTCGTTTGCTCGACGGCGGGGCCCGCCTTTACAGCCATAGGCAGCGCGACTCGTACGACCGGGGCAGCAGGGATGACCAGGCACGCTGTAATTAGCTGGCAGACGTCTCTTCGGCGCGAAGTCCTGCGCGCAGATGAACGTGACCGCGGGATCCGCAGCCAGAGCGCGCGCGCACATATGGCCAGACGAGTTGCTCGCTATCTCGGGGAATGAGCTCTTTCGACTCTATGTTCAGGGTCTCCTGGATACGGATACTGCAGGCAGGTTATAAATCCCCGAGTCTGCTTAAGTCCATGGAGAGCGGTGTTGGCGGGGAGCGAAGAAAGCCGCCGGAAGCGTGGCCGCGGGCGAGCCAGAGTTTGATGGCGGCGGCCAAAATCGTCGCCTATCCTGTCCTCGTACTCACCTCGGACCCGAATGCTCGCATAGCCCTCGGGCTCGACTCTTGAATAGACCCCTCCTCAGCCAATTCTCGCCTCACCTGCGCCCTCAAAGATGGCGGTCGCCATCCCGACGAAACCCCGTTCGGGAGCCTCACCCGCCAGTATCACCATCCCCGCCACGCCCGCAGAACGGAACCTCCTCAGTGCAGCTTCAGCGTGGATCCCACCACAGACCGCGTCCGACTACCTCCGGAACCCGGCGCGCGGAGGCGCGAGGGCGCCAGAGCGGTCCATCACCGCAGGAGACCTCGCGTCCTGGAGGGGCGAACACCCGACAGACCCGCTCCGGCCACCCGCAGGGACCGACATGTCGGACAAGGCGACCCTCAAAAGCTATCGGTGAGCCCTCGGTGCCCCTCCCACGCTCTCAACGTCACGGTCCACAAGGGGGTGGGGAGGATTTTTCACTCGATCCTCTAGAGCGTGTGACCAGGCTTCCGCGGACAGTCCAAAGGTTTCAAGGGCTACAGGAAGGCTATACTGGCTCATCGGGACGATGATCGAGCCTATCGCTGCCGATGCGAGGGTGCTACAGGCGCTTTCAACTTTGTACCCCACTCCTGTTCCTCCCGAAGTCGGCCGGCGACTTGGCCGACTCACTCTCGAAGTAATTTTCCGACTGCGCCCTCCCGCGGTCTTTGGCAGATGGCACATTGCTCGTACGATGTCTGTAGAGCGAGCTGACATCTTCACTCTTCTATCTTGCGCAGACCTCCGCAACACCCGGCGTCGCGTGTGTTGCATTCGATCCCGCCGCGGGCGCCGTCTCGCTCCTCTCGCGCCAACATCCTCTCTTACACCTTACACCTCGCGACCTCGTCTCGCCTCTCGTCGTACTCGAGCGAGGCCGGATCTCGGCAATTGCTCCAGCTCGCCGAACTCGAACGCGACACAAAAGACTCATTCGAAATCGACGAGGCGTGGTTCGACGCCGAGCAAAAGACGCAAGGCCTCTGGAAGCTCGGGGCGAACCTCTTGCGCTCGAGTCGGCAAGGAGGTGAACTACCGCCTTCGGTGCTGCGGCGAGTCGAGCTCGCCGGACTCGCCGAAGAGGCGCTCTTGTCGCCCGCAGCGGATCGCGCAATTACCAAGATCGACTCGGAGTCGGTCCAAGCCTCGGCGCAGGTCGAGGAGCTCGTCGCACTCAAGTCTCTGACGGCTCCGGATCCGACGACCCTGTATCACACGACTTCGGCATCGACGACCGGGCTCGACAGCGATGCGTCCTCGGGAAGGCCGCGCGTCTGCTCCGTCGCTCAGTCCCTGATTGACCTCAAGTTTGGCGGACAAGCCGATCCGAGGGAAGTCACCTCGCCTGTGCTCGAGGACCACAAGCCGTTGTCTGCGTCCCCGCTCGACGCCCTCGCTTCGACTTCCGACGCCTCGGGTTCAGCCGCAGCGGGTCCGACGACAGCGACTCCGCATATGGACTACCGAATTGTTCTCTCGCAGTCGATGCGAACTCGGGCACGATCCATCTTTGCGACTTCGCCCCTGCCGTCATTGCCGGCTTCGTACTGCCGGCGTCACCGCGTCCGGTCTTGCGCCGTCTGCCACGCGCTCGTCACGGCCGCCTCGGAGCGCGAGTCGAACCATGCAGCGATGCGGAGGAAGAACATCCCTGGAGCGGGACTGCGCGTCGGCGACTTGCAGATGCAGATGGCGGCAACGATCGGTGGCGCGGGAGCCGGGACGAAGAAGCCGCTCGCGCAGCTCATTCCCGAATTCCTCAAGCTCAGCGCGGCGCTTCTGCGCGACGTCAAAGATGCCGCCAACCGGAACGCAATGCCGGAGGGCAAGACCATCGAGGGAGGAGAGGACGCGCTGCACGAAGCGTTGCTCGCCGACCTCGTTCGGGCCGAAGAGAAGAACGGCGCTCCCGCCGCAGCTGCCCCGTCTTCAACGACAGCGACAGGGAAGGGCAAGGCGGTCGCCGAAGACGAAAGCGGCAAAGCATCGGCCTCATCGAGCGGTTCGATCACGCCCGTCGATGTCGAGATTCAGGTCACTGCGGCGTGGTACGACCTTCTCACTGGTTTGCTTGTTCAAGCCTGCCTCGAAGGCTACCTCGTCGACGGCTGGACCGGGACCGAGGGCGTCGAGACGCTGTTCGGACTCGGTTGTGGTGTCTGGGAGGGTCGCGGCTGGAGCGCGACGGTGCCGCTGTCGGCGCTGTCTGCGCAACCGGCCGCATCCATCCCTCGATCCGAAGCGTCGCGTGTCTCGCGCCGGACTGCTGGCACCGCTTCCGATAGCAGCGACGAGGATGACGAAGAAGACGCGATCGACGAGGCGACGGTCCTCCAGCGACGGAAGGACCAGGAGGCCACCTTGCTGGTCGAGGCAGGACGGATCTTGTTTGGAACCCGCGATGTGGCCCAGGGCGACTATGAGCGGAATATGCGGGACAAGACGCAAGAAGTGCGTGCTACATGGCCGTTCGCTCTCGCGTTACCTCGCGGTACTGACTTCCTGCTGGACGACAGTTCTTGAACGTCCCGTCTGGCAAATCGTTGCACCAGCACCTCGACAACTTGAACATGCAGAACCCGCTGTCGCAGTTTGAAGATGACCTGGTCGACTTTCTCGAGGCGACAATGCACTTCTTGGGCAAGCCGGCCCTCGCCAAGGTGAGCTCACCGTGGGGCTCTGCATATGACCGGCTGTGAACGTGCTGACGATTCCTACTTCCTCGTCCCAGTACGACCCTCGCGCAAGCGCCGGTGCCGCTCCGGCTCGCTCTACAGCGTCCTCGAGCGCAGGTTCGACCGCGTCCGGCGAACCGGACCCTTATGCGCTGCTCAAGTGGTTCGCTCCGTCAACTTTCGGTCGCATCTCCTCGCTCAACGAGCCTCGCACGAGCACAGCACGGCAAGCCAGCCCTTCGGGACATGACGAACGGAGCCGGAAACGCGTTCGCGCAACTTAGTCTCCTCTCGGCTGCCTCTCCTGTTGCCATTTCGTTCTTTCTCCCCCGTCGTACTTCGCAGTGACCCCATTTATACTATCCGCACTTTATGCCGTATCATCTCTCTGTCGTCTGTACCTTAGAGCCTCGCCTTTCCCCCCAAAAAGCTTCTCGTACCGTCCCCGTCCGGATCTTGGCGACCCCTCGCTTGCTTTGCAATGTGCATTTCGGTCTTCCCTATTCGCTATGGCCGCCTATGCTTCGCGGAGTTTGCTGTTGAGCCCCTTCGTCATCTCCAGCGCGTACTTGCCGGCTTCCTGCAGATATTGTGGCAATTCAGCACGCCGCAGGGACCACCTGAATGCGAGCTGCGGACTCACCGTCACGAGGGGCATCACTCGCGCGTACTCGATCTCTCCTTCGCCAATCTGCGTCACGCCGCACAAGTTTCCGGTGGGCAGGAACGAAGCGACCAGTCGAGATGTTGATGCCGACTCTTCGAGGACGGTCGCATCGAGATGGGGTAATTGGTCGATCTGCAGTAACAAACTGGTAAGCTTGTTCCGTGCATGCGTGCAAGAAGCCTGAGAGGAGCTCACGAGATTAAGAGTGATGCAGACGGGCAGATCCTGCCAGCCCTTTAATCGGACGCCTTGCTCGCCACCGTCGACGAGCTCAAAGTCGACTGCTTTGCTGCCGCCCTTGCCTCCCTTGACCAATCCCGAGAACCCTTCATCCATTGTCATTCCGGCGCCTTCTCCTGACGCGGCACTCGCCTCCTTTTTGTCGTCCTCTTCGAGCCCGATGGTCCGGGTTTGCGGTATCCGCGCCGAAGCGAGCGCGCTCCTCGCGGCAATGACCGCCGCATCGATGACGTTACCGCCGTCTGAAGCGAGGATCAGAACGTCGAGGTAGAGCGTCCATGCCCGCGCGTTCGGGAGGATGACGAGTTGCGAGAGGAACGCGGGCGGGAGCGAGGAAGGGGAAAAGAGAGTCGAGAGGATGGAGGCGAGGTGTTGCGGCAGCTCAGCCTCGAGCGACGGTTGCGCAGTGGGTGCACTGTCACAGTGGGCATGATCAGCAGTGGTCCTTGCTGCCATTTGTCGTCGCCAGTGGCTCGGCGCGACGTTTGTGAGCCGTCGGTCAGAGGGCGGATGTCTCCACTCGCCCCCGGCAGCGCCCAGCAGCTGACAGTAGCGCGTCCGACTCACCATTCGAGTCCGATGACGATCCTGCCGCCCTGTTGGTCGGGTGAGATGGTGTCGACCTCTCCCCTGATCCCGGCCCAGATTTGAGTGTATGCGCCTCCTCCTGCTCCCGCCGCATCCTGAATCGTGACCCGCGCGCTTCCGAGAGCTCCTTGTGCGCGAGATACGTCGGTCTCGAGCAAGACTTGGCGGTACTCGAGCGGGGTTCGGCCGTCGACGCGGAGCGGTGCTTCGTCGCCCGGTCGAGTCGCTGTACTCGCGTGGACGAGCGGCACTTGGGCGAACGAGAGCTCGGCCGGTGAGAAGAGTGAGAACGTGGCCGCCATGCTGCGCTTCAGCTTATAGTGCGACTGTAGAGTTGCGAGAGTCGGGTCGCTTGCGACTTTGCCGGCGAGGACGAATCTCGTCGCGAACTCGTCTCTCACTAATGTACGCCATACGTCACTACAGAGCAGAGTTTCACGATCTACAGTCTGCTCAGCCTGTGCTGTATACGAGCACGACCCAAGGATGACCGCCTCGGCGCTCGCACCAGATGTCTCGCCCTCCTTCGAACAGACGACTTGCCTCTCTGCCTGGCACTCGCGAGACGCCACGCCCTATTCCTCTGTCCCGTACACGCTGCAAGCTCTTCGGCTGAGGCGGCTAGGCGATCTCTGCGCTGCCACGGTTGACGCACTGCCTTACCACCGCTGCGAGACGACCCTGCTTGTGTTCCCGCCGACATCAAATAGAAATGCTCGTCTGGCACAGCGGACGTAGTACGGTACACGGTCTCGTACTGAGCGGAAATGCCGAGCGAAATGAGCTGCACAATTATACAGCCGCCTTCAAAGCGTGTCCCACTGATTGTGCTCCCGCCCGACCGCCGCAGGGGTTGCCTCTGGACGCCGTTCAAGGGAAGAAAGCGGGGAAGGTGAGTATGGATGTACTGAGAGGATCAAGGCAAATCAGCCGGAACCGGTGCTTCCCCGCCTCCAGTCGACGAACTGGTCCCTTCGTCCGATTGGCCCTTGGGAAGTTCTACGAGCCAGCGATGCGATCTGAACCCCTTCGTATCCTACTCGCGCGTGATACGATGAGAACGAGGGCTCTTAATTGACGATAGATCGAATGGAAGCATCCAGACCCGAATCCGGCGGGCACGGGAACAGTTTTAGAATTCACGGAGCCGAGGTTCGGAGTTCCGCCGTCGAGCGACTTTCACGTGCGCAAGGGGTTCCGCCGCAAAAAGTGATCTCTGCAGTTCCGGCAGAGGACGTGTGCCTCTTCTTCTTTCCTGTGACCTTTGGCTTGGCCAGGGCTGCGCTGCTCTCTCTCTCCGCTTATGCGAAAGAGGTCCGGAGGACAAGTCGATCTCAGCGAAACCGGTACGTCTTTGCGCGTCTGTCTTTGCTGCGCATCGCGCCTTTCTCATCTTGCTCCTGCTCCTGCTGTCTCGCCCTCTCACTCACACTGACTTCAATCCATGGCGATGAATCGCCAGCAGGATAGTCCGGTCCACTCCGTACTCGGTTTCCGGCCCTTCAGCCTCGCTCCGTGGACCTCGCTTACTTGGACTCCGACCGCGATGAGCGCTTCGACGACGTCGACGCCGACCTTTACCTCGCGCAAATCGGTCTTTCTACCGTCGCAAGGGTTTCCGAATCTTCCGACGTCCGTCCCGCAGCAATCGCACGACAATGGCTCGACCGGACCGACGGTCTTGCTCGTCCTCCTGCCCGTCTTGTTCGGCAGTCTGATGCTCCTCGCAGTCGGACTCGGAGTCGCCCAGTGGTACCGTCAACGTGCGAGCGAGCAAAGTCGTCAGTCCGGCCTGCGTACGGCTCGACTTCGCCGCGCTTCGACCCTCCACCCCTTCATCGGCCACGAAATGTCATTCGTCCCACGCCCGGATCTTGAGACTGGCTTCTCTCGCTTCGACGCCAGTAAGCTTCCAGAGGCGAGCAAATGGAGCGTCTGAGGATTGACGAGTGTTCGGATTTGCAGATGCGCTCATGGCAACCAAGAGCGTCGAAGTCGAAGCGCAGCTTTCCAGATCGAATAGCTCCGCGCCGTCCTTCAAGCTACCGCGCAAGCCTCCCCCTCCGTATCAGCCATAAGGTGAGCGAATACACCGGGGCCACGCGTTGCGCTTCAGCTGATCCTGGCACAGTACAGCAGATCGAGCCTTCTCAAATCGCTTCTGTCACGAGTTGTACGGCCCTAAGGAGCTTCAGAAAACCCACAAGAATAGCATGTCGTTGTAGCATAGCATGGAATCGTCGAATCGCTTGAATTCGTGTCGGCAAAGCGAGGCCCAGCTCTGAGGGACAGCTTGATGAGGACTTCAGGCTGAAACGATCTAGATGCTCATGCGCGATACATACACGACTACTGCTTCTATGCTGAATTCGGAGAAATATCAGAGCTTGGTACCACCGCAGCAGCCCTTGCCGGCTTCAGACATGGGAATGTTGCCGCCTCCGAGAGCGCGAACGGAATGCTTGTCGGCCGCGGCAGGGACGTCCAAGGCCGGGTTGGCGCGGAAGAAACCTGACGGCTTGAACATGATCTTGCACTCCTCGTAAGGCATCTGTTGAAGCATGAGGTAGTGTCAGAGAAGATGGAGTGAACTAAGAGAGAACAGGCGGAGGAAACTGACCACAGGCCAGTCTTCCGGTCGCGGAACATGGGTCGTGCCGAATTGGAGCCAGGTTACGACATCGGTGTTCGAGATGTTGCGCTCGCCCTCCATCCAGAACTCGAGGGAATCCTCCGGGGCGAAGCGAGTCTGAGTCGGGAACTTGCCCGCCGGGAACAGCTGCCCGTCGACGTACGGGGTCGTCCAGATCGTGTGCTTGGCAAAGGTCGCACGACGGCCGACAAGGGAGTCGTGGTGAGGGAGTAGAGGTGCGGTATCTTTGCACATGATCTTGTAGCCGATCGGGGCACCGCTCGCGTAGTGCTGCTTGTTCGGGTTGACCATCGTCCACATCCGGCCGGCATCCTGGTTCGCATCGCGAGCGCCTTCTGCTGTTGTCTTGAGCTCCTTCTTGACCGAGTAGAACCCGTTGCCGGCCCAGTTCTCCTTCGAACCGGTCGGCGCTGCCATCGCGTGGACTTCGGACTCGACGACCGAGTTGTTGATGCCGCTGCAAAGGACCGGTCCCGTTAGCACCTCTCCTTAGATATTCGCAGAGGGATAAGAGGCGTCACGCACTCGATCATCGGGTCAACGCGGAGGCAGAACAGGTGCTGGTGGTGGTGAGCCTGAACGCCCGGCGCGACGAGGGTGCCAAATTTGTCGACCTTCTCGCCTGGCGCCGCGGTGTAGGTGTTCAGGATGCCGGTGAGCTTGACGCCAAGCTCGCAAGTGCCGTCCTGCTTGAAACTCCATGCCTGCATCGGGCACAAATAGCCTGGTCAGCCTGGATGTCTGATTCACACGAACCTGTGACCTGGAGCGTGTATCGGTGACTGTATCGACAACTCACGAAGGCGTATTCGTAATTCGCAACCGTGCAGATCTGCTGGATGATGAGCTTGCGGGATCGGACAGCCTGAGCGCGTCCACCAGGGCGGAAGTCGGTGTGCTGCGGGGAACGAGCTTTAGCCTCACTGTTGCGAAAGAGCGTTTGAACGTCGTGACCCACCTTCCACAGCAAGCCGTCGTCCTCCTCGTGGATGCAGACACAGTTCTTGAGCGTGACCGGCTGACCGGCATGATTCGACATCTCGGCATCGAGGTAGTGGATGCTGCCGAGGCAGTCGCAGCCGAGTTCGAGACTGTTCGCCATCATGCCGAGACCGTACTCGCCGACGTCGAAGGCGAACTTGCGCGGGTGCGGCCACTCTGGAGCGCCGTACGGGACGACCATCTCGGCGAAAGAGGTGCGGTAGAAAATCGGGCGGAAGCGCTTCTCGTCGCGGTCAAAATATTGGACGGTCGAAAGGACGATACCCTCACGGTACTGCACGAAGACAGCGTCAACAATGTCGTCAATCTGGATTCATCGAATCGAAAAGGTGGACGCACGTTGAAACCGATGTGCATCTTCCAGTTTTGCCAGGTGATCTCGTTGCCGCGCATCCTGGTGGGCCTTATAGCGTCAGGACCTCGCCGCTGAGATAGCTGCGTGTCGGGCACTCACGAGAAGCTGACGCCGTCCGGCTGCAACACTTGCAGCGGCTTGATGTCTCGCCGGACGTCCCAGGCTTCGCCGTGCTTGGCGCGTTCCTCCTTGATCAGGTCCGGCAGGTAGTCCATGCGCTCCATCTGAGGCGCAATTCGAGGGCGGCCGGCATCGGCGAACGAGTCGCCTTCGACCGAATGCGGCTCGGTCGTGCCGGAAAGCTCGTCGGGGCGAGAGGCGTTGGTGCGGTGAGGGGCGAAGTCTGCGCGATCCTCCTAGATCAGCAACCAGATGAAGTCCGCGCCGCCTCTCATCCGGTAAGACTCACCAATCTTGAGCACCTTCTTGTTGTTGGAGTCGACAACAGCGTTCAGGTCGAGCGGGTGCGCGTAGAGGTGCTCGTCGGGACCAAGGCGGGCGTAGAGGAAGGCTTGTTGGAGCCGGAGCTCGGTACCGAAGCGGTGCTCGTAGCCGATACTCCAGCAATCGGCGAGGATCTGGTCTTTTGAGACGCCTGCGGTCGAAACACTCGTTCAGTATCGAGGTAACGCTTGCAGTGAGCGGCGCAGACTCACCGACTTCTGCGCACAGGCGAATGATCTCGGGATCGTTCCGGACCACTTGCTCCGCCTCGTCGAGCTCTTCCATCGTGATCGCCGGCTGAACACCCTTGGGCATCTTCTCGACGCCATCGAGCGTTGGCCGTCCACCTTCCTGCGGGAAGGTGCAGGCGGCGACGTAAAAGTCGCCCGTGAGGACGTCGATCAAGTGAGCCTCGGCGCGGCGAGCGGGGCGTATGCCAGTCTTGTTCGGGGTGAAGTCGGTCGGCGAGGTCGGAAGTCCGAGGTAGGCAATGACTTCGGCCTTGGGAGCTGCACTCAGCAGGAGATCGGGGTGCAGAAAGATGGGAGGGGAATAGATTAGCATGTGGGGCCGAAAAGATAAGGCTCCGGAAGGGGAGGAGCTTACGCTCAAGCAGCGTCACTGCGCACGACTTGAGGCTACGGATGCCTCGGTTGAGCATCTCGGTACGGAAGCACGCCGAAGCGAGCGAGATCTCACGCGCCGAGAGCGGGTCGTGAGGGTGGAAGACGTCGGCATCGAGGCGAGTCGAGGTGTATGCGGGCGGGGCGTAGTCGACGTTCGGTGCGGTCGCCATCGTGGTAATGGCTTCGGGTGCTGTGTGTTTGATGTAAAGAGAGATGAAGGTGTCGAGAGGTTGAAAGCTGCAGCGATGCAAAGGAAAAAGTCGAAAAGCCAGCGCGGGTAAGATAGCCGCGCCTAAGCCGCGCGCAAGAGCTTCCGTCTTCAGGCGACTTTGACGCGCAGCCCCGCACGCGATACGCTCGATACGCGTGCGCAGCGATCGCAGCGAGGCCTGAGCAGCGCCACAAGCCGTCTGCTGATCAGAAAGCTGGAGGCAGCGCGCAACCGAGCCATGCAGATAAAGGTAGAGGCAGGCGCGCTACGGCACGAAAAACGACTGATTGTCTTCCCGATATGGCGCGCCTCATCGGTGTCATAATGCCAGGCTGTCTTGGACGCTCAGTGGAATCACCAGGCGCGGGCGTGCATCCGAATTCGCCGAGGTGCAGTGCTCGAGTCGACCCCCGTCGACGTGTAAAAGCTGTTCGAAGACGAACGCGACGGCCGAGCTCGCCGGCAGCTACGCTATAGCATCACACACGTCTGGCGGTTCAAGAAAGCCGTTCCGCACGGGAGCAGCGCTGCTGCTGCGGGAGGACAGAAGGGGCAAGCGAAGAAACCTGCCCGGGCCGCTGCAGCGCGTCATCGAATCGCGCTCATTCAGAAGCAAGAGGGTCATCGGTGTCTATGTGCGGCGTTGCTAACGCGGGAGCAGCAGTAGTAGAGGCGTGTGGGAGAGGAATCGGTCGGTGCAAGTCGGGCCACGAGAAAGCCGAGCGACTTCTGCCAAGGTCCAGTTCACTCGTCTCGCTGTACAGCCCGCGTTCGTGCTCCTACTTTGCCTTCTAGCTCTTCTTTAGCTAGAGTCACCAGTCCTTCACTCAAAGCGCGACTGTGAATATCGTGTCGCTGCCCCCCCCGCTTCCGTCCTCCCCCGTCGCCAAGCCAAACTTGTCATCACCATCAGCAAGCAACAGCGACAACGCGACTGTAGCCCTCATGGCGACTCTCGAACGGCCACGCGAACCACAACTCGCACAAGACGACACAAACATGTCCGACTTTGAACCGACAGCCGTGCCGACGCCGTTCCCGCAACGACAAGCCGCTGTCGCCGAGCAAGAGAGGGGCAGGTCCGCCGTACCCGCTCCGTCTCATCGCGCTGTCGCCGGTAGCTCGCCACAGCAACAGTACACGACGTCACAGTCACCCGGCGGGACCACGAGGAGTATCAGTCGCGCCGTCGTCGACCGCGTCAAGCGGGCCATGTCGGCCAGTCGCGACCGCCAAGCCGAATCGTCAGAACGAGGCAGGCGCATGAGCGACTCTCCAGGTGCGTTTGCAGGCTGCTCAAGGGGCGAGTTGGACCAGGGGCTGAGTCCGAAAAACCTTGCGCCTGCAGCTCAATCCATCGCAGAAGACCAGCCGCGCGGTCGATCACCGCTATCCGCATTCCGCCCTCGATCTGTCTCGCGCGGTCCCTCCGGGTCGCAACAGCGCGTGCCGACTCTCGGCGAGTTCGAGATGCAGGACGATCGGACCCTCGCCTCCGGTTCCTACCCGCTCTCGAAATCGGTCACGCGGTCGTCCTCACGCGGTCGCGCCCCCGCCGGCGGCAAGGTGTTCTCGACGGGCCGAGGTGGCGCAGGCAACTTGATCGGCGTCGCGGCGGGCGAGGACATGTCCGAGTTTGACGGCGAAGAGGACCCCAAAGTCTTGCAGGCGGCTAGGGAAGACCGGAGTCGGTCCCGCGAACGCGACGGCTACATCGAAGTGACGGCGAGCGGTCGCGGCGGACGTGGCAACATCCGCAGTCAGAGTCGCGGACGCGACCTCGACCTCGGGAGGGTCCCGACAGTGCTCGAAGAGCAAGAACGGATGGACGTCGAGGACGAAGAGCTGCGGATGCAGGAGATCCTGCGCAAACGCGAACGAGAGGGACCCGAGCAATGGGTCAGCACGGGACGAGGTGAGCTACTCTCACGTGTGTTCTGAAGCATCATTGCTGACGCAAAGACGTTCCCGGTACTCTAGGCGGCGCCGGCAACTTTTTCAATTCATGGAAGCGTACTCCGTCTCGACCCGGGGACGCTGTGTGACGCTCGATCGTACCGCCCATTGCCACCCCTCGCACACTCTGACTGCCTGTTCATGTTGTTTCTATACCGCTCGCTCTGTCGAGTTGCAGTTGCAGTCTATCCCGTCCAGTCCTGCGCTGTGTCTCTCGGCAAGAGGGATTCCGAGGAAAGAGAGACCGCGCTGCAGTACTCCTAGCGATAAGCTCTCTGCCATCTACGAAGTGTCTGCGGCGAATGTGCAGCAAGTGCAAGCGATACGGCGACGCGAGAAGAGTCTTGGCGACGGAGTCCTTATCTCGGAAACCGAATCCGCCACGTCACTGTTGTTTCGATCGCGAGCCAAGTCGATCCCGCACTGATAACGGCAAAGGTGTCGGTCTCCTCTGCTCTCTACGGCTGACCACAGAGCCACAGCCAGGTCAAGTCATGGCGACTCTACTTCAAAAGATCAAGAGCGCAGTCAATCCAGTCAACAAGGAGCACGACGGCAAGTCTGGCTCGCTCGCCGCCCCGACGGTTTCACAACTCGGCCGGCCTTATCGCTGACCTGAACGATTCCTCCCGTCCTCCAACAGGCGCATCCGAGCGTGGACGCTCATACACTCCTTCGAAACCTTCGAGCTTGAACCCGGAGTACGCCGATCAGCCCCGCTCGTCGAGTCGTGGTCGCGACACGGGTGTCACCCCGACTGGTCGAGGTGAGCCCCCGTACTCCTATCGCCGTCCTCTCCGTCCGTTACCGAGACAGCTACAGCTAAGTCCTGATGATGAATTTGTAGGTGGACGCGGCAACATGTCGCGCTCGCGCGTCCGGGACGGCTCCGAGCTGGCGGAGACGCCCGAGGACATCGCCGCCGCTCGTTCCCGTTCTCGCTCGCGTGCCCGGATGCACCACCACGGCGTCGACCTCCCTGTCGCGCACGGTCGCGGAGGCGCGGGCAACGTCGCCTCGGAGCAGCGGGACGCCGCCAGTCGCGAACGCGAGCGGAGGATCGAGGAGGAGGATGCGCAAGCCGAGGTCCGCTTTGCCGCACAACACCGCACTGACGAGCATCTCGTCGGACGAGGCGGTCTCGGCAACAAGGACAAGGAGCACCTCGTCCATTAGGGGCCGGGGCCAGGAACCCTTTCCCCGCCTTTGCTATCGAATCTGTACCTCGCCCCTCTAATAAGCCCGATAGTTCTTCTCGATCCGTGACATTTATGTATTGGCTGCAAACGACTACTGTACGCGCTATTTAGGTGACAACAGAAGAGGAGCCGATTCATCTTGCTACAACGGTTTGGGCTCAGCTATCAATTCGGGCGGCGGTTCCGGTGTCGTTTCGTGCGGAGGAGGCCCGCTCGCGAGCGACTGCTCATCTCCCGACGGCGCCTGGCCCCGGCTGAGACTCGCGTTTACTCGATTGGAATCTCGAATGAAGCCCATCGACGTGGCTGGGCGGATCTGCTTGTCATGTCGCGGGGGCCGCGGAGCCACCGGCGAAGAACCCAAAGACGCAGGGCCGCGGGAGCGCGCCGGAGAGGTCTCCTCGCCGGACGAATACGTGCGGTAGCCTGCATCGTCCTCGCCGAAACCGTTTGTCGTGGAGCTGAGCGCGGGAGAGGCGACTTCGGCGACCGAGAGGAGGATCTCCCGCTCAGAGTCAGCTTCCTCGCCAGGACTCGGGAACGGTGACGACGTCGAAGTGCCCTGCATTGGGGTCGGGAACGGCACCATGAGGCCGGGAGACGCCGGTGCTGTGCTTCCTTGCGCTAGTCGTGACGAGGCGGTCGCGTCGGGCGGGAAGCGGTACGTCTGACCAGCAGACCTGGTCGTCCCGCCTCGACGACGCAGCGCTTCTCGGGCCTCGAGCGCGCTTGCGTGACTCTCGGGAGGTTCCTCTGGTGGTGCCGACGAGTGTCGCATAGGCGGCGTCCGCGGTCGAGACGAAGACTTGCTCAAGTCGAGGGCGCGTAGGAGACCGTTTCGCCCCCCACTCGAATATGCCGAAGCGACGGCATAGTGTCGCCTCGGCATCGGCTTTGATACGGATAGCTTCCGCTTGACACTGCCGTCACCGCCTCGCGATAAGGACGTCGAAGGAGAAGCGCGGTGTCCCTTGCGAGGAGCTGCGGACACGTTTCCCCAGAGTCAGCGGTGGCCCTTCAACGCTGGTGGACGGGTTCTAAAGTTACCTTCAGCGTTCGGCAGTGGGCTTGTCGCGACTGTCGGCGAAGGCGAGTCATCGACGCTCGACCCGCGAGCTGATCGATCTCGACGCCACCGGAGTCCTCGCTCGGCCTGTGCGGAAGCGGCCAAATGTAGGAAAGGCGAGGTCGGCAAGGCGCGAGTGAAACCGACAAAGACGATGAGCGCGAAGATGCCGATGAGCTGGGCGATCGTTAGCCGCTTGCCGAAACGGACCTGTGCGACGTCAAGCAGAGCATGAGCATGATTGAGGCAACATCGTCGATGAGCGTGACGGACTCACCTCTTGCGAAAGTAGGCTGACTTGAGTTGTCAAAGTGAGCCTCTCGCGCTCCATCTCCAAACGCTGAGTCTCGAGGTCGAGGAGAGCTTGTCGGACGCTTTGCTCCTGTTTTCCACGCTGCGATGCCGTGTCAGTACGTGCATGCCAAACGAGTATCAGCAGGCCGAGGCGCACCGAAAGCTCGATATCATGCAAGCGGCGCTCGACTCGTCCGAATGCTTCCTTGAGCATCATGCTCTGTGCCTCGATGAAATGCATCGAGATCGTCTGATTATGTTCGAGGCTCGTAAGGCGCTTCATGATGGTGCCGTAGATCGACTCGCCTGGCTGTGGTTGCTGGACCACCGGTGGCCGCGGAGGCGGCGGAGGAGGAGGCAGGGGCGCTTGATGCACGATGACCGGCACAACCACTTCGGGCGTTGGAACGGCGCGCACCGTGCTGGCTGACGCGACCGATGTGGATAGCGGCGCAGACTCGTTCACGCTCCTGAATGTCGACTCGGATACTCCTGAGGTGACGGCGGTGCTCATATCGCTCTGAGTCGTCGTGGTCGGGCTCGAGGGGGCGTACATCGCAGGTGAGGATGAGAGCGGTCGCGCTTTGCTCCTAGGTGGTTCCACGCTCGTCGGTGGCGTAGACGCAGAGAAGCTTGTAGAGCTCGATGTCGTCGTAGTGGGCGAATCAGTGGCGATCGAAGCGGATACGTCTACAGTCGAGGTCTCCTCGTTTGAAGAGCGGGAAGCTGTTGTTGAAGCGGTTTCTGCTGCCAGATCGAGACTGACGCTCGCCTTGGCGTCATCTCCGGAGCTGCTAGCGGTGGTGACAGCAGCGTCGACTGATGAGAGGCTTGTAGGAGTCGGCGATGCCGAAGCCGTTACGGGCGCTGGAGGCGATGCCTGAGCTATCTCGCTGGAAGTCGACACTCCAGCCGACGCAGGCGATCCTACGCTCTCGCCAGGATGATACTCGACAGTGACCGGCGCAGGTTGCGGCGGGGCGAGCGAGATATCTTCAAAGTCGAGTTCGAGCAACTCTTGCTCGTCAATCAGATCCGCGGCTGCCAAGGCCTCCTCGAGCGCCTTTGCCTTTCGCTCCGACTCGCGGTAGGCGTCAAGTTGTGTGAACCCATAGACGCGAAGAAGCGAGACGGGGCAGTAGTACTCTGATCCGTAATGCGAGAGGAAATCGAGGCGAAGGTAGCGGCAGAAATGAGGGTTGCGCAATGGGCGAAAGACCTGCGAAGAAGGAATTGCGGGGGATTCAGTGCTCTGCAGAGATTCCCGGTGGCCGATCCGAGCGCGAGCGAGAACTCACCTGTACGCCCCGAGCGTTGTTTGCTCGGTAAGTTCCGAGATCGTGCCAGTCCTGCGGCTTGCCCGGGTAATCGACGCTGCAGGACGCCTTGAAGTGCTTAAAGGTGCTCGAGAAGAACTCGAAGTTGGCGAGGACGATCGTGTCGATCTGGATCTCGTCGCACAGCTCGACGTCGACGAACTTCGGGTTGGCCGAGCACGGCGTCAACATGTACCGGTCCTTCTTCTCGACGAGGATCGATGACGCGCCCTTGGACTGGCGGGATGAACGATGTACCATCGCGGCACATTCGAAAGCGGCGTAGTTGGAGCGGTCCTTGAGGTGGACGAGCGGATCCGACTCGTCCCCTACTCCGACATTGGGCACTGGCTGGAGAGGCGACGCCATGTCGGACGTGACTGGCTGGACCTCGTGGTCACGAGCGAATGCCTGATGATCCGGCTGATGTACGGGTCCGTCGGCACCGCCTTGCGCCGAGGATGGCGCGTGCGCCTCGGCACGACCGACCGCTTCAGCTGCTCGTGCAACGGAACTTTCGTCTCCGATGACGAACAGGCTTCCGAGATCCGAGCCGTCACCGTCGTAGACTGCGCCACCGGCACCCAAGGCCGCTGCGCCGACCGCATCTTGCCGGACTCTTTGAGCGGCTTTCCTAGACCTCCGCGCGCCGGCGGGATCGAGCTGGACGACGTAGCGATCTCGCCATTCCTGAAAAGACGGCAGCTCTGGCGCGGGAGGGATCTCGGCGAGCGGGACGTCCTCGACGAAGGCGGCGGGAGGGGATGGCTGGACCGTGGCGACGGTTTCGGTGACGACAGAAGGGGCGGGAGTCGACTCGACGGTTGCGGCCGTGACCATCGGCGAGGTGGTTGTGCTTGAGCTCGTCGGGAGCTCTGAAGCCTCGCTCGAGCTTGGACTAGGAGTGACGGTACTCGACAGGTCCGCAGGCGGCGTGGTAGCTCTTGTGGCAGCTCCCGAGGAGGGTGTCTCGGATGAGTGCGCCTGCTCCGTGACCGTCACCTCGTCTTTGGGCGCCTCGCTGACTGCTGACGAGGCATCAGCCGTAGTTGGAGCGGATGTCGTCGACGCAAAGCTGTCCGTGATCGTTGGTAGCGCTGTAGCGGTCGCTTCTTGCTCAAAAGTGGAGACTTCGAGCGAGTCGAGAGGGTCGGCGAGCGCCACCCGCGAGCTCGCTGCTAAGACTGCGAGGACATAGTATACGCCATACCGCATTGCGCGGAAGTGTCCACTCGTCCCCTTGTGGCGTACAGCGGCGGCGAGTTTTCGAGCGTGGGCGCTCACTATGACGAGTAGTCGACGCGTTCAGTGACACAAACTCTCTTCCCCTCTTCCCTTTTCGCTACGTAGCGCTCCACCGCTGGCGAGACCGCGAGGAACAAGCTAGTCAAGATGGGGTTCAGTGCTTTGTCGCCCGAGCTCGTCGAGCACGTCCTCCTGTCGACGCTCGACGGTCCGACGCGGTTCGTTCAAGTCGACACGCTCGCCTGCCTCGGTCAAGTCAACACGACGTGCGCGGGCGCAGCGCAGCGTTTGCTCTACAAAAACATTGTCCTCGACTCGTCTAGGGCCGCCAACAAGCTCCTCGACACGCTCAGGCAATCGCCGCACCTCGCCCTCGTCGTAAAGTCGTTGACATTCAAACCGACCGTGTTCAACCCGGCTGCGGCGCTCGGACAGCACCAGCACCAGCAGCAACAGGGTGGAACGAGCTTCACGATTGTCCAACAAGACGAGCTGATCCGCCTGTGCTCGAACCTCGTCCACTTGGACTCGCCCGAATCGTCGCTCGCACCGTTTGCCGAACCCGAAGCGGGAGACGACTCATCGCTGTTCCCGAAATCGCTCAGGTCGCTCCGTTACATTCCGCCCGACAGGACTAATGAGCCGGCGTACCAGCCAGACGACAGCGATGACGAGGACCAGGACGGCGACAACAGCCAGGCGATGAACTCGAGCACCGTCGTCTTGCCTCGCGCCGTCTCGGACTTTGAATGCCTCCCGCACAACCTGACGCGTTTGCGCCTGTCCAACATCAAGCACCGCGGACTCATCTTTGAACCGCCGTCCGAGGGAGACTTCCCGTTCCCGCATCTCGAGACGCTCATCCTCGACTGCCTCCACATGTCGCCCGCTGCGTTCGAATGGCTCGTCGCCGGATCGAAGCAGCTCGCGGCGCTCCAAGTTTGGCTCGTCACGGGCATCACCGAAGAGTGCCTCAAAGACGCGCTCGAGTACCAGAACGATCGCCTCCGCGAGTTCACCTTCAAGGACAATGCGGGCTTGCGCCAGTATTTGAGCCACGACCTCGTCAGGTGAGTTTCTCTCCGGGTCAGACCTTACTTCCGCTTGCTCCAAGCTGCATGCGCGGTGACACTGGTCGCACTTGCCCCGGCGGCGCCCAACAAACAGCGAAATGGTCAACCTCGAAAAGCTCACGCTCGGCAATGGCGCTTGCGATCACACGATCTACGCCAAGTTGCCAGCTTCGCTCACGCACATCTGCATCTCGTTGCCGAACCACCATGTCAATGCGCGCCTGGACCCGGTCGCCGACGAACTGACGAAGCGCCTCACTCGTGTCGTCCGCCTCGAGCTGTACTCGCACTTTTACTATCCGCCTCCGGTCGAGATCGAGTACGCCATCTCGCCTGCCGCCCAGCAGCAGAACAAGAGCCAGCTGCGCGAATTGCGCCTCTCACACCTGAGTGCCGGACCCGGCCAGATCACCAAGTTCCTCTCGCGCGTCGGCACGAACCTGACGACGCTGGCGGTCCACCGCGTCTCCGAGTCGTACCAGAACATGCTTCCGCTGTGCCCTCGCCTCAAACGTCTCGAGCTCGGAGGACCGAAGTTTGTCGATCCCGCGACGCCGATCCTGTCGACTCTGCACAGCGCGAGCCTCAACTTTTTCCGCGTCACGGTCTCGCAGACCGACACGAATCTCGAGGCACTGCAGCAGGCAATCCCAAAGTTGCCGCACTTGCGCACGCTCGATTTGATCGCGGCGTTCCCGCTCGCTGTCACCGACACGGCGTGGCTTTCGGGCGCGCTCTTCGACGACCTCCTCGACACGTGCAAGGCGCGCGGAGTCCTTTTGTGCGTCAACGGGCGCACGGTCAGGACGCCCGGGACCTTGTGGAAGGCGATCACGGCCGGGCACGCGGGCAGGGACACCCTGTGAAAGCGGGCGCGGAACTGGAGGGATGCTTGAACGTCGAAGAGATTTTCTGAACGCTTTTCTCTCTTAGCTGTGACATGCAATGTGGACCCCGTACATACATCCGTTAGCTCCGTCGCGGGCTGCTCCGAGGTGTCGCAAACTCTATGACAAGCCGGCCGACGCTGCTGTCCGCTTTCCGCCGGCGCACCAGAGATCTCTCGGCCGACAAGTCAATGACTCCTCTCTTTGCTCCCTCAACCATCCATACACTCCTCTGATACCTTCATTCGCATGACTCGCGGCTTGCAAGATCCGCCGCTGTCTACGAGGACAGGCCTGGACGATGCGACAGCTGGCGACTCTGACGTCGAGCTTCAAGAACAGACCGGATCAGCACCGACCGCTTCGCCCATAGACGCTCAGGCATTACAAGAGGCCACCGAGACCGAGACGACAAGCACTCTAGACGGCAACGAGTCAATAGCGGGCCGACCGGACCGTGAGAAGGAACCGCCGGACTTGGGCGTTAAACCCGAAACTGCGCCGCTCGATATAGAACACGTCGTGGTCATCGATGATCCGAGGGAGTGGCCCAGGCGAAGAAAGGCGACCGTCCTGGCGTGAGTTTGCTTCTCCGAGTCTGCCGGAAACAGCGTGGAGTAGCTGACCTTGCTTTGCCGCTGACAGCACGATCGCCTTCACCGCAATTGGCGCCACCTTGACAGGGTCGATCTTCTTCCCGGCGCTAGAAAGCTTACAGCACGACCTGCATGCGAACGACAACCTCGTCGCGGCGACCGTCTCCGTGTTCATCGCGGGTCAGGGCATCTTTCCGTCGATCTGGGCTTCCCTCTCCGAGGTCACTGGTCGCAAGTACTGCTGTGCGTCCTTTTCTCCTGCTGTGTGAGAGTACGTACAGAGAGCTGACGAGTCTGCAAACAGATCTCGCCTCTCTGCTGATCTACATCGTTGGCACCATCGTTTGCTCGCAAGCACACTCAATGGGCGTTTTCATCGCCATGCGCGTGCTCCAGAGCCTCGGATCATCCGCCGTTCTCGCTCTCGGCGCAGGTACGCTGTCCGACATGTATGATGTGAGCCGATTGTCTGATTGCGCAGCTTTTTCGTCCGATTCTGACCGCCTTTGGCAGACACACGAACGAGGCGAAAAGCTCGGCATCTACTACGCCTGCCCGCTCCTCGGGCCATCGATTGGACCTCTACTAGGAGGTGCTGTGACAGCCTCCTCCTCTTGGCGCGCGACTTTCTACTTCCTCCTGGCGTACGGCGTCACCTGCTGGCTCCTCGTCCTTTTCCTCCCCGATACATTCCGCCGAGAGCGCTCGCTCGCTTGGCGCAAAGCTCGCGATAGAGCACGCCAACACGCCGCCGAGGATCGGTTGAAAGCGCGCTGCGCATTGCCTCCGCCAGTGGCGCCGAAAACGACAGGCGCATTCCTGCCGATGGACCGCGTCAAGACGGCGGTCTCGATGCGGACAGGTCGCGACTTTAGGGTCAAGATCAAGTTCTCCGACATCAACCCGCTCGCGGCAGTCGGCGGGGTCGTCAAGCAGCCGACAAACCTTCTCGTCTTGATCTATTCAGGCTTCCTGTTCGCTTCTCAGTACTGCATCACCTACACTGCATCTCGCACCTTCGCCGCGGCGCCATACAATTATACGCCGATCAAGGTCGGCCTTGTGCTCCTGTCCTTCGGCACCGGAAACGTCGTGCGTGCAGCTTTGAATGACCGGCAGCCAGAGCTTCCAGCTGATGAGCGCTTCGCGCTTCAGGTCGGCTCGGTTGGCGGCGGCCGCTACTCTGACTATATCTTGCGCAAGATGAAAGAGAAGAATAACGGCAAGGGCGAACCCGAGGTACGTCCTCGTCTTTCCTGGTGACCAACCCCACAGACTGCTAACAGGTCTCGATTGCCTGCAGATGCGCATCAAGAGCACGTACGGCGCGATGCTGTTCCTTCCGCCGCTCTTCGTCGCATACGCGTGGACAGTCCAGGAGCAGGTCTCCATCGCTGGTCCCGTTGTCGTGCTCTTTTTCCTCGGCGCTGCCATCATGGTCATCTATTCTTCGACCCTCGCCTTCATCGTCGATGCGAACCCTGGGCGATCGTCCAGCGCGGTTGCGTGCAATTCGCTCTTCCGCGGCGTCCTCGCCTGCGCGGCGTCGCAAGCCGCTGAACCCATCCTCAATCGAGTCGGCGGTAATGGACCATTCTATAGCGGATGGGCTGTCATCCTCCTCGTCGGTCAGCTGGCGCTCGTCATCGTTGCGATCAAGGGTAAAAAGTGGCGAGCGGCGTTTGGGCAACAAGAAGAGCGCGCCGAGGCGTTACGACAGGAGCGGCGTCAAGCCAGGCTGGCCAAGATTGGAGAAGGGGTTAGACAGTAGACATATATAGCTTTCGATGTCAGCTCTCATCGGTAACACTCTTCGGCCCGCTTGGGCTGCGCGAGCTCAGCGGGCACTACGCTCGCTCGACTCAATACTGTCTAGGTACCCGGCATCGATCATATTTCGCCATTCCCGCACCGCTTCATGATTATTCACGTTATGTGTCTCGTGCCCTCTGCCAATGCAAGTCAGCCAGGAATGCCCCTATGCACGTAGAGGATCGGCACGTGCTGCAGCTGATCTTTTCGCGGGCACGTGAAACTCTTCTCGAGGCTATTTTTGCATCCTCGCTCTTCCTCGATCGCAGAATCGGCGTTTCCCCGCTTCAGTCTATACTTGTGTACCGGTCAGGCTGCGAGCTTCGCATGCGATCGATTGATGGGGCACGCGACTTTCGATGAGGACCCTCGAGCGGCAACAGGCGGGGACGAACGTGCGGACAAGGTTCCCTCCCGTCGCGAAATCAGCGAACAGCTGCAGGTCCTTTCTCTCTTACCTGCACCACGACGCCACAAAGATGTCCAATATTCAGACGCAGCACCTGCCAGCGTCCGATCGGTCGACGAAACCGCGGAAAACCATGGGCAAGGTGGGCACTGGCTCGCCTGCGCTGTATGACATTCGCGCTGACTGCTCGACTGCCTACAGCTTGCCATGGTCTTCTGCTGCGGCTCTGCTTTGATCTCGGACGGCTACGTGAACTCGGCCGTAGGTGCTCTCCTTATCTTTGCTTCGCAAGAGCCCGCGGACTTCACAGCGAAACCCGCCTGACCTCTGCCTTCGTGCAGGCTGGCACGGTGAACCTATTCCTCGGGAAGCTCTATCCGAAGCAGTACAAGGCGAACCACCGTGAGTCGCGCCCGGGGGGCGCTGGGAAGGGCCCGTTCGAGCTGATTTTCCCGCTGCCCGCAGACGGGACCATCTTCACGGGAATCGCGTACCTCGGCGTTATCGCGGGCCAGTTGGGATTCGGCTGCATAGTAGATAGGTTCGGCCGCAAATCGAGCATGCTGGCCGCGAGCTGCATCATGATTCTGGGCTCCGCGCTCTGCGCAGGCGCATACGGCGCGCACGGCTCGATCGACGGTATGCTCGCCGCGCTCATTGTATACCGCTTCATCACTGGCGTCGGCAGTACGTCCTTGCGCGCTATCTGTGACTTTTCGAGCCGTCAATCGGACCGTTCTGACCTCCGCCCCCTGATTCGCAGTTGGCGCTGAATGTACGTCCCAGGCCCCTCCACTATGCTCCCACCATCTCAGATGGGACATCCATTGGGAGCTATTGGAGCTGACATTATGTCTTTGTAGACCCGTCTGGCTCGGTCGCATGCTCCGAAAACAGCGAAACGACCGGAATCAACACGCGTTGGTCGCACATGTGGTTCACGCTCGCGACTGACCTCTCCATCGACCTCGGATTTGTTCTCGCCAGGTGCGCGATTCTAGCTGATTCTGCGCAGAGCTCAGCGGAAACCGTACTGGGCTGTTTCCACGAATTCCTTGCGCTGTTTCCACGAATCCCTTGCGCTGACGGCTTCCTTGTCCCGCAGCTTTGTCCCCCTCGTCCTCGTCTGGATCTTTGGCGACACGAACCTCGAGCCGGTGTGGCGACTCACATTCGGTCTCGGCGCCATTCCAGCGGCACTCGTACTTTTGTGGCGATTGAAGATGCCGCACGAGTCTGAACGCTTCCGTCAAGGTGCGATCAAGCGGAACGTCCCTTACCGGCTGATCGTCAAGCGCTACTGGTACGTGGATCTGCCCCTGCAGAGAGATGGTTCTGCTGCTATGCCTCCGGGCGATGCGCCCAGAAGGCTGAGAAGGCTGACTTGCTCGCGTCTTCTTCTCGCAGGCGTCCCTTGCTGGGCTGCAGTCTCTGCTGGTTCATCTACGACTTCATCACCTACCCGTTCGGCCTTTTCTCGTCCGTCATCGTCGACTCGATCACGAACTCGTCTACCAAGCTCACGACGGTCCTCGCGTGGAACTTGGTTATCAACGCGTGCGCGCAGTCTCACTTCATCGCATAGAGCGCCGCGAGACTGACTTTTTCACCGCGCAAAGTCTTTACGTCCCGGGCAGCTTCATCGGCGCCTTCACGGTCGACTGGCTCAAGCCGAAGCGCCAACTCTTGATCGGCCTCGTCCTTCAGGGGGTTGTTGGCTTCGCGATGAGTGGCGCGTACACCCAGCTTACGGAACACATTGCGGGATTCGCGGTCATTTACGGAATCTTCCTCTCCTTGGGCGAGTTCGGTCCGGGCGATTGCCTCGGTTTGCTGGCTTCCAAATGCTTCCCAACGGCCGCTCGCGGCCAGATGTGTGAGTAATGTCCAGTGTTCGGCCTCGCCTCCCAGAGCTGACTACTGTGACCAACAGACGCGACTTGTGCTGCGATCGGGAAGGTCGGCGCATACGTGGGTGAGTAATGCCCGAGTCTTTTTCCTTTCCTCCTTGTCCGAAGGGAATACTGACTGACAGAGCGTCCTTCTCTACAGGTATCTGGGCGTTCCCCGCCCTCATTAACGACTTCCCCACCGGCGCGAAGCAAACTTCGGGACCCTTCTGGGTCGGCAGCGGTCTAGCATTCCTGTCTGCGCTCGTGGCGTGGTACTTCATCCCCGAGCTCAAGGGTGCGCCATACCTCCTCCACGCAGATATCGCAACATACTGACTGGCGTCTCCCAGAGGACGGCATGCGCGACGAGGACGAGGCGTTCCGCGAGTACCTCGCCGCGAACGGCTACGACGTCTCGCAGATGGGCCACCACGAGGACATCGACGATGAATCTGTGGACGAGGACAAGAAGGAGGCCCTCTACTAAAGCGGACAGCGGGACAAAGTGATGGAGGAGCATGTCCAGAGTTTGAGCATTTGACGTAGTCTGAGAAATCATGTAAGCTATTGGCAGGAGGACTTCCATGATAGGAGACGCGGATCGAACGGAAGAGGTATCAATGACAACAAAAACTAGAGACAAAAGCGCGCAGCGGCCCACAAAATTCGTCTCCCTCACGCAGTCCGACGCTGCTTGCGTGCCATTTCCTCCATCGCGATCTGCTCGACAGCGCTCAACGGAGCTTTGCGCTTCTCGCCGCCTGCACTCGAAGAAGCTGACGATCCGCTCTTGAGCGGAGTTGGCTGCTTAAGAGGGTTGCCCTTGAGCGGATTCGGCTTGGCGGCGAAGGGGTTCGCTTTGGGCGTGAAACCGATGACGGGCTTTGGCGGGGGGGCGATGAAAGTGGACTTTGGCGCGGCGGGGATCGGCGCCGCCTCGCTCGCATTCGCTGGAGCAACCTCCGCCGACGCGGGCGGTTCAGCGGGGGCGAAGGCCGGCGGCGAAGTAGACCCGGTCGGAGAAGGGTCCTTCGAAGATCCCGCACCCGCCGGCTGCGATGCCTTGAAGGACAAGCTTAGCGAGAGCTTCTCGCCGTCGCGCTTGAGCTCGTTCGTGACTTCCGGCGCCGTACCAATCGTTGCCTCGACGCCACCTTCCGGCATGCCCGCACTCTCGTCACCTCCTGCCTGCTGCGCCGCAATTCCCCTCCGCCTCCTCTCGCCCTCCTCTCGAGCCCGCTCAATCTGCTCCTGAATCAACTTGCGCTGACGCATCTCGTCGTCCATGTCGCCACGTTCCTTCTTCTGGTTCGCCTCGGCCTTGGCGAGGGCACGCGGCGAGTTGTCGATCCACTGGATCCACCAGCCCTTTTCGGTCTCGTCGACGTGGCAGACACCCGTCCGTCCGAGATGCTTGGCGAACTCGGTAAGCGAAAGGAAGCGCTGCGAGCAGAGGCGAGGTCAGTCCCGGGTGTAATTCTAACGCAGGAAACGAAACGGAGAAGTCTGGTAAGGTGTTTGCCACGACCTCTTGACCAACTCACCGTAGCGTTCATGTGCAGATGCTGCTTGTCCGTGATGTATTCTTGGTAGACCTGTACGAGCGACGACATGGTCAATGGCATGCTCGAGCGGAACGGCACACGGCGGCACAGGCCTACCTGATTGATCCGAACTCGCTTCGTGCCCCACCTGGTTGCGCAGAACATGATCAGCCATCTTACGAGGGGAAGCACATCCTCGAGCGTTAACTCACCTGCGACTGAGGAGGGCGATGAACTCTGCCTGGAAGCGCGAGGTGTAGTCGGCGATATGTTTGCCGGCCGACTCGCCGACGAGGAGCATCTGCCGCAAGTGGCTCTCGGACATGGTGTGACATTTGAAGCCGTTCTCCTGCAGGCCGTTGCGCACGGGTGAGCCCTCTGCGGCACGGGTACGACTGATGAAAGCGGAGAGAGAACGAGCTGCTCACGTCTCGGCATTGCTTCTCGCAGACCTGGCAGTACCATCGGAGCTTCTGCAGTCCCCTGTGGATCAGCCAGACGTCAGTATGCGGCGCACTAGAGCCAAGCAGACACGATCAAAGTCGGCGAGTGGCGGAGTCAGCTGTTTCAAGACGACTCACTTGCTCTTCATCTTGTTCGCGAGCGCCTTGGCGCTACCTGCTTCAGCTTTCGGCATCTTGGACTAGCGTTCTAGTACGATCGAAAGCGAGGACGGGCGTTTGTAGTGAAGCGGCGGAACCGACAAGGTAAAGTGGAGGCGGTGCAAACCGACGTGAGCGGGCAAAACATGAAGCTAGGCTATACGGTAATCAGAGCGCAGACGCCGGCACTAGTGTATGTGGGATTAGATCGAGCACACGGGAAAAAAAACGACGGGAGAAGCGAGCATAGACCACCCGGCATTCAATAAAAGGTCTGAGCCGGCGCGAGAACCTCCCAGTCGGATCTGCCATTCGTGCAATCGAAGCGTTATAGATGCATGCAGTGGAGGTACAAATATGCGGTCAAACGCGCCGACAGAACAGCAGACCGGCAAACGGGCGCCGACTCGCGAACGTTTCACCCCTCGTCTTCCGTCTCGCTCGCGGTACCAGGGGTGGGCGGGAACTGGAGGCCATGCCGCGGACGGTGCGGGAAGAAGGTCGAATAGCTGTCAATCCAAGCAGCATCAGCTCCCGAGGTAGAGTGGCACATGCTAGAAACTGGCACGAAAGACTTACCGCGAAGTCGGCTCGCCGTTCTCGTCCTGGTCGTCATCATCATCCTCGTTCTCGTCGTCGTCGTCATAGTCGAGCCCGTCTTGCGAGTGGTGCGGAGTGGATTCGCGA
The DNA here is from genome assembly GCA_037974285.1 of Rhodotorula glutinis. Taxonomy (NCBI): domain Eukaryota; kingdom Fungi; phylum Basidiomycota; class Microbotryomycetes; order Sporidiobolales; family Sporidiobolaceae; genus Rhodotorula; species Rhodotorula glutinis. The sequence continues at coordinate 640,243 of JBBPFV010000011.1, read as the reverse complement.
CTGCCGCGCCAAGCCCGACTCGGATCCTCGTCCTCTTCCTCGCTCGGCAAGCTGCCCCAGCTCGTTGCGCGCCGCCTCCTCCGCGGTCCCGCCTCACTTGCACCTGCTTCGGCGCCGGCATCGCCACCTCCGCCTCCCGCTCCGAGCGAGATGCCGTGCTTGGCAGCGCGCTTCAGGTTGCGCCATCCGCGTCTCAGGTCGACGACGAGCAACGCGTCCTTCACCGCCTGCGGCACTTCTGGAAGCGCGTCGGTTGGTTCAGACAAGACGGGCAGCCATGGCTCGGGGAGAGCGCCAAAGAGGGCGGGGTGGCCGTAGCGAGACGAGCCGCCCGTATTGAGGACGCCCGGGTACATCTCGGATAGCGGCGGCTGACTGTAGTCGGTCGACGGGTTCTGCGGCATCGCTCAGGTCAACGACGGCTCCGAGAACATCCGCAGATCCTGTTCAGCTCACCTTAGCCACTGCGTACACGCCATCGCCGCGCTGACCGTATCGGCCTCGGTTCAGATGCGTCTGACTCTTCGTGACCGGATGTCCCTTCCGTAGCTGCGTAACGTCCGTCGTGCCTTCGCCGCTCGTCACCTCACACGCTTGCGAGAGGTTGACGTAGCGCGACAGCGGCTCGTACATCTTGCCGATATGCCAAATCGCGTACGCGGTGCCGGCAACGAGTGGGACCATTAAGACGACCAGGAGGAACACCTTGCGGACCGTAAACAAACCTATGGACAGGCGTCCAGCGTCAGTCGGGTCACCATCGACTTCCAACATGCGCGACCGAACGAACCAAGCATGAAGACCTGGAAGATGAGCAGTCCGAGGCCTACGCGGTTGTAAGCAAGCGGCCACGCCTGTCCGCGACTCTCGTACGGTCGGTCTGAGGAGGGGATAAAGGCTGAGTGAGTCATGTCCGTATGCGGTCACCACAGCTGGCGACAGGCTGGTCTGCCCGCCGAGATCGGGAATAGCTCGACGGAGGAACTCACAGAAGACGAAAAGGAACCGGTACTTGTAGACGAAGTACGCCAAACCAAAGTACAGCATCGCAAACGGCAGGATTAGCGGCGTGATGATCGAGTACGTAATGCCGATTGTCCAAATCAGCAGCGCTTGCGGATAGACGACGCCGAGGTTGAGGCTCGTCGGGGCGTTCAAGGTGGCGTGGTCTGCAAACCGAAGCGTCAACGCCTTTCTTCGCTTTCTGTGAGTGCATTGACCGGATCCGGGCTTACCTCGGGGCGTCCTGGTCAAGAAGAGCTGGTAGAACATACGCGGGATGACCGTCGCAAGCTCGAGCAACTGGAGCGGTACGATCGCTAGTCCGGCAAGCATGACGTAGGAGACGAAGAAGTTGCGCGAGTCGGGCAATGTCGTTGCGAGCTTGTCGAGAACCTTCATAGGCGATTCCGAGATGTCGCGCAGCAAGGTGTACGTCGAGGTCGTGATCTGGAGCGGATTTTCATCGTCAGTGACGTCCCACGATTATCGAGAGCACAGTCATTGACTCACAAACACAAACAGAGTCGTGAAGAGAAGCGAGAGGTGGTACTTCTTAAGTTGACTCAGTTCGATCCAGCTCCGGGCGGGAAGTCCTTGGAAGACCGAGAGCGCTTCGAGGAACATGGGCAAGACATTGTTAAAAGCGACCATTGCGAGCGAGGGCAGTGTCGTCTGAACGAAGGATCGGAGACGGGGACTGCACATTTAGACATCAGCGACGATGCCGGCGACGAGGAGACGGCAAGTCTGGACATCGACGCACCTGCGGCCCAATAGCCTGGCGAGGCGAGGCGCCACGTCGTGGATTGTGTCCCAGCTCAAAAGAGATGCCAGCGCGGCGACAGGAACCGACCAGACAGACAGGAGTAGGAGCAGGGTCAAGCCGACGAGGATGTGGCGGATGAAGACTGAAGTCGACGACAGGTTCAGGTTGAACCAGTGAATATCCCTCGGTTCAGGCGCTGATCGGGTGGGGGGTTCTGGTCAAGATCATGCCTGTCAGAATATCAGTGGCCAGTCTGCTCACCTAGTTCCGTGCGGAATTCGCTCGGCGACGGGTAGTGCACCGTCTGCGCCGCCACCTGCGCCGCCGCCATCGTCTGGAACGTGACGAATGCGACTCCTGTCGGACGGAACTTGCCCTTCCTCCGCCGCCGAACCGCCTCATCTGCGAGGCGGAACTGCTCGGCGTAATAGTCGAGCGCGTCGACCTTCTTCATGAACCAATGCGGTCGGATCCGCGGTCGCTTCTGCGACGGGTTGACGATCGAAGGGCGAGCCGGCGCAAGAAGCCTCGCTTCGAGATCTTGATCTGGATCCCGCATCTCGGTGCTCGCTTCACCTTCCGGTTCCCGCTCGTCCGCTTCGTCGACGTCAACAAGCCTTGCGGTAGCTGGACCCGTCGCAGTCCCTTCATCTTGCCCCTCGACATGCGCAGGCACGTCCTCCTTCGGGCCGTGCAGGATTGCCTCGACTTCGACGTCGCGGTCGTAGCCAAACACCGCCTTTTTGCCTTCGACCGGGACCGGGTTTCCAAGGTACTTGCTCCACGCCTCCTCGAGCGTTGTCAGCGCCCTCGTCCTCCTCTCGAGAAGTTCGCGCATTGAGCCGATCGCGCGCGTGACGACGACGCTCTCGACCGCCAAGCCGGGCACGGCCGCTTCCGCGGACGAAGAGCCCGCATTGCGCCGATCCCGCCCGCTCGATTGCGGTCTCGGGCCGAGCTGGATGCTCTCAAAGTAGTCGGCGAGAGCACGCTCCGAGCGGAGGTGGGGTGGCAACGACGTCACCATGACAGTACGCGCCGGGATTGACTGCGCGAGCTCGAGCGAGAAGAGCTGGCGAAGCGGGACGTACCTCCGCCAAGCTCGGCGGAGATAGAAGATCGTCAGGATAGTGAAGATGTAGGTGAAGAGGAGTTGCGCCGAGAGGTAGAGCGTCGATCCTCGCTGGACCCGAGGTTTGTGCTGCAACAGCGCATCGAGGCCGAGCGAGTCGAAATACAGAGTCGAAGTGCCGTTCGCCGGCAGGGGCGGGACGCCTTCGATCGTGCCGTTCTCGCGCCAATTGATGGGGACGAGCAGGGCAAAGGCGAGAACCGAACAGGTCAGGAAAAAGTAAAAGCCCGTTCGGAGGAACGAGAGGAGCTGCCGGCCGCCTTCCAGTCAGTGGGTCCAGAAAGCAAGTGGAGTCCGGAATGAGCTGTCGTACCACCGCCGCATCCAGACCGACCAGCTGGAGGACGACGAACTCGGACGTGCGTAATGTCGGCAAGACGAAGCCGAAAAAGGATTCGTGGTCGTGTACCTCATGGGGCGCAAAGCCTGGCAGGAGACACCTGTCGTCAGCTTGTTCCAGCTTCGAGTCCCTCACAAAGCCGGCAGCACGCACCTTTGAGCATCGTCCGCGGGGCGTACAAGACCCGGAACCGCTCATACCGCCTGAGCCAACAGAACACGAGGAAGCTGACGATTCCGACGGTCAAGGACAGCGTGAGCTGTGTGCTGAACCATGGTCCCCTGTATGAGCCGCAATCGGAGTTGTATAGCGGCGAATTTGACGGTCGGAATGACGAAAGCAGACGAGGGTGGAGCCGCGGTTCGTCAGCTCCCTCGGCGGTCGGAACAGCTGCAGAGGCATCCTGAGACTGTTGACGTACCTATACTTGTCGAGCTGGCCGGTCGGTAATCCTGCAGAGCGCGTACAGAGTCAGCGCCGAGTCGAATGACCGCATCGTTCCTCTCGACCAAGAACGGGCGCGCTCTGCTACGGGCCAGCGACATACCGGGATTCTGCGGATCAGAGTCGACCAGGACATGCAAGTAGCCCTCCATCGATTGCCGAGCGAGACTCTCTGTAGCCTTGTCGCAAGTGAAAAGAGACGCACGCAGCAGCAAAAACCGCGGAGCCGAAACTCGCGGGCACAGGCGATCGACGACGGCAGCGATCCGCAGCGCAGCAGCTGGCCTTTGTAGAGTTCTCTCGCGCAAGTAAGCTCTCGAGATCGTCCGTTGTGGAACGCCGTGTAACGTGTGCCGATGGCCCTCAGAAATATCTCGAGAAGTCTGAGATGACTACAGTCCGGTCTCGAGGAGGATGCGCGCAAAAGCATCGAGGTTGACGCTGCCTCTCCCTCGCGCGGCGTACTCGAGCATCTCGTTCAGCTGCGCGACAATGTCCGATCAGTCAGGAGTACAACCGTGTCGGCTGACGAGGAGAACGCACGTCTCCGTCCGTCATCTTCTCCTTGAGTACGCGACACGCCCTTTGCAGCTCGAGCAGGCTGATATGTCGGTCCTTCTGAGCAAACGGCAACTGAGGCGACTCCTCGAAGAAGAGGTCGTACGTGTCGGATGCGGCAGCGAGGTCTTCTTGCGAAAGCGGCTGCGTCGGGTCAACTGCGATTCGACGGCCGCGCTTGCCCTTGTTCGTTTGCGCCTTGGAGCTGCCCTTTTTGCCCTTGCCAATCGACTGATCCTCGGCATCCGATTCGGATTCGAACGATGATTCGTCATCCTCCTCAAAGTCGGCCGGGAGCGCATCAAGGACGGAAGCGTTCCCCGGGGCGTCAACGCCTTCGTCCACAGCGGCCGCCGATTTGCCACGTGCCGACCTCCTTTTGGGCTGTATGCGAGTCGGCTCCTCCTCCTTGAGCGCGCCTCGGCCTGTTGCCGCGTCTGCGCCACCCCGCCGCAGCCTCCGTCGGCCAGGTCCGGTAAAGTCGTCCTCGTCTTCGCCAGCTGCCTGTCGGTACTCGGCCTGATCTTCCGAGTCAGGTGCATCGTCGTCGTCCTCGTCGTCGCTACCGAGCAAAACCTGGCACGCCTCCTTGAACCGTTCACGCTGGACACTTTTGCCTCCTTCCGCATCCTCATCATCGCTCGCGACCTCCTCAAAGAGCGCCATCACCTCGGCGCCTTGTAGACCAATCTGATGCAGGCCAAGCGAGCGCAGGGCGGCGGGAATGGCAGTTAGGGCGATGCGGTCTCGAGGCGGCGGGGCGTTCGGATCAGGGAGCGGCAACAGGTCCGAAGCCGAGGGTTCAGCGCCGAGGAATTGTTGGGGGACCTCGGGGAGCGACAGAAAGCCTCCTCCTTCATTCGGGTAGTCTGGCAACGCATCCTTCTCGGGGAGGAAGCCGCCGGCGAGCTGTTCGCTATCTTCGCCTGCCTCGTCGACGAGAAACCCGCCGCCTCTTTGATACGTATTCTCGCTAGGCGGTACATCATTCGGATCGGGTAAGAACCCGCCGTCCATATTGGTGTCTTCGGGGAGGAGGAAGCCGCCGCCGCCGCTGCCGTTCGTATTGGTCGGAAAGAGAGCAGCGGCTTCAGGTTCCGGCAAGAACCCACCGCCGCCTGCCGCATCGTACGCCGGTTGAACTGCGTCTGGCGCGAATCCGCCTTCCTGAACGACGTCCTGCTGTTCACTCGGGGCGATGTCGACCGCTTCGAGCATCGTCTCGTCCTCTCCTTCTCCATCCTCGTCATGCGGGACAACGGCCCTCCCCGTGCTCCTCCTCGCCTTGCCAGTCGTCAGCGATAAACCGCTCACGGCGGCGTCGAAGGCCCGGTCGATGGCGGCGATGCGTTTCGCCGCGCGATGACTGGCGTCATCGCGGTCGGACCGGGGTCGACGACTTCGACGCGAGCCCGAGGCAGGCTATAGGGCAGTCGTAAGGTCATTTTGCTGCTTTAGGTTTGGAGAGCTTCACTTTGACCGGCTTACCATTGCAAGGTCTGAACGAGAGCTTCTGCAGAGATGTCGAGAAGAGCGTCTTCCGATCCTGCAGCGTGCGTCTGCCTGCCTATACGGCGCGAGAAATCGCAGCTGCACTGCAAACACGTCTCGCCGGTGTCCGAGGTGAGGCTTGCGTGTGAGCTGTCGTCAAGGTGGTCGGGTCGCGTGCGTTGGTTCCGATCACTCTCACAACATATCGTAAGTTTTCTAGTGTAATGAAAGGTTGCGCTGCGGATACAAACGCTAAAAATGGGAAGATCGACACAGCGGCAGGTGGGGCGTCCGAGGCGGAGGCTCTCGCGATGACGCTCCCACCTTTCGCTCGCAGCGTCGCAGCTCTCGCTCTACTCGCCTAGATCTTTGCTCTCACTTTCGACACTACTTCTCGACGCTGAAGCGACAAGTGAGTCTGTCGATGCTGCGAGAGGCAGTGAGAGCTGACAACTCCTCATTCCAGGACCTTCTCAACTGCCACCATGAGTCTTTCGACCCACATCAATGCCGAAAAGGTCCTCAAGGCGGCTCGCGAACACTCGCACAAGCATGGACACAAGTCGGCGCACGACTTGATGGGCCGTGAAAAGCCCGGACACTTTGACCTCCCACCGGTGAGTTCCGACTCGGTCCGAGCCTCAGCGACTCGACACTCGACGGCGAGCTGACCAAAGCAATAAGCCAACAGTCTGCAGACCGCTATGACACGGAACCGATCCCGAAATACAGCATCCCGTCCAGGGGAGTGCCGCCTTCGGTGGCCTATGAACTCGTCACGAGCGAACTCGCCCTCGACGGCAAGCCCTTGTGAGGCCGCTTTGTGTCCTTTGAAGTGCAGACTCATAGCACTGACGATTATTGGTGGCAGCACCAACCTGGCGTCGTTCGTGCACACTTCGATGGACGACTACGGCGACCGCCTTGTCTACGAGAATCGCGCAATCAACTTGATCGGTACGCTTGAACCCGCATTCTTTGCCATTCATCCAGAATTCACAAACTGACGAGTCTTTCTCCCGATATCCAGACGGCGACGAGTGTAAGCTTACTACATGTTAGATATTTTGGAGACGCCGAAACTGACAAGAGCGTACTTCTAGACCCGGCAACTCAGATGATCCACGCTCGGCTCGTCTCGATGGTCGCCAAGCTGTGGCACGCCGCCGACCAAGGCGAGAACGCAACTGGATGTGCGACGACCGGATCTTCCGAGGCGGCTCAGCTTGGAGGGTTGGCGATGAAGAAGATCTGGCAAGAGCGCCGCAAGGCGGCCGGCAAGTCGATGTACGAGCCCGGTCCCAACATTGTGCGTCAATCTTGACATGAGTACAGCATGGAGAGAAGGGACTCATCTGAATCGCCCGTGCAGGTTATGGGTGCGAACGCCCAAGTCGCTCTCGAGAAGTTTGCTCGGTACTTCGACGTCGAGGCTCGGATGGTCCCGGTCGACGAGTCTACCGACTACGTCATGGACCCGAAGCGCGCCATGGAATACGTCGATGAGGTCAGTCTAATACCCGCAATCGATTCAACGGGACCCTTAGCTGAGGCGTGCGATCCTCATTCTAGAACACGATCGGTGTCTTTGTCATCCTCGGAAGCACCTACACCGGTAAGCAAGATCTTCTCTAGGTTGATCTTTACTTCTAGGCATCTCACCTCGCTTCTTACGCTGTTAGGCACCTACGAGAACGTTCAACTTATGAGCGACCTTCTCGACGAATACGAACAGAAGACCGGCAACTACGTACCCGTACGCGCTCTTCGCTTCTCTGACGCCGCGACTGTCACGCACGTGAAAGAGGCTAACAGGCCCTCTTGGTGACAGATCCACGTCGATGCCGCGTCCGGCGGCTTCTTCGCTCCCTTTGCCACCCCATCGCTCAAGTGGGACTTCCAGATCCCGCGCGTCGTCTCGATCAACGCAAGTGGCCACAAGTTCGGAAAGTCTTACGTCGGTGTCGGCATCATCGTTTGGCGCGACAAGAAGCACTTGCCCAAGGACCTTGTCTTTACTCTCACTTACCTCGTGCGTTCCGTCTACTGCTGAATCGGCGTCTCGCTGACGTGTGTATTGTGTACAGGGCTCCGTCGAGCACAGCTTCAGTCTCAACTTGTGCGTGCAGTCAAGAGAGGGGTCTCGTCGCGACGCTAGCAGCTAACCTTTGTTCTCCGTGCAGCTCTCGTCCGGCGGCGCCCGTCATCGGCCTCTACTACAACCTGCTCTCGCTCGGCTTTGAGGGTGAGCTTACGTCGCGATCTCCAGTATGAGCTAGCAGCAGGTGTTGAGCAGCGAGCCTCTTCGCCGCAGGTTACCGCAAGATCTCGCTCCACGACGCGAAGAACGCCCGTCTGTTCTCGAATGCGCTCGAGAAGTCCAAGTGTACGCCTTGCTCTCTTTTCTTCGATATGTCAAACTGTGAGGTAAGACGCTGATGCACTAAATCTGTAGACTACAAGGTCGTCTCGCTCGGCCACCGCCCGAAGGATGCAAGTCTGACTGAAAAGGCCAAGGAGATGGTCGGCGCCACCGACGCCATCGGTGAGTCGGGCTTTATGATTACGAGCCAACTGACGAGGGGATGCTGACGGAAGCGCGGGTAGAATCCTACATCCCGACGCTGCCGGTCGTCGCTTTCAAGTTCTCCGACGAGTTTGTCGCCGAGTACCCGCGCGTAAAGCAGGTCAGCATACAGAAGATGCTCCGTCAGCGCGAGTGGATCGTACCCAAGTGAGTTTGCGGCGACGCAGCCGAGGCATAGTCCGCAGCCTGACCAAGATGACGGCCTCTCCAGCTACGACCTCCCGCCGAATGCCGAGAAGGAGGAAGTCCTCCGCGTCGTCTTCCGCGAGAAATTCAGCGAAGGTTCGTTGAGCTTGTTCTGCTCTGTTCTGCAGAGCGACCGGAGCGCTGACAAACGCTTTCCTAGATTTGACCGAACGCTTGTTCAGCGACATCATCGACATCACTGAGCAGCTCATGGAGGAGCACAAGGCCGAGGTTCCTCACCCGGGCCAGGGCTCAGGACGTTCTACCGAGGACAAGCACCAGTCGGCCGGCTCAAAGAGCGGAACGCTTCACGAGAAGCTCGCCTCGAGCCACGGCGAAGGGACGCGCCCGGTAAGCCCTTTTTCGCTCTTCCTTCGCCGCGCTGATCAAGATCTGACTCTTTTGCTACTTGCGCAATCCAGACCGGTCACGACTCCTACTGCTAGAGCTCGGAAGAAAAGACACTACGCTTGCTCCGCGAAAGCGGGGACAACAGATTGTACATACAGGCAGTTCCCGTAGATGTCTAGCGCACCAAAGTGCGCTCTGCCTGAAACGCTGTACATGCCACCGCACGGAGAAATCTGCACATGGAAATGTTGGTACATGCCAATGGGACGCGAGAATCGCTACGCTAAAGTTCGAAGAAAGGCAACGGAGGAGCAAGAACAACAACAAGAACGACACAAGAAAGCCGACCGGCCCAGCCAGCTCGGCGAAACAACGCAGGCACAATGGAGCTCGAGTAGCACGACGAGGTCAAAAGTCGTCGTCGTCCCAGAACATCGACCCTTCCTCCTCTCCCATCATCTCCAGCGCCTCGATCTCCTTGCGCGCGAGTTCCTCCATCGCAAGTCGGTCCTTCCCTGTGGTTGCGCTCGTCTTCAATCGAGACGAGCCCGATGTCCGGACGACAAAGGTGGCGGCGGTCTTTGACGCAACTGAGCGCGGCGCGAGATCCGATCGAAGATTCTTGGTCGCTGCAATTGCGGCGCCGGGAGGTGCCGCTCGTTGAGCGGTTTGACGACTCGGCAGAGAGTTCGCAGCGGGGCGGACCGCCGCCGGGGATGGTCTTGATATAGGCGCAGCCAAAGGTCCTGAGCGAACGGCTACGGATCCCGTGGTGCCGGTGGATGGGGCCGCCGACCCGAGCGGCTTCAGAGAAGGCTGTGCCGCTTGTGCGGTCCCGATCGACGGGCCTTTGACGCGCGGGCTCGGCGCGCGAACGGACCTCGCCGCTGCCACGGCCGGCATGGCATCCTTCCTTGCCGCGGCAATGACGGGGCCAGCGTGACTGGCAGCATCTGACGCGACGTAAGGTCGACGCGCAGGTACTGCTCCAGTCTTGGGTAGAGAACGAGCGGTTACAGCCGCAGGCTGGCTCGGGACGAGGGACTTGTCGTCCACCTGCGACAGCGCCAGTTCGAACGAAGCGTCGCCTTCGAAGTAGTCCTCGTCGTCATCTATCGCGACGGTCGGTAACGTAGGCTGTACTGCGTCACCTCGATCATCGTTCGCGATCGGGGCGAGCGTCGTCGAGCGGTATGTAGGGGTTGGCGGCACGAGCACTTGGGGCGACATGGCCTTCGCTTCCGGTACGATGGCGGCGTTGAAAGTCTTGTTTCCATAGCTCGGTGTGGCTTTTGAAGTAGCGAAGAGGGTAGCCTTTGTCGCCGAGAGGGACAAGGTCTGCTGCTGTTGACGCGCCATCCGGGCGGGAGTCTGCCGCAGCGGAGTCGATCTGAGGGCGGATGTCGCATTCGTAGACAGCATCGACTGTCGTAGCGGGGACCCTGTAGCGCACGCACTCGCCTCAGTCGCAGTATCAAGCAGCGAATCATGCCACAGTCCCCACTCACGAGGTTGCGCGACGGCGGCTCCGCTCCTGGCGGCCGCTCCGTTCTTCCCGACGTTCCTGCTCCCGCTCGCCGAACTTGACCCGCCCGATCCAGACGACGGCGTCACCCTCGAGCCCGCCGCTGAAGTTTGCCTCGGCGTCGTGATCGCAGCCGCCGCTGCAGCCGCCGTCTTTGCCTGGATCTTTTTGCTCAACTGGGTGACCATTTCGAGCGTTCTGGCGTCGAGCGGTTCCGCCGCGCTTGTCGTCATGGCCTGCCTCGCCGCGACTGCCGCTCTCCGACTCGAAATGTTGCGCCGTTTCTTGGCTTGACGAGAGGACGAGGACGAGGTCGACGCATCGAGAGACCTCTCCGCTGAGCCCGATTCGTCGACCGCGACTGACGACGGACTCGGCAGTGCCGCATTGGTCGTTGTTCGTTTCGTTCTCGGAGTTGTACCGGTTGCTAGGGATGGCTCTGGCGCTCCTGAACGTCTTAAGGCCGGCGGCGGCAAGAGGGCCGGGTATGTTTCGAGGACTGAAGTCGACTTCCAGACGACGTAGCAACCTCTGTCGCGGTCGTCGTCGAGCTGGTCTTCATCTTCAGAGCTGTAGTGTCGCCTGTCCTCGGTGTACGAGCGCGCAGAGAGCATCGCTGGCGTATAGAGCCGACGCAGCGTCGATCGTTCGCTCAACACGAGTTGAGGGAGAACCGAGACCCGGCACTCGGCTCTCTTCTCGCCTTGAGTGCAAGGACTGAGATACCGCAAGCAAGCGAGACTATAGTCTGAGCATGTCCAGCCTGGCAACAGGCTCAAAGAAGAGATGGACGACGAGAGAGAGACAGCGAACTCGCACAACGGCGAAAGTTGACTTCAGCGTCAGACTGCGGACACCTTCTACAGACTCACGGGCACCTCGGACCGTACTCGAGAGGGCACCAGCTCTAGTCACAGTGAGTTTCCGCTCAAGTCCGAATTCTGCGCGACCATTTGAGCCTCACTTCCACGGAACCTCACTCGCAGGCTGCCAGCTTCTTAGAGCCACACTCTGCGCTGGGGGAGCGCCGGATACTCTTGGACAGCACCCGTCGTACGCAACGTAGCATCAGGCCAAGCTGGCGCGTACGAAAAGGAGGGACAGCACGGGCGAACGAGGCGACATGGCAGCCTCGACCTCAAGACCCACCGCGAACGGGCTCAGCAACCACCGACCAGGGCATCCCGCTGCGACACAAGCGCCCTGGAGCAATCGCTTCGTCAGCGCCTTGATGTCGAAACCCGCCATCGCCGTCGTCTCGGTCTTGTTGACGCTCTTAGTCGTCTCGGTCCGGTCGCCAGATTCGCCCGTTCGACCAAGGCAGTCGTCGGCAGCGGTCAAACGAGGACACCGTGCGGGAGGCGGAGGCGCAGTCGCGAGGGACTTGACGCCGATCCAAGCGACCGCAGCCGGTGCAGCAGCAGGAGAGAAGCTCTTGATCTTGACGCCGCTCAAGGACGCCTCGCCGTGGCTCGACGAATACTTTGAGAACCTCGCGCGGTTGACATATCCGCCCAACTTGATTTCGCTCGCGTTCCTCGTCAGCGACACGACCGACGACACGATCGCGAAACTCCAACGGCGCGCGAACCGGTTACAAAAGCTGCCGCGCGCGCAGAGGTACGACAGTATCAAGATCCTGCAAAAGGACTTTCACTTCAACCTCGGCAGCGAAGTCCGGCACGGCTTCGAGGGCCAGCCCGTCCGGCGGTCGTTCATCGCCAAGGCGCGGAACTGGCTGTTGACCGCCGCGTTGAGGTGGGACCACGCTTGGGTCCTCTGGCTCGACGTCGACGTCGTTCGGTACGACCCCAACATCTTGTCCGACCTCATGAGCATCGACAAGGATGTCGTCGTCCCGAATACTCTGTGCGTGCTCACACTCGCTGTGCCTTTTGAAGCCCGAGATTCCGAGGTGGACAGTCCACGGCTGACAAAGTCTTTCCTCCTTCTTCACTTTCCTTGCGCTACCGTCTCTCCATTCTCCTTTTTGGGATCTGTCTACGTCGCTTTGCTCTGGGCAGGTGGCATCTCGAGCAGAGCTGGGATTTCTGGGTGAGTACCTTCTTGCCGTCTTCGAGCAGTTCAGTGGCTTCTGTCATGCAGTAATTTGTGCTCACTTGTACTCGGTGAACAGGGTTTCGATCGCAACAACTTTGCCGAGACGGAAGAGTCACTCGCCTTGCTGAAGCGGCTCGGTCCCGACGTCATGCTCGTAGAGGGTACGGTCTGCCGGCTCCTTTCTTTGAGTCGATGCTGACAGGCGTTTGGCTCTCCGCAGGCTACCGAGAACTCATGACGAGCCGCTTACACCTCGTCGACATGCCGACCCACCTCGGATTGGCGTACGTCCCCCTCGATGGGATCGGCTGCACGTTCGCGCTCGTCAAGGCGCACGTCCATCGGGAAGGCGTCACGTTTCCGACTTGGGTGTTTGACAACGAGGTGCGTGGCCTCACATCCGTACCTGGGAAGGTGATCCGTTGACTTGTTTTTTTTCTTTTCCTTCCGACAGGTGGAGACGGAGGGATTCGCCAAGATGGCAAAGCGAGCCGGACGAGAAGTCGTCGGCGTCCCCGGCATCCTCGTCTTCCATGCGCAGAACCACTAGAGCGCGCTCGAGGTCCTGTCAAACCCGCTCGAAAGGTTACTCCGAGGTATGAGTACTCAAGTGACTGTCGAGGCGGCATCCGTATTTTGGGTTTCTGTGCTTCTGTAGGACTGCGCCGATGGACGCTGCAACCAGTGTGTGCCACACTGCCGCATCTTCTTTCGCTATGTACTGCCGCGCAGCTGGACCTGCTCGGCAGCCTTGTCGCTGCGTCGGCCCGATGTGGGGAAAAGCCACTTGCCCCTCTCCTTTCACGCCCACCAGCACGTCTACCGTCGAATCGGCAGTGCGGGCCGGTCAGTGGTGCCACGTTAACGAGCACCGCGCGATAGCGAGTCTGCCAACGCTCACAAGAGAGCCTGACGGGAACTCCCTCTCCCGCTTGCCTGCCATCTTGCGCAAACCCCGCGCCTCGCTTCGCGCCGCCGTCTGTCTACCTTCAAGCGCTAGAATCCGATGGAGGAGGAGTGCCTCCTCTGCGGCGAGCCGAGCAAGCTGAGGTGCGCGTCGTGCAACTCAGCCGGAATCAGCCTCTTCTTCTGTACGAAGGAGCATCAGACCGCGGTAAGTTCCGTTTCGATCTGCTTACGACTGGCACATTGAGGAAGCAGCAGATACTGAAGGAGATCGCGGGTCAACGGCATCTCAAGGCGTGGCCGGTGCACAAATTGGTGTGCGGGAAACGGGCGCACCCGTTCATCCTGTCGCCGTTCGAGCAGAGCGAAGCGGACCGGATCGTCCAAGTTCTGGCAACGCGCGCCGGCGATGAAGTTGAGGCGTCGCTGCAGTCGATAGCGCGCATGGCATTGGACGCGGAAGATACGACCGTTGCGCAAAAAAAGGTCCGTCGCGATGAAATCGCTCTTTCGGGACCGGGCGGCTTTTTCCCGCGCGATTCGACTGACGCTTCCAAAGAGCTGCAGGCGAAAGCCGACGCAATGGTCGGCCAAAGTGGACACCTCTCGTTCATGATCCACTGGGCGCAAGACTATCCCGGTCTCGAGTCTCGTCGACCGGATCCAGTGTACGCGCTGCGCTGGGTGCTGTCCAACTGGTACCGCTCCAATACTTCGATCTTCGGGGCCGGTACAGTTCCCTTCCCCGAGAGCATGGTCTTCGATCACGAGCAGACGGTACGCGACTTGTCACTCCACGGCGTCGACACGGCCTCGGCATGGTATTCGCACTTCCTCCATCGCCTCTCGTCACACCTGTCAGTCGTCTCCCGACTGACAAAGGCCATGAAGGCGCTCGCGCCACCGGGAGCCGAATGGACTGGCCACAGTCCGGCGTCGACGCCGGCAACTGAGGCTGCCCTCGCTTTGCTCGATAAGCACGAGGCCATGTTGCTCCGGTTCCTCGAGCGACCGCACCCGTCTCGACCTCGCGCATTAGCCGAGGGTATCGTCAGACGGAGGCGGCAACCTTTCCACGGCTGCTCGGAGGAAATCGAGATGCTGCGCCAGGCATTTGCCCGGAATCGAGGGGAGTGATTCACAACGTGAACCAGTTGCGGGTTATCCGTCTCTCGGTTTTCCTGTCACGTACTCGTCTGTCAATGATAATGACACGGTGACGTGATCAGGCCAGTGATCTCGAGGCGCAAGTCGCGCTTCTCCCCCGCTTGAAGGAAGTCTGTGCTGCGGAATTTGCAAGCTGCACGTGCGCGGAGACAAAGAACGCGTCGCAAAGTCAAAGACGCGTACGTCGGCGTCGGCAAGCGTTTGGCTACGGCTGCGTCCCTGGCGTGACAAGGCGGCATGCCAGATGTCGCAGGTGCAGACGCGTTCCTCGCCGACCTGCTCGACGGTCTCGACGATGCCGCGTTCAGTTCACCAACCGCGTCAGGCTCGTTTCGACCCAAACAACCCGCGACCACGACTCCCGGACAGCCGCATAGCCTGCCTCGGAAGCGCCTGAAGGCTACACAGAGCGCTACAGCAAAGCTCGCATCGTCACCTTCCCTCAGGGCGCTTCCCTCGCCCAGTCCCCTCGGTCCCGGCACTTCCCCCGCTCCGTCGAGGCTTCTCGCGATCCCTCCGACACCGCAGCCCTTTTGGAACAACCCTTTCGCGCGACGCAAGCTATCACCGGCAGCCCTCCGTCGGCGCGATGGCACAAGTGCGGATGAGAACCAGGTGGCCGTGTCAAACGCAACGCCCACTCGCGCAAAACGGTCCAGGCATCATGAAGCGTTGTCACCCGTCAAATCGGACAATCTCCCGGCGCCGCAACACGAGACGGGGCGCGGCTTCGATATCGCAGCGCCGAAGCGAGTCGAGATCGAGGTCGATCAGCCGCACCGACCACAACGGCAAGCGCTGGCCGAGAAGGGTCTCAATCTCGAAGCACCCGCTACGGGACCTGTCGTTACTTTGCTCGCGCCGCAGTCCGACACAGACTACTTCGACGATGACTTCCCGCTGGACGAATCGCTCTGGGACCAGGTACTCGATTCGGCGGCCGAGGCAAAGACTGGCGCTGCCAACAAGCAGAAGGTGAGCTAAGGCTAACCTTTCGGGGATGCTATCCTTTGCATGCTGACACCTGTTTACGTACAGCTGGCTTCGGCGCCGCGCTGCCTTCAGTTTACGCGATGCACGGTCGAAGAGGTCACGGAAGAGTCTGAGAATGGCAGCCCCCGCAAGGTCAGACGCCCTTTCCACGCCATCAAGTCTCGCCCGCACAACGTCAGCCACTGATACACGATCGCACATCACATGCAGCTCCTCTCTGTCTCGTCCGACGCGTTTGAGGGTACACGGCGCCTGATCCTCGAGGACGACTGGATTGACACCCCGGTCCGAATTGGTGAGATCTGCCACTCGCACACGAAAGCGCCGCTCACAAGGGACTGACCAAGCTTGCGCAGGCGACACTGTCAACGTTATTGGAGAGGATGCTTCATACGATCTGACATCCCTCGAACCGGTCGTAATCTCCCGCACTTCGCGAAAGCTCCTCGTCCTTCATCCCGATATCCTCGTCTCGTCGACCAAAGCCGCCGACTCGTCTCACTGCACGCGCAAAGCCGTCCTCCAGGAGCTGATCCGCACCGTCGGCGAAACGACGCCTTCGCTCATCTACGGCAATATGCTGCACTCGCTCATGCAGGCTTGCATGCTCGAGAATCGCTGGGACGATGCCTTTCGCCACGAAAGAATTCAACAGATCGTCAAAGACTCGGGCGCTCAGTTGTGGTCGGTCAACGTGAGCTTTGCGAAGGCGCAAGAGGAGCTCGCCGAGCGGAGCAAAGAGTTCGAGGCGTTCGCGGACCGGTTCATGGGCTTCCAGCCGAAGGTGCGCGTCTTGAAGGATGAGCTTGATCCGCAACGGCTCTGACGGCTCTTCGCTCAGCCGGATGCTTTCCTGTCCGATTCGTATGCGAAAGAGTCGGACAGATCTCGCCTCGCCATCGCCTGCGCGGTCGCCGAGGAAGAGGACATCTGGTCGCCTCGGACCGGCTTGAAAGGCAAGATTGACGTGACGACCCTGGCGGCGTTTTCGCGTGCGGACGCCACCGACCTGCCGGGACCGGTACCGTTCGAGATCAAGACTGGGCGAACAAGCGCGGGTATGGAGCATCGAGCCCAGACAATGCTCTACACGCTCCTTCTCGAAGATCGCTACGGTAGGTCCACTGCCTGACCACTCGTACACAGCGCCTGGCGCCAATGCTGACCTTTACATTCACGACGACGACGACTAGATCAAGACGTGCAGACCGGTCTCCTCATGTACACGCAGTCTAACGACGTGTTCGCCGTCAAGCGTCGTGACAACGAGCTGCGGGGCCTCATGCAAGCACGGAACCGCTTCGCCTCGGTCTTGCATGACAGGATGACGCACTCGTCCGCGGCGGAGGGCACTACCGGCCGGGCAACGGAGTCAGCTTCCGGTAGCGTGCAGGCCCCCGCGCCGACTTCGCCGGCCATGTCTGAGGGCGAGGCAGCGTTATGGGAGGCTTTCCGATCGTCTCCGGCGCCTCCGACATCGACGACACGACATGACTCGCTCCTTCCGCCACCGATTGACGAAACCCGAGCGTGCCGCCGCTGCTACGTCGGGAACGCCTGCCGCGTCTTTCGGAGAGTAAGTGATCCTCGCGTTGACGGACATGAAGGGCGCGGCTGACCTTTTGCTGTTTAGGCTGCCGGAGGCGTGCACGACGGGCCTGCAAATGACGGTCTCGCCCAGCTGCATGAGAACGCAGTCGGCCATCTCGACGATGTCGAAGCCACTTTCTTTGCGCGCTGGGAACGCTTGATCAGCTTCGAAGAGCAAGAACTCGCGCGCTACAAGAAGGAGATTTGGACTTTGCACGCCGCAGAGCGAGAGAGCCTCGGCCGGTAAGTGCGCGTATCCTTCAGCTGAGAGCAATCTGTGTGGCCGACTCATAGCGCGACCTACACAGCTGCTTCGCGAACATGGTCGTCGCTGAGGAGTCAACTGCCGCGACTGTGCAGGCTGACGTCCCGCCGGCAGGCACCACGGCCAAATCGATCCATCGCTTCACGTACCGCATGAGACGTCATACAGCGCGGGCGTCCGAAGACCCGGCTTCGCTCCTCGGCGGCGCCATCTCGCCGAATGACCCGGTTGTGGTCTCGCTCGAGCACCCGCCCGTGCTGGCCGTCGCGCGGGGTTTCGTGCTCTCCACATCGCTACACGAGGTCGTTCTCGGGCTCGATCGGTCCATCACGCAAATACCGCAACTCGTGGGACACGGCGACGCTTCGGCAGTGTATCGGATCGACAAAGACGAGCTTGCGGCCGGCATGGGTCGACTTCGCGACAATCTCCTCCAGCTGTTCTACGCTGATGCTCAGACAAGACGTCGCAAACTCGTCGTAGGCCTTGCCGAGCCGCGGTTCGATGGCCGGGCTGCAGCAGACGCGCATCGGGTCATGCCAACGCACCTCAATCCGGATCAGAAGGCCGCCGTCGAAAAAGTCCTCTCCGCTCAGGATTACGCGCTCATCCTCGGCATGCCCGGAACCGGCAAGACAACTACAACTGCCGAAATCATCAAAGCGCTGGCACGCGCCGGGAAATCGATCTTGCTTACGAGCTATACGCATTCAGCTGTCGACAACATCCTGCTCAAACTCGTGGACGGGGACGGGCCCAGCATTTTGCGCCTCGGAAATCATGACAAGGTTCGTGCCGGTATCAGTCGCGAGGTAAAGCCATGCTGATATATGCCTCCTGCGTTCTTTACTGCAGATCTTGCCTTCTTTGCGACCCTACGCGCTGACTCCGGCCGACTACGCCACCTCACTGGACGTGATCGAGGAGAAGCTGATGGCCCCGCAAGTCGTCGCGACGACGTGTCTCGGCATCAATGAGTAAGCGAAGGGTTCGCGAGGCTCGCGTGAAATGGCCGACTGAACAAGCTTCGCGCAGACCGATCTTTGCGAAGCGGCGATTTGATGTCTGCATCGTGGATGAGGCGTCGCAGGTGACACTTCCCACCTGCCTCGGACCGCTACGCTTCGCCGACCGATTCGTCCTGGTCGGCGACCACTACCAATTGCCGCCTCTGGTACGTCCTGCTTCTGCGTGTTTCGCATGATCGTCGCCGACCTCATCTGCCTTGGCAGGTTCGCAACAAGGCCGCGCTCGAGGGCGGGCTCGACGTAAGCCTCTTCAAGCGCTTGTCGGAAGCGCATCCTGCCGCCGTCATCAACTTGACGCGCCAGTACCGCATGAATGACGACATCATGTCGCTCTCCAACACGCTCGTTTACGGCAATCTCCTCCGCTCCGGCGACGAAGCCATCGGACAACGACTGTTGACTCTGCCCGAAGCGAGCGCTGCCGCACTTCGCCCCGACTGGATTCGAGAGATACTCGACCCCAAGTGAGGCTCTTGTCGGGAGATTATTCCAAAAGGAAAGCGAGGGAACTGATCGTACTCTACCGCTGCAGGCGATGCGTCCTCTTCGTCGACACTGATTCGTTGCCTGCCCGAGAGCGCCGGGACGGGTCGCTGATCGACAATCCGGTCGAAGCGGAACTTGTGCATAAGGTTTGTCGAGTCGCTTCAGGACGCAAAGGCGCGCGCTCATCGCTGCCACTCTCGCACAGATCGTCGCCGGTCTGTCCACATGCGGTATCTCCGAGGACGACATCGCCGTCCTCACGCCGTATCGCCAACAAGTAAAACTGCTCGCAAGCCAGCTGGCCAGCTACCCCGCCGTGGAAGTCTTGACTGCCGATCGCAGTCAGGGCCGCGACAAGGACTGTATCATCATCTCTCTCGTACGCTCGAACACGACAAAGAACGTGAGTCTACTCGCAGCGGTGCTGATACTCCAGAATCATGACGACTGACTTAAGCCTCTCAGGCTGGCGACCTTCTCAAGGACCGTCGTCGTATCAATGTGTGCTTGACCCGAGCAAAGTGCAAGCTCGTCATCGTCGGGTCTCGAAGCACAGTCTCGAACGCTCCGGTCATGTCTGAGCTCCTCGACCTCGTTGTCGCCCGAAGCTGGCTCTACTCCATGCCAAGTGCCTCTCTCGCCGTCTCAAGCTTCCAAAGTCGTCCTTCCACTACAGGCGGAGCAGCGATCAAGACCCCTCGTCGAGGTGGCGGTTCCCTCGCGATGAAACGACCCCTTCATTCCGATATCCTCGATAGCCTGTAACCTGCCCTTTTCGGGCATCTCTGTAGCCTAATCATCTTGCTTATGGCATCTTCAGACCATGTCTAGGGGTATCGGTAAGGATGCGCTACGTTGTTCGCCCGCCTGTAGCAATGCTTTTCAGCTTCGGTTTTCGCTTGGCCTTCTCAAATCAGCTTACCTTCGTGCGCCAGCCCACAAATGCCGACAGACCTCGCGAAGTCACTTCGACAGATAGCTGCGATCATCCGTGGTCAGCCGCCTGCCCCATTCGACGAGCAAATGACTGACGGTGAGATCTAGCTGCACCCACGCTCGTTCGCGGCTGTCTGCCTCCTGCACCGGTTGCTCCGCCACCAGGTCTGCAAGATCTGCCCACACTGTCCCGATGCGTTTGTAGTGAGCGTACGGACGTTCTGCAGCGGTAGACCCGTCAGTTGGGCGCAAGGCGGAGGAGCGCGACTCTGAGCTACTCACGCTGCTCGTCGCTTATCCAGTCCTGATGTTCCGCGCTCTCGAGCATGCACTCGCGCGCGAAGAGCGTGGTGGTGAAGCTCGGGTGTTGGGCCGCCAGCCGATACTTGAGATGGAAAGGCTTAAGCCATCGCTTTGACATCTCGATGATCTCACCCTGACAGAACAGAGATCGGATGTCAATCTGAACGCCGAGGTGAAGTTTCCCTTCGCACGGCACGCACCTCGTTCGCGAGCGGTGTGAACTTGCCACGCACGAGTCGCCGACCGTCGCTCGCGAGAACCACCTCGCGATTTTGCATTCCCGGCTGCCAAGATTTGCTCCAGTCGACGGCGGTCTCGACGCCTATAGCTCGCCGTAAACGACGATACCGAAGGGAAGCAGCTAGGTAGAGACGAAGTGCGCCTTCGGATACCGCAAGATATGGCGCAGCATTCGGGAAGATCAGCTTGACCGCAGCGAGCTGCGAAAGTCGACGGCGCAGATATGGCGAATCACCAAAGCCCTGCGTGGCGTAGAGGAGCTGAGCTCGTGCGCATTGAAAGCAGCACAGGTGATTCCACGTACTCCGAAGAGCAGTAACGACTTCGCCTGCGTTCGGGGGACAAGCGCTGATAAACAGACCAAGAGTTCGTCTGCGACTGGACGAAAGACGTCTTCGATGTCCTGCCTACCGAAAGCGCGGGGTCAGCAGCTGCGCAGCTGATGAGCCAAGGATAGAGTGTACATTTCGAACGACATGGCACCATCTCGCACGCGGGCGCCGCTGTCGATCGTCTTTTCTAACCTCGCCCAGTCCTTTGTGCCGTCTCCCTTGCCATGAATACGCAGCTTAAGGGTCTCGGGGCCTGAAGCGGCACCATTGAAGCTCGCAAGCACCTTCTCGCTGAATTCTGCCGTGAGATGGGCGATAACGCGGTCCGACTTGAGTTTGGTTCGAGCAAGGCGAGTCGTGACGAGCTGGCGGAAGCGTCCCACCACTTCGTCGCTTCCTGTTCGGAGCCGGACGATGCTATGTGCTCGGTACCGCAGACGCGGGCCGCAAGAAAGGGTTTCGTACCCTGCCTGAGAGCGGACACACGTGTCAGACCGGAGAGGCGCGAGATGTCGAGCTTCTCCCCAACCCACGACGGTGATGCCGGATCCCGTTGCTTCGATTAGAATGAAGCCCGCACCGACCTGTGGACGCGATGTATGAGCTCAGACCGGTCTTCCACAAAGCTTGCGAAGCGCAACTTGCCTCGAGCCAGGAGCGTTCTGCAATGTGCTCGCGAGCGAAATGCAGCAAAGCGACCGGTTCCTTGACGAAGAGCTGATCGTTTTCCATTAGCGACTGCAAGAGGTGGGAAGGAGAGCGAGAGCGCACGAGTCGGCCGACTTCGAAGTCTGGCGGTAAGAGCTTCGCGTCCTCCATTGCTTGACGGAGCAAGTCCGTTTCGCTTGACGTCCAGTCGGCAGGCGTCGCGAGGACAAAGACGCAAGTCTTCCAGCGCTCGAGAAAGACCGCTTCGCCGCCCGGGACGGCCTCTGCATACCATGCACGTGCGCAAGCCACGAGATACCTCAAGAACGCGGCGTAAATTTCGCGTAGTCGCAGGCCTGACCCGACTGTGCGGGCTGCGCCGCTCTTTTTCGATGCCGACGCGGACTTTCGGACAGAGAAATCGCCGAGGGCACCCGTGCCGCCGTCGATCGTGGCGAAGCGTTGCGGAGAGGAAAAGAGCTCAAGTTGGGATGTATGTTCGGCGAGCGAGTCGACAGCGTCGAGTAGCTGCTCAGAGGAGGACGAGAAGCCCGATACTGCGCCTAGCGTCGCAAGAGATTGGCGAGAAGAGCTCCCACCGAGCCCGTTTGCTGCGGGGCCCGACGCCGCGTCTCGCGACCTGTTCGTCTTCGTGAGCAGGTTCCGAGCTGAACCCTTCTTCGCCTTGGATCCGACGCTCGACCCGCCAACTGGAACGGCGTCCTCTTCACGAGCTTTGCTCGGCCGCCAAGGCCGCATCTGCTCCTTCCATCTTTGCACGAGCAAATACGACCCGTCCTCGATCCGCTGCCGGACTTCGTCCGTCAAGCATTCGTTGCCGAAAGCTCGAGGCTGATCGTCGCGGTCGTATGCGATGAGAGATGGTACACGGGCCGAGGTGGTGAAGCCGAGAGTTGGCGAGCTTCGAGGATAAGTCAGGACGGACCGGATGCAGGGCGCAATGGTCGTTGAGCTAGAGAGGGGTGCCTGTCCCCATGAGAGGTGAGCGAGCGTAACGGAAGCTGGATAGCAAGGCGAGGTCAATTTATCGTTCGCGACTGAGCACCTAGAACGCCTACAAGCCGTGTTGCCGACATCGATCGAAATCACTAGCTTCTGCTCCGTTTCGAAGTAGTGCGTCGGTGGCCGCTGCGGAGCGGCATCGGCGCCCGTTTCAGGAGCAGAAGCGGCCATTCCCGAAAGCCCCGACTCGTCTCGAGCTCGAGAAAGCGACACAGTGGGAGCAGGTGTCACTGCTGTGCGAGCGCTACAAGCGAGGTCTTCCGCGGACACCCCGTGAGGAAGAGGTGCGAGCGAATAGGCGGCCGCCGGTCGCGAGCAAGCTCTGGTCGCGGATCGACAGCGGGCTCTTCTGAGTGACAGATGAACTGTAGCAGTCAAATTGCGGGCTGGATAGTCCAGGCTCGAACAGCTGCAGCTTGGTCGGGCAAGTCGCGGACTTTGCGATGCAAGGGAGTGCACCGTCTCGCTCGCTACGCTGAGGTCTATGGCAAAGTCGAGGCAACCTCGATGACAGAGTAGCAATCGCCTGAGAAGACACAGCGAGAGCGAGAGCTGAGCCAACCTCGATCGCAGCTGCGAACCGGCGAGGGAGCCGGAAATGCCGCCGCCGGCCGGCCGGGCGGGAAGCGCGTACGGACGCGTCGAAAAAGACGCGCTCGCTGTCGAACTGGGAAGTTTTGTCAGCACCGCCTCTCCGTCGGGTCGCTCGTCGGAGGGGGCGACCATATCACTCGCCGTGCCCGCTCTCACAGCTCATTCGCCTGCGTCTCCAGACAGAAGACGACACTCGTTTCCCTTACAGAGACATCGTCTCTGCACTCGACCGACTCTCTACTCGACTCGGGCCACTCGGTGCGACTTTCGGGCACTCGCCGCCGCTGCCGAGCTAGTCGAGAAGCCTGCGAGACCGGCTCTCCTACGCCTGCCGAAGTCACCGAGAACGCGCCAGGAGGAGCAAGGATACCATGTCGTCCCTCCTACGGATGCGGCGGGACCACAGGAGGCAGGACTCGGCCATGTCAGGCCAGTTTGATCCGGAGAGCGGACGGAACTTGTCCGACATGACCCACCCCGACTACGACCCTGCCACCGATCCAGAGCTCCGTAAGTCGCTTGTTTTCGAGGCGTCACCAGGTCGGCGGGGCTGGAAACGGGCAGGCTTGGCCAGTGCGGAGCGACGGGGCCGTGCACATGCCTGGCGGACGGGGACCACGGACGCAGTTCGCAAGCACGTATCGGGCTCGAAGAGGAGATTGGGCAGCTCGTGAAGGATAACTGGAGAGACAGGCGCATCTCCGCATGGAGCAGACTCAGGCTACCTATCCCGATTAACCGGGTCACGCGAAGAGTGGCGCCCTGACCTAGATCCCTTGCCTCCCTCACGACAGGCCTCCGAGTCGTTCACACCGCCACTCAGTCACTACACTCCATCAACGTCGAGGACGACCGCAGGCGGTTCAAACGACTCGCTTCTCGCAGGGCGAAACGAACGAGCGATTCCGCCCCTTCAGGCACATCGCTCAAATCGCGCAAGACGTTGTTTGGCCGGAGGCGGACACGGGCGGCGACCATCACGAGTGAGAACAGCAAAGAAGGGATCGAGGAGGAGGAGGGCGACGCGACAGTCGAGATCGATTACGAGGCGCGCGAGAAGCTCGAGCAGCAGAATACACGGCTCGCAGCAGCCGCCGAGGCCGAGGAGTGCGCCCGACGGCAGGAGGTGACGGATGGATCCGACTCCGATGCGAAGCGCAAGGGCGGGGAGACGCAGAAGAAGGGAGGGTGGAGCTTGCGGAGAAATCAGAAGCCGAAGGAGCGCAGGACAGTCTGGGTTAACGTCGAAGGCGTCAAGACGGATCCTCGAGGCTACGAGCGCAACAAGGTCAGGACGAGCAAGTATACTATGCTGTCGTTCGTGCCGAAGGTACGCCTTGTCCCTTCTCGTCGCCCAAGGATCGTCTCTTGACCAATATCCCCGCGAGCAGAACTTGACGGAGCAATTTCGGCGAGTCGCCAACATCTACTTTCTCGCGCTCGTCGTCCTCCAAGGTGAGCTCTCCCAAAAGTATCCTCGTTCACGAACGAACGCTTACGCCGTATGCGCACAGTCTTCTCGATCTTTGGCGCGACCACCCCTCAAATCGCCATGCTTCCCCTCGTTGCCATCCTCCTCATCACCGGCATTAAGGACGGCCTCGAGGACGCAAGGCGGCATACACTTGATAACGAAGTCAACAATTCGGCGGTCACTCGCCTCGGAGACTGGACAAACGTCAACGTGCCCGAGGACGACCGGCCTTGGTGGGCGTTCTGGCGACGAGCGAACCCGAACCACCGCATCTCGAAGGGAGTGCGCAAGTTGCGCGAGAAGGAAGGAGCGTACGATGCCACCTTCCTCTACGCGAACAACCCGGCGGCGACAGAATCCCGCGAGACGCTCGGAGACTCGTCTATCCAGATCGCCGGCCCGACAGCCCGCCTGCGCGGCAACAGCTCGGTTTCAGCTATGCATCGGCCGAAAGCCGACTCTGTTCATTCGCTCGACAGTTTCGCCAACGACAATTCGATCGTGTCGTATCCGCCCCGCCTGCTGCGTAACGGTCCTTCAAGCGGCTCGTCCTACGCCCCGTCCGCCCTGAGCCGCTCTGGGAGGTCCACTCGTGCACCGGACGTCGTCACGTACGATCAGGCGACGCCGGGAACCGCAAAGTGGGAGCGCACGCTGTGGAAGAAGCTCGAGGTCGGCGATGTCGTGCTCCTCAAGGAGAACGACCAAATCCCGGCCGACGTCGTCGTCCTCTCCACGTCGGATTCGGACGGCGTCTGTTTCATCGAGACGAAAAACCTGGACGGCGAGACGAATCTGAAGCCCCGGAAGGCGCTCAAAGC
Source organism: Rhodotorula glutinis (assembly GCA_037974285.1). NCBI lineage: Eukaryota > Fungi > Basidiomycota > Microbotryomycetes > Sporidiobolales > Sporidiobolaceae > Rhodotorula > Rhodotorula glutinis. The sequence continues at coordinate 614,994 of JBBPFV010000011.1, read as the reverse complement.
CACGACGGGCATCAGCAACGAGGAGGACATCGAGCACGCCCGGTTCTGGATCGATAGTGAAGCTCCCCACGCGAACCTCTACTCGTACAGCGGCGTCCTCCGGTACCGCTCGCGCGAGGAGAAGCTCGGCACAGAGCATCCCATCGTCGAAGGGAAGGAATACCGCTCGGATGAGGAGCAACAAGAGCCGGTCACGATCAACGAGCTCCTGCTACGCGGCTGCCAGCTCCGCAATACCAAGTGGGTCATCGGTCTCGTCGTCTTTACCGGTGCCGACACGAAGATCATGATGAATCAAGGTGAGCTATTGCTCGAGTCTCGATCCGGGTGTTGCCGTACTGATCTTCTTTGCGCGAACAGGCGAAACGCCCTCGAAGCGATCCAAGATCGAAAAGGAGACGAACTTCAACGTTATCGTCAACTTCCTGATCCTCCTGTGCCTCTGCGTCGGCTGCGCCATCGGTGGTGGCGTCTATGACAGCATGACCGGTCGGTCCTTCAACTACTACGAACCTGGCGGCGAATACGCAAGTTCGACGATCGCGAACGGCTTCATCACCTTCGGGTACATTGCGAGGGCAACCTAGCGTTTCGGACGATTTGCTGACGGAGCGTCTCGCTCGCAGCGCCACCTTGATCCTGTTCCAGAATATCGTCCCGATCTCTCTCGTCATTACTGTCGAGCTCGTCAAGACGATTCAGGCGTTCTTCATCTGGCAAGATATCGACCTGTACTACGAGCCCCTCGACTTGCCGTGCGTGCCGAAAACGTGGAACATCTCGGACGATCTCGGCCAAATCGAATACATCTTCTCCGACAAGACTGGCACCCTGACTCAGAACATCATGGAGTTCCAGAAGTGTGCGATCGGCGGGATCTCGTACGGCGAGGGTATCACCGAAGCGATGCTCGGCGCAGCGAAGCGAGAAGGACGCGACACGTCTGCCGTCGATCCGGCCCAGAACGTTGGCATGCTCACACAGCGGAAAGAACGCATGCTCGACACGCTTCGCGGCGGGTTCAAGAACCGTTTCCTCCGCGCCGACAAAGTCACGCTCATTTCGCCCCCGATGGCGGAGGACCTCGTCGCAAAGGGGTCGGCGCAGTCTAAGGCTCTCAGCGAGTTCTGGCGAGCTCTCGCGATCTGCCACACCGTCTTGACCGAGCGACCGGACGAAGAGGACCCCAACATTCTCGAATACAAGGCCGAGTCTCCCGACGAGGCAGCACTCGTGTCGGCAGCCCGAGACGCCGGCTTCGCTTTCATCAACCGGACATCGCAGGAGATTAGTATCGAGGCTCTCGGTCAGCCCGAGCGATACGTGCCATTGCGGACTCTCGCCTTCAACTCGGCGCGCAAGCGCATGAGCTCGATCGTTCGCACGCCCGACAACCGCATCTTGCTCATCTGCAAGGGTGCCGATAGCGTCATCCTGCAGCGACTACGCGACGACCATGACCAGCAGGTTATCGACCGCACTTCGAAGCAGCTCGAGGATTTCGCGAACGCCGGTCTGCGAACTCTGCTCATTTCGAGCCGCTACCTCGCCGAGGACGAATTCCAGCGATGGTCGAAAGTCTACGACAACGCGTGCGCGGCCATCACGGACCGCGAGGAAGAGATCGAGCGAGCCTGCGAGCTCATCGAACACGACCTCACAATCCTCGGAGCTACGGCTCTGGAGGACAAGCTGCAGGAAGGCGTCCCCGAAGCTATCGCCATGCTGCACCAGGCTGGTATCAAGCTATGGATTTTGACCGGTGCGTAATCTCGGGAACTGTTTTAACGCGAATGCCTTCTGACGCGTTGCGGGCGGACAGGCGACAAATTGCAGACTGCCATCGAGATCGGCTTTAGCTGCAACTTGCTGACGAACGAGATGGAAATTGTACGACTGTGCATCGCTTCATTCCGGGCGGTGTGGACAGGAGCTGACCTCGCATCGCGCAGATGATTATCTCGGCAGAATCGCAGGAAGGAACGCGCGTGCAGATTCAAGAAGCGCTCGAAAAGGTCAACCAGTCTCGCGGCGGCCTGACGCCTCTCAACACGGACGGGGGCGAAAAAATCGACGGCGCCATCAAGACCGGCGGCTTTGCTGTCGTGATTGACGGCGAGACGCTCCGCCACGCGCTCGATGACGCCCTAAAGCCATCCTTCCTCGACCTGACGACGCAATGTAATGCCGTCGTCTGCTGCCGTGTGTCGCCTAGCCAGAAGGCGCTCACGGTCAAGCTCGTCAAGGACGGCCGCGGCGCAATGACCCTCGCGATCGGAGACGGCGCTAACGACGTCGCGATGATCCAGGAGGCGCATATCGGCGTCGGTATCGCAGGCCTCGAAGGCGCACAGGCGTCCATGTCTGCCGACTATGCCGTCGGGCAATTCCGCTTTTTGACAAAGCTTCTCCTCGTCCACGGCCGGTGGTGTTATATTCGCGTGGCGGACATGCATGCCGTCAGTGCACATTCTGTCTCTTTGCCACCCCCAACCTGGGTTTAACTGACGAGCTCGTTCCGTTCACAGAACTTCTTTTACAAGAACATTGTCTGGACTTTGACGCTGTTCCTCTACCAAATCTTCTGCAAGTGAGTCGCCGCAGCCAGTACGCGCCGTCCGTAGAATGTTCGCGACGCTGACACGCCGTGTTCGCAGCTTTGACGCAACATACCTTTACGAATATACCCTCCTTATGCTGTTCAATCTTGTCTTCACTTCGCTTCCGGTCGCGATCCTCGGCATCCTCGACCAGGATATCGACGCCAAAACCTCGCTCGCCTACCCCCAGCTGTACCGTCGCGGGATTCTCGGCAAGGAGTGGACGCGGCGACGTTTCTTCGGGTACATGCTCGACGGTTTGTACCAGTCCGCTGTGGCGTTTTTCGTTCCGTACCTCGTCTTCGCCTATTCCACGACCCTCACCCGCGACGGCCACGACGCGGCGATTTGGGAGCTCGGTACGACGGTCGCGGCGTGCGCAGTCACCGCCGCGAACCTGTTCGTCGGCCTCAACATCCGGTACTGGACGTGGATGGTCTTCGTCATCATCATCGCCTCGACCTTGGCGTTTCACGTCTGGATCGCAATCTACTCGCAGTTCGAGACGTTCTTCTTCCAGAACGAGATCATTTGTGAGTGTCGGAACTGTGGAACTGTATTTACGTCCGAGCATTCACTCATGCTTATCACTTGGCCTGCTCCAGACCTCTACGGGACTGCCCAGTTCTGGTTCTCGATCGTCCTCGTCCAGATCATTGCGATCGGTCCGAAGTACCTCACGAAGTACATCCGGTCGACCTACTTCCCGCGCGACAACGACATCATCCGCGAGCTCAAGGTTATCGGCCCGGCCGCGCTCGGCCACCGGAACGACGTCGAGCAGTTTTCGGACGAGTCGGTCGTCAGCAGTGCGGTCGGAGAGCAGCCAGAACGTCAAGCCCTCGTGCGCGCTCATACGGCGGCGCAGCAGCCACTGCCGCGACTCGGAGTCGTCGGAGGCAACCCGAACTGGGTGGACCCGGCCCTGCCTTCGCCGGTTCCCTCCAACGCACCGGCGTACCGCTCGACGGAGACCTCCCCGCTCGCCCAGACGCCTTCCCGTTTCCTCGATACCGGTCTGACTGAAGTCGACTTGCTCGCCCGGTCCCCGCTCGATGCCGCACACCGGCAGTGGCGGAACGAGGTCGCGCGGGAAGGCCGGACTCCCTCTCCGGCCGCATCGCGCCCTGGCTCGCCTCAGCCCGGACCCGTTTCGCCTCTTCATTCGCCGCCTACATCTCAGACTCACTCCGTCTATACGTCGCCGCTGCACTCGCCTCCGACACCAGCTTACTACTCGCCTCCTGAGGAGCAGCAGCCGGGAACGGGATATGCAATGTGAGAGGGGTAGCCGGACCTCCTTCTCTCTCCTCCTCCCTTGTATAGTATTCACAGTAACGAGCAGCTCATCGTGAGATTCTTCCCTTCTGGCGAGGATTCGAGGAGTTGAGGCGAGATAGAGCAGCCGTCGCCGGAAAAACTTCTCCTCTTTGCGAACTTTTTTTCTGTTTGCACCGCCTCTCGACTTCATCACAACGGACTATACAGCTTTGAGAATTGGCTCAACTGAGCTCGATAGGCTACAGCAGCTCAAGTTGAAGCTCGTCAGGATGTCTCGGAGTACGCAGCGACCGAACGCGACGACGCAGCTCGTCCGAGAATTGCTCGCTTTCGGCAGCGACGAACCGACCGCTGGCTCGTCAAGTCTCGACAGGGAAGCCGAGGACGTCGTCGCAAACAGGAACAAGGCTCATGCGAGCTCGCGGGAACCAGTAGCCAGTACAAGCCGAGCCGTCGCCAAATCGGATCCCTCCGTCCAGTTCGCGAAACTTTCCCTTCAAGACTCCTCCTCGACGACAGAAACGGACGCTAAACCAAAAAAGGCGCCGAAATCTGTCAAGAACCTCCTCAAATCGACTTCGCACACGATCCGGCTCCAGAATGCCGATGGGAGCGAGCGTAAACGAGTCTTGACGAGCTGGAAAATGGCCGACTACGCCTACAAGCGAGACCCTTGTCCGTTCCCGACACGTGCTCGTGGGTTGTTCACGGAGCGGGTCAAGGGAAACGGCGATAGACAGGAAGACGAGTATCGGATCGTCGCACGAGGATACGACAAGTTCTTCAACGTCGGCGAAGTCTCGTGGACTCATGTATGTCTAGCGTCTGGCGTGCTTGGGACGTTCTCCCCTGATACTGATCCGCTCTCAACACAGTGGGATACGATTGCGCAGCACTCGACTGGCCCTTATGAACTGACGACCAAATCGAATGGCTGCATCATCCTGATCGGCGCTCTCGATGAGGAGAACCTCGTCGTCACCTCGAAGCACAGCATTGGACGGAACGCCAACCTCACGACCGAGGGCGGCGTGTCTCATTCGGAACGCGGCGAGCACTGGCTGGAACGGCATCTCGAATCGGTCGGGCGGACAAAGGCAGATCTCGCAGCTGAGCTCTTCCGCCGGAATCTGACAGCTGTCGCCGAGGTGCGACCCGCTTTCCGATACACTTCGCACAGAAGAAGACACCCGCTAACGAAACACGCGCGCAGCTTTGTGACGACTCGTTCGAGGAGCACGTCTTGCCGTATTCGTCCGAGCAGACCGGCCTGCACCTGCACGGACTCAACGTCAATGAAGCGACCCTCAATACGCTGCCGTCCGCCGAAGTTTCTCAGTTCGCCAAAGATTGGGGTCTCATCCCGACCCCATACAGCGTATTCCCTTCCGTCCTCGCCGTGCGAACGTACAGCGAGACCGTGCAACAAGCCGGCGGCGTCGAGGGTCCCGACGGCAGGATAACTCCCGTCGAAGGTTTCGTCGTTCGCGGTCATCGCCGGGGCGGTCAGCCGGGCGAGGCCTTCTTCTGGAAGGTCAAGTACGATGAACCGTACTTGATGTACCGAGAGTGGCGCGAGATCACGCGGCGACTGTTGGCGGCTTACCCCGACCTCGACTCGGCGACGCCAAAGCTGCGTAACGAGGAGAGTCGCCTGTACCTCTGGTGGGTTTCGCGCGAGATTAAGCGGGACCACGCCAAATTCGAACCGTGGAAGCACGGCAAGGGGATCATTGCGACGCGCGAGGAGTTCCTCTGTTGGAGCAAGACACCCGAAGCAGACAAGGCTAGGCGTGAACTCGGGCAGAAGGTCGAGATGGACGCAGAGGAGCGGAGGAACCGGCGATTCGATCGGACCATCATCGTCCCGGTCGCAGTGCAGGGATGCGGTGAGTTGCGGCGGGAGACGGCCGGAGACCGGCCCTTGCGATGTTCGACACTGACGAAGAAGCGACTCCGCAGGCAAGACTGCACTCGGCCTCGAGCTTACAAAGCTGTTCGGATGGACGCATGTCCAGAGCGACGACTTCCTGCAAAAGAAGCCGGCGCCGCATTTCCTCAAGGCCATCCGGACCGCTCTCGACAAGGATGCTGTCGTCTTTGCTGATAAGTGAGCTGATCTCGACGTGCGTCCAAGAGTGAAGACGATGCTGATCCTCTCCACGCGCAGGAACAACCACACGGCGAAACACCGCGGCGATCTCGTTTCCCTTGCCGAGTCTGTCTACCCCGGCCACACAGTCCGCCTCGTCGCGCTTGTCTGGCCGACAAACTCAGCTTCCCTCCCTCGCGACAAGTTCCACGCTCTCTGCGCCTCCCGCATTGTCTCACGCGGGCAGAACCACCAGACGCTCCGCGCCGGCGAGCAGCACGAGCAGATCATCTGGCAGTTCCTCGGGCAGCACGAACCGTTCGACGCCGAAGTCAACGCTCCCGACAGCAAGTTCGACCACGTCATTGAGATGCACGCTGAATGGGAGCAGCAGGAGGCCCTGCGGCACTGCGTCGAGGGACTCGCCAAAATCGACGGCTTGCTGCCGGTAGACGCCCAGCCACCGTTACCGAAGGAACGTGTCGCGGAGGCAATCAACTATGCGCAAAAGTGGACGCCGTCGGTGCGGAAAGATGCGGCGCCGCCCGCGAAATCGAAACCGCGAAGCAAGACGGCCCCGGCGCGGTATTACGGCATCTCGGTCGAGGTCGACTTGCAGGCGATCGTCGAGAGGCATCTGCCGGCAACGGAGAAGGACAACGCCAAGTCGCTTTGGTCGACGCTGGTCAAGAGCTCGCGGGTCGAGCGGAACCCTCACGTGACGCTTGTACATCGGAACGAGCTCGAAGCCGAAGATACGACCGTCCGCGCAGAGAAGCAGGCGCAGTGGGACCGGTACGCGCAACTCGTCGAAGCAGCGGCAGCGGGCGGCGATTCGTCAGGAGATGGCCAGGCGGCTCGCGCGCTCGACGTCGAGCTCACCCTCGGTCCTCGCCTGGCTTGGGACGGCCGCGCGATGTCGATCGAAGTCTCTGCGCTCGCGCCGAAGGTTACGCCGTCGGATCCGGCCTGTGCGCCTGCGATCACGCTTGCCGAGGACCGAGGGGCCCACATCACGATCGGAACTCGCGCGTCCGACATCCGCCCCGTCGAAGGTCGCTGGTTGATGGAAGCGGTGATGGACGGCAAGAAGTCGACGGCGGCCGGTGGCGAGATACATATAGTCGAGATCGAGCCGGTCAAGGCGAGCGGGCACCTCGCTGGGCTGTCTTGAGCACGACCTTCTGCAACAGCATTGTCGCGCTCACTCATGGTCCGTTGAGCCATGCGTGGTCAGCATTAGCTTCAGCCTCCGCTGAGACAGCGCCCGCTCGTTGAGCACCTTCGCCTTTCGTCCAGAAGGACTTCGCTTTCATTGATTGGTAAACGTATCTCGGGTGCAGTAGCTACAGGAAAGGGGGCGCGAAAGGGGAACGGTTTGCGAAGAAGGGATACAATTCAGACAAGTCGAGTTAGGCGCGCGGACGGGCGGGCTTCAGGAACGGCAATGGCTGAGGCCGATGCCGCAAACCGATGCCGAGAGCAGGTAGACGAGCAGCTGCGGGAAAGGTAGGAGTCAGCGTTCGCTCGTTCCGCGAGCGGGACTCGTAGGCGACTCACGACTGCCGAGAACCCGACTGCGAACAGGACCTTGACGTTCTTGAACCACATTTTCCGCCGGACGACGGTTGCCCGTTTCCGGAACGCCCTGGCCTGGTGCGACATCTCGTCTGTCCGGTCGACGAGGATTTCTATCCGTTCGCCTCGGGACAGGACGGCGTCGATCGATTTCACCATGACATCCTTGGTCGCGGCGAGTTCTGCTTGGGCGGCTTTGATCGCGTCCTGCGGCGGGTTCTCTTCGTATTGTCGCTGTCGTCCGGGGCAAGCTTGATATCAGTATCAGAAATTCTCGAGCACCACTCGGATCGATTGAATGAATGACTGACCATGAGGGCAGCGATTTCCCGCTCGAACGAGTTGAGGCCGTACGCGACCGAGTCGGCAATCTCGTTGGCGCCAAACGTCGACGTGAACTGGTTCCAGCGCTCGGTCCGTTAGTGAAAGTTCGAACCTGCTCTCCGGTTGGAGTTGCTTGACCCACCTTGCGATGCAGTTCTGCGAGGAACGAGAACGGGACCCTCCTCCCGGCGGTGTCTTCTGCGACGACGAGGGCCGTCACGTTGTCCTTTTTCTGGTAGTGGATGAGGATCTGATCCGCCGCGTAGGTCAACTTGCTGTCGTTTGGCGGGATCTTGGACAGGATCGTCTGGCAGGCTGTATCGGGGAGGGGTCAGGAGAAGGTTAGTGGCAGCGGAGGGACACGCTCCTGTGGGAAAACCAAGCGCACCATTGCTGTACTGTCCCGAGCTCTTGTCACACTCTGCGAGGATCGTGTCGTCCCTCGCGACGAGAGCGTGCAACAGGCTCATCGTCGGTCCGGTCCGTCGGTCGTTGTGGGGGGGCGAGGAGGAAACTCGGCTTCGGCTTGTACAGGCAGGAGGAGGGAGCGAAGTAGCTCTGGTTATAGTTTGAGCTGGATTGCTCAGACCACAGCAGCTGTAAGGCGTCGTGTGCAGAGCAACGCCTCGGTTTCACAGGCAAAACGTCAGCTCGCCGTTGAGTCTCTCTTGCACTTCCCCCGTCACCTGCCGCACGTTTGGAGACAATCGTAGCTGCTCTAGCTTCTGTGCTCATCTCGCTTGTCACAAGCCGACGCCGAGTTGGCGTTTCGCTCCCTCTTGACGCTCCTCGCCGGAACCTCCGCTCTCCTCTTCGTCACGCGACTGGCAATCGATCTACACACTTCCTGGAAGCCTGTCTGCACCTCGATGATGCTCGCTACGGTGTAGTTGAAAGTGGCTGCACTCGCGCCCGACGAGCGGGACTCAAGGACTGCGTTGGCTAGATCCTAGATCTTCGACATGGAATTTCCCGGGAATTGGACACGAATGGGCGAACGGACTCTTGGAAACGCGACAAAGGGAGCAGGCTCTATAGTTGCGTGTGATGCTCATGGCTATGGACAAAAGACGAGAGGAAAAGACAACATGCGTGAGACGGCGAGGAGGATACGGGTGGAGAACAGCGTCCACTGAGGCTAGACGACCGCCGGTTTGGGGACGATCGGTTCAACCTCCTCGGCTTCTTCTCCCGGTACTAAACTCGCGTGGGAGGACGATGACCGTGGTGACCTCAGTCCGCGCCGGACCTTTTCCAGGACGGCGCGCGCTCGACTCTGACTCCGACTCGAGTTCGAGTTCGAGTTGGCGGTCGTCGAAGCTTCGTCGTCGGTGATAATGACGCCCGCTTCGCAACGGCGCCGACCACGCTCGGGACTCGCGCTCCGACTGGAACTCGCCGATTTCTCGCCCGATGACCCAGGACCGATCAGGACTTCGAAAGCGGACGCGGCGCTCGAAGACCCGGCTTGTACCCATTCCCTCCGGGAGACGGACCATTCCCTCCGCGTGCGCTGTTGGGAGGTGGAGCGGGCAGAGTCTTCGTTGGTGCTGGTGCTGGCGCTGGCTCGGCCGCGGGAAGAAGATGCGGATTCGCGGCGGTCAGGGGAACGAGCGCCCATCCCGAGTGCGCCCCAAGGTTGACCACCGTTCGAAGCGAGCCATTCCTCGCGGGTCAGCGCGGTGGGACCTGCCGTCGCTGTCAATGTCGGCGAGCGAGGTCGCGATTGGCGAGGACGCGACAGGGAACGAGCGAGCGTTTCGATCAAGGTGCGGTTGGAGGAGTGTTCGACAGCTGCGGCGCAGACGGGATTCACGAGATCGGCGGGGAGAGGCCCGAGTCCGACGGCGCCACGGGGAGGTCTCGAGCGCGACCGCGACGTAGACGGGAGTGCAGGAGGCAACGAAGCAACGGCGGCTGCAGGCGCGAGGACATCGGAAGAAGACGTCAGTTCACGTACGTTCCCCCGGGAGAGCGGAAGCGACCATTCGTCAACTCACCAGACATCACGGTACGATTATACGGAGACTTGAGAGGCTCAGTATGGTTCTCTAGAGCTTTCGCAGGTGGTATGGATCCGTCAGAAGAGCTCGGAAGCGCCAGAGAAGCTTTGCAAGGTCAAGAGCGGGTGAGCCGCGGACGAGCGCGGCCGAGTTTTCGCGGGTCACCCGCTCGCTCCACCGCAGTCAAGTCTTGGTTAGACGGGTGTACAGCCAGCGAGAATGACATTAGTAACATGATGACGGAAAGAGTCTACTGTAACTACGCCTGCCGCTCGATCTGCTCCGACAGGGATTCGTAAGCGGGGAACGACCCGAGTCCGAACGAGCCGTACTGAGACGGCGCCAGCTCGTACGCCGATGCGTGGTGAGGCTCAGGAGCGTACACCACCGGACTAGGCGCCATCGAGGCGGATCCTCCGCCGATACTGGGAGAGGCGGCGCGTTTACCAGCCGAGATGGCTGGATCGCGAGGGTCGTTCGGGGCAGACTCTTCCGAGGCGGGCGTCATCGGGGCCGCGACGGGCGGAGGAGGAGCGGTCCCGTTCTGGCGGAGCATAGTCGGATACGCTGGATCGCTCAATGCCATTGAAGTGGGACTGGCTTGGTGGGCGTCGACGGCGGCTTTCGCGGCGTAGTCTGCGGGTGCGGTTCAACGTCAGCTGTAATGGAACTTCGAGTCGACCAGTACCGCACCACGCACATCTCTCGAGCTCGGCTTTCTCTTCGGAAGCGTTCGGCCGGGTCGTTACCGAAGAAGAAGTACCCGCACCGGGAACCGGGTACGAGGGCGGCAGATCCTCGTCGGCATTCGGTGCCGGAACGCTCGCCGCTGAAGTCGCAGCAGCTGCAGCTGCATCCTGAGCTCGCTGACAAGCTGCCGCTTCTTCTTTCTCCTCGGCGGCGGTCTTGTACGGCGTCTGGGCGGTGGTCGGCGGCAGTTCAGCGGGCGGTGCAGACGAGACGGCGCTCATCGGCGGCAGGGTCGACACGACGCTCGTCGACGTCAGCGTGTCGTGGCGCGTCAGGCGAGACGGCTGCATAGTCGGGTAGGCTGGTCCGTTCGCATTCGGGACGGCAGCCAAAGTCCGCTGCCTCAACTGTCGCAAGTACTCGGCTTTTTCGTCGCTCATGCCCGACGACGAGGACGAAGCCGCGATTGCCTGAGCGTACGCTTCGGCGGTGGCGTTCGCAGCCGACATGCTCGGAGCGAACGAGACGACAGAGGGTGCGCGGACGAGAGGCGAAACAGGTTGAGGGCTGTGGACTGCGGCGGGCGGGCGGTTCTGAGCCGCAAGGGCCCGCATGAGCTCTTCGCGCTCCTCGAGCAGGCGACGTTGAGCGGCGCGGAGTTGCTCCAGCTCGGAGGCTTCGTTGGCCTGGCGGCGGGCTTCCTCTTGTCGAGTCTGCTCTCGTCGAGTCTGCTCTTGTCGGGCTTCTTCCTGCCGATTTTGCAACTGCTGCTCCTCGCGAGCTCGAGCTTCGGCTTGGCGACGCAGGTCGTCTTCTTGCTGCCGACGACGCGCTTCTTCTGCTTCCCGAGCGCGCATCTCGGCGAGTCGAGCCTCGTGTCGACGTGCCTCTTCCGCACGTTCGCGTTCCTTGTCGAGTCGCCGCATCTCTTCGGCCCGCTGCCGTTTCAAGTCGTCCTCACGTCGGCGCACTTCGAGTTCTTCGGCGCGCTGCCGGTCCTCCAGCCGCCTCTGCTCCTCGAACCGCCGCAACTCGTCCGCGAGCGCTTGTTCCGCGCGCCGTTTCTTTTCATCGAGTTCGGCAAGAGCTCGTGCGCGTCTCGCTTCTTCTTCGCGACGCCACTGCTCCTCCTCAGCGGCGATCCGGGCTCGTTCCGCCGCTTCGAATTGCGACTTGAGGCGTTCCTCCTCGAGGCGGCGTTCATGCTCGGCTTCGGCGACGAGACGCTGTTCAAAGGCGTCCTGGGCGGCTTGAAAGTCGGCGAGCGAGTCTGCCGGCTGCGCATCGGCGATTTGACGCGCTTCGTCTTGGCGCTGGCGGGCCGTCTCGCGAGCGTCGTCAAAAAGGCGAGCCTTTTCAGCTTCGGCGACGGTCAAAGTGCGACCGAGTAGCGCTGTAGCTGCTGAAGTCGACGTCGAAGCGGGAGGTGGCGTCGCACCGGTGTCGGAACCGGACCAAGCGACCGTCGTCATGCTCCGCTCGAGCGGTTGCAAGTGCGACCTCGACATCGTCGCCAAGGTCGCGTGCTGGACTTGAGCGGCGAGCGACGGCGACTCGGGTGCGACAGTGGGCGAACGAGCGTCGTCGTAGCTCATTCGCGGGTCGCTGCCACTCTGCGTCGAGGCGCGCAACGAGGACTGCAACGCATCTCGAGTTCGGGTCGCCTGTTCGTAGTACCGGAGTTTCTCCTCTTCGGCGCGAGTTGAAGGGACAAAGCCGGCCATCGGAGACGGTTCGTCGTCGTCGTCGTCGTCATCGTGCGAGGGATTGGTGACATGGAAGGGAACTCGGCTTGGCAGCTCGGCTCCGGAGTCGCCGCGCTGAATCATTGGCGTCTCTTCGCGTTCAGGCATGAACGGAGCCGCCACTCGATCTGGCTCCTTCTGAGCGACGCCCGGCCGATCGCACAACCCGTCAACCCAACCGATCTCGCGGATGATGCCGTTCGCGGTGCGGATCGGGATGTTGGCGACGACGACGGGCCAGTGGTCGATCGAGATCTCGTCGCCTCCTTCGAGCATGGCTCTGATCTTGAGGTGGTAACCGATGTCTATGTGCTGCGTGTGGTTGACGAATTAGCTCTGCGCATACTAAGACTCTGCACGGGTAGTCCCACCTTGGCAGTCCGGACCGTCATCTTGCGCCAATCGATCGGGACCGTCCCTTGCAAGCTGTACGCGACCGGGTCGTGTTGGTACAGCAGGGCAAAGCCGCTTGGATCGTTCTCGGGATCGCGGCTGACTGGCGTTGTGGTGGAAAAGAGCGTCGAGACCTTTGGCGTCGCGCGGACGAGGTAGGTCGACGAGGTCGTCGAGGGATACCGGTAGGTGAGCGTTTCGCGCAGGACAGCGTCGATGCGAGTGAGCTGCGTGTTTCACGCGTTAGTTCCGAGGTCGTGCTGTCTGATCGAGCAGGCGACGCACCCGGAGCGGCCGCTCGCCTCCCCACCCGATCTGGACCCAAAGTCGAACTTCGTCTCCCGGTCCGAACGCCGCCATCTCCCTCGTCGCCTTGATCCATACCTGTCCCTTTGTCGTCGTCGAGTCGCCGCGGTCCTGGAGGGTGAGGGTCGCTTCGCGCGTTTCGCCCGTCGTCGGTTTGTCGGTGGAGTTCCGCCAGGGGAGGCCGGAGGGCAGCGGGAGAGGTAGGAGAGGGGCGTAGGCCGGCCATGAGGGGAGGATGTCGGCTTTGTGGAGGTGAGTCGAGGCCGAGGCGGTGCAGACCGTGTTCGCGTTGGATTTGAGGCGGGTCCTTCTCGGGCGGGCACGGCACGGTCTAGTCAGCACCTGAAGAGTCGAAGTGCGCTCACAACGCACCCGACTCACTTCTTCGGCTTTGTTGAGAGCGACGCCACGATCTGGTACGAGATCCCCTTGCCGCCGTGTGCGTCCAACTCGAGTGTCGGCGGTAACCCTTCCGGCAACGGGATCGAAAACGGGTAACTCCCCTCCGGGATCACCTCGAAGCCGTCGGAGTCGACGTCGACTTCTTGGTCGTCCTGGAATGTGTCTTTTGGCGCACGACTAAAGACGCCGCGGAGGCCCTTTTTGCGCGTTGACGTAGGCGGGTACAGACCGGAAGTCGAGATCGACAAGACCGGGCGCAGGCCGTTCGTGGCGGTCGTTCCTTGACCCGCCTCCCACAGCTTGCTCGGTCCCGTACCGATCAACTCGACGTACTTCGGGTCGCTGTCGACTTTCCGGTTCGATCGCTTCGAGTCGGCGTGATCTTGCGGCGGGACGACCTCAATCTTTTCGAGCTCGACGGAGAGCCATTTTGCTCGAATGTGCTGTCCTCGTACTTCGAATGTGCCTGTGAGCGCGGCCTGAGGGCGATCGAGGCGCGGGAGGATGACGAGCGGGTCGGTTTTTGGATCCGGTTGTGGTGCAAGTGACGTGGGCGGGATGCCCGGGTAGCCTGGGCGTTTTCTCGCGTCAGCTGACGCGTTCTCGGATGCACGCCGATGGAGCGTCTCACCTTGGAGGTAGTCGCGGTGAGGCGGCGGTCGTAAAGTGCTGCGTGTCCAGAGTCACTCAGCTTTACCGATCTGAGTGTGACGAGACACAGCATGCTCACATTCGCGGTAGATTCGAGTCGCCATTCTTGTAGGCGGTCATCTCGCGCGATCAGCTCAGCGCACGAGCTCGCTGAGGTGGGAGAGAAGCCAGAGTGGAGCGTTCGAGCAACGAGGCGAGCGAGCGAGCGGCATGTCCTCGGAGGGGCGCGGAAGGGGAGAGGGACGGACGAGAGGCCTGAGCGGGGCGAGCCGCAGCAAGGTCGACGCGTCATTCAGAGCAGCTTATCCTTGTCGTGCTTCTGTCTCAGCGAGCGTGGTCTTGGTGCGATACAGCGGTCGCGGGATGCAGAAAGCGCACACGGGAACGTCGATGCAGCTCCTCGCGGTGACGGTACGCGAGCTCAGCAGCGGCGAGTCTGAAGCGTTGTTCTTATGCGTAGCTGGCCTGTACGTCCCAGTCGGGAGCCTGATGTTGGAACATCAGTTTCGGCCGAGTTGGCGTTCCACCTCGTCTCGGCTGCACTCTGTGATAAGCTCGCAAGCGCAGACTAGTGAGCGGGGTGTTCAGGAGGCAAATGATTGGACGTGACCTCAATGAGGCCGGTCAGGGGACTGTGTGACTCGATCAGGCCGTGTTTGCTGTTGCCCCCTTAGTTTCGCGGACAGACCCTCAAGTATTGCTTCTGCTACAGTTCACGCACATCGAACAGAGCTACGGGTCGTACCCTTCGTTTCTTCTTGGCTCGCACTCTCGCTTTCCGCGACGGACGGAAACTTGCTTTCTGCTCGATCGCTCGCTGTCTCGGCTTGCGGGAACGCGGCGTGCTTTGTGCGACACTCAGCGATACAGGTGCAGTCGTCGATGTTCTCGTAGGTCGACCAGGACGGCGCGTCGAAAGCGCTCGTCGT